>JAHLJT010009419.1:66213722-66813722 GCA_031308135.1 Acheta domesticus | reverse complement strand
CCAATGCCACAGTTTAAAGCATTGTGGCTGGACCTACTCTGCGCAGATTCATGTTTGATTTCACGCCACAGCAAATGTGGCGTGATAGGTTCGATTAGATCTATTAACACTGCATTAGAAATTAACTTCGGGACAGCGTTACTGAGAGATAAAGGAAATTATCCCCTTGGATGGTTCATGGACAGCTTGCTAGTTTTCCATAGAGATGTCCCAGATTACCAAGCGGGGCAAATTAGAGCTTAGCTCTCCATTGCAGTAATCTCTGTTTCTATAAATGTGTGACGAAAGAAAATATCAGGAAGATTTACTATGCTAGATATGGTGAGGGGAATATATGGTGTTCGCCACATCCCTTACCTCCAGGCGTGGATAATGAAAACTGGGGGTAGGCCTGGGAATTGCGCTAGCTGGCAAAAGTCAGATTAATCTGTACATTCATTCTGTCATTTAATGTAAAATACATACTTATCGAAAATTATTACTAAGTAATAAACTAAATAGTGACTCACAAACTGAAAAAGTGTGTAATTGACAATAGATAAATAAAATCGAAAACTAACAATAAATGGGCAAAAAAAAACGTATATTACATAAAATCTTTCTCTCTACCCAATGCTTCCACTGTTTCAACCAAAATGTTTCAATAAATATTGCGATGTCATGTTGATGAATGGATGAGAAAATCCCACTTCTGCACTCCCTATAGCACATCACCTGCCTCGCCCAGCCAGTGTTTGCTGCCCGCGGCGCCATCGACGCCCGGCGTGCAAGCGGCGACTGGCAACTGGCGCGGGCGACGCTCCACCTCCCGGCGCTCGCTGGCACACGCCCGGCAGCTTGGCCTCATGCCCCGTCCATACACGTCGCACTCGCTGTAAACGCAGTTCTCGCCGCCTCATCACCCCGCCCCTCCCACCTAGCCACGCCTCACCCCGCCCGCTTTATCCTCCCCGCCTTACCCGCCCCGCCTTACCCGCCCCGCCTTACCCGCCCCGCCTTACCCGCCCCGCCTTACCCGCCCCGCCTTACCCGCCCCGCCTTACCCGCCCCGCCTTACCCGCCCCACCTTACCCGCCCCGCCTTACCCGCCCCGCCTTACCCGCCCCGCCTTACCCGCCCCGCCTTATCCGACCCGCCTTACCCGCCCCGCCTTAACCTCCCGCCTTAACCTCCCCGTCTTAACCTCCCCGCCTTAACATCTCCGCCTTAACCTTCCCGCCTTAACCTCCCCTGCCCGCCAGACCCCCCCCCCAGCGCGCCGGCCCCGCCTCGTCTGCCCGCCCCGCCTCGCCTGCCCGCCCCGCCTCACCTGCCCGCCTTACCAACCATGCATCATTAAGCGGCTGCCAAGCCTCAACCCCAGCCACCCGCCGAGTCCGTGACTCCACTGCCCGTGTTTCTGCTGCACCCAAAGCCCTTGCGTAGCTACTCCGTCGCCTCCCGCTCACCATTCACTCCTCTCATCCTACCGGCCTCCCGACACCGACCACTCACCACACATGGGCCGCCGCTGCGCACGACCTCCCACGCACGCTCAAAGCGCGTGTGGACTCCACACATCGCGCCCCTGATGAAGCCTTTGCCGGACGTCACAGGTCAGCGAAGATAAACGGCAGCAGCTGTGCCCTCTTGCGTGGTTCCCACGTCCAATATGCATTCATTAAAATACTTACACGGCACCGCATGTGATAACGAAAAATGTCATTATAAACTTAAAAACTGTAATATAACATAAATTTAGTACTATGTTAATATTTTAATAAATTATTTATTAATAAATAATGATTTTAATTCATTAACAGTGGTCATTTTTTACTAGCAAACACTTGTTGTCTCATTTTTATTAACGTCTATTATTTTATTCTATTTTATGGATTCTATTATACCCTGTCTCACATTATTATATCATATTTCAAAGTACACTTAACTTACAGCACCGCCAGACTGAAAATATTTTTACTTGTTTTTTGCATCGTCAAAAGAGTGTTTCATCTTTAAGCAAAGGTCAGATATAGCAATTTATTTTTATTTTGGTAGCAAATTCCGTGTTTGCAAAGGGAATAATTCTTTTTTTTTGTCCGTCTGAAGTTTACTACAGAAGATTTTTTGCCCGTCTCTCCTTCGTCGTTTTCAGCTGCGCTCCAAATTCTATTAACTAATGAACGCCATTTGAGTAATGTTGAATAATAGTTGTGCATAGCTGAAAATACACAGTTCGACTAAAGAAACCTGAAACTATCTGTAGCGATGGAGCTGTACGCTAGAAACATGTCACACGGCTAGAAAGTCCATTCACATTATTTTTAACGCTCTGCGCGACCATATAAACGATGAAATATTATTTCCGAACACAGTTGTCTGTAATTTATGGTATAAACTACACGAAGTATAACAGTCGTCTGTCAGATCTACATATGTTTCGTGGAATAACGACACACGCTCAGTTCATATCCATTGTGAGAGCTCAAAACGTCTATAATTGAAATGTAGAGGGCATTAAAACGTTGATAATTCGGAGCTCAATTTTTCAAGCATCTCAATCTCTTCGTCTCGACTTCACAGGCGGAGGATAATTTCTGAAATGACGAATCGTCCTAACATGAATTCATCCAGGAGGAAACAAATTGCACGCCAACCAGTAAGTTAAATAATTTGATGAGAAGCATTTCTCTGACAAGAAAAAACAGAAATTCTCGCTTCAAGATTTCAAGAAAAAATATCTTAATTTATGGCGTTCGGATTTATGAACTCAGCACGAGAAGGTGAGGTAGGTTACAAATACAATACATAAATAAAATAATTTGTATACTATATATTAATTCATTATAATAACAAAATGTATTACATAAATGCATTACAATAAAGGTTGATACATTAAAATTCTAACCCCAGTAGAGTAACTCAGGTTCACATTACACTGTATCGAATTGTTTACAGAAAGTCATATTGTCAGTCAGGACGATTGAGAAGAGTCAGAAAGTCAGGACGATTGATATTGAGTGTGGTAGAAGAGGAATCATCCTGGGAATCATGCCAATCTGTGCGAGAATGAACTTTTACAGGAGAGCTTATCATTCTATCGGCAGCAAACACTATCGATACAAACTGTTAAAGACTCCCTCGGGGTTAGTGGCTAGATGTGTGAAGTCTTCCAAAATATCGAACTAAAATCAAGAGGATCACCATTTGCGTACCCTATAACTACGGGCAGCGTGGACGTAGATCGATACCAGCAGCACACTTCAGTGCACAGCGTAGTTTCGCATTGATCACGCTTACATTGCCGATACATGGCTTGACCAGTCGAGCGCCCAATGCGAGGGAGCGCCTGTCGCTTGTCCTCTGCTTCCCTATCGCCGACTACTTGTGCTCCGTCAATGTCCGTGTACTGTTGCCCGTCGTGCCGGCGCCAGTTCGCAACGTTGCGTCATTCTGTGGTCACGATACATACTCGTCGTACAATGCTGCCTCACTACCGTCCCTCTTTATCTCATTATTGTCAGCTTCTCTATCGCCTTACCGGCTTAGGTTGCTCCGGGGATAAAATAATATCGCTGCAGTGCCTATGACCTGGAGGACCTGGAGATCGAGTCCCGACGGTGGCAGGATATTTGGCACTAGCTGGATAGCTAGATTTAATACAGCTGCTATGTGGAGGAGAATTCTAGAGACCGGCTACTCAGATTGGTAGTTTTCTGATGAACACCAGGCAAATGCCGGAGCAGAAATCTAACCAACAGGCTACTGACCGCGCGCTACATTTCCTTCCTCTTTCTTGTCCTATCCTCACCCCATGCATTACCACCCATGTCGGGAGACCAAACGGGTGCTTAAAGCTTCACCCAGCTGGGGCGGAATTTTGACACTCGACTCAACTGGAAGCAGCATATAGAGGTAAAAACTCAGCAAGCCAAAATTAAACCAATTCAGTTACAACCTTACTGAACCAACACAGTCAACTCTCCACATCTAACGCTTTATTACTCTACAAAGCAATAATCAGGCCTACACTCTAATATGCTTGTCCCATCTGGACCAAAGCCGCCAAAAACAACCTAAATAAAATGCAAGTGATCCAAAACAAATTTTTAAGATTAATTGCTAAAGCACCATGGTTCATAAGTAACAGTCAACTGCATAATGATTTAAATATGAACACAATAAAACACCAAATAGTCTATCTTGCACACAATTTTTACACAAACCTTCCCAAATTAAAGCATCATCCTTCTATAAACTGGGCAAATCCCCCAAGTATCAAACGAGAATTAATAACAGATATCCCCTGCATTCATTCTATACAATATTCGCAAACCTGGAATAATTACTTATCTAAGGTGCTCCCTGCTTCTTCTCTCACTTTATTTTTTTATATTATTTTTATAGAATTGTAGTGCGTATAGTTTTAAGTTAAAGCTATCATAAGGTAGATTAAGTCCATCAAACATTTGCACAGTTAAAATGTAAACTGAACAATGTAATGTCAACTGAAAATAAATTATAATTTAAAAAAAGCTGGGGTGGTGCCCCACTGGTGGGAGATACCTGGTTGTGGACCCCGCCCCCAAGCCGACTTGATGGTCGGCGCTGAATCTCCCGATCTAACGGAGGAAGATAAACTGCTCTACACTGACGGGACTGATGACCTTAGTAGTTGACACGCCTGGAAATACTAATCAATCAATCCGTCAATGTTCGTGAACAGTTCCCCGACGTGCCGGCACCAGTTCACAACGCTCCCTCATTCCGTGATCGTGGTTCATTCTCGTCGGGCGAAGCTGCCTCACTACCGTCCATCTTCATTTTATCACGGTCTGCCTCTCTATCGCCTTCCGACGCCGCCGTCTGCAAATGACCCGTAAATGATTGGGCGGCCGCCGGTCGCTGTTCTTTTTTGTGACGGGCTGCTTACTCTTTTTGCTCCGTCTCTGCGTTTACTTCTCGGCTCCTCAGCTCTTGATTGGATCCGCACCGCACTTTTTGGCTTCATTGCTTATTGCTTTCAAATGGAATTCTTGTCTGCCAGGCGAAGTCTTTAATTTAGAGTATATTTTCGATTCATATTCGAGGACACATAGTAAATTATTTTTAGGTTCTCAAATGAACGTAAATGCTCTTTTCACATATTTAATTTCAGGATTAGGAAGCGCTTTGATAGTTCATAATAACATCCGAATCAATGTCCTAGATCAGGGGTGTTCAAGTTGCATGGACTCAAGTGCCACAACTATTGATGTGTGTGTGTATATATATATATATATATATATATATATATATATATATATATATATAACCTAATTTGAGTAAACTCCTATACCGTGCGTGTCGTCGATTTCTGTCTCTCACGGCAAGACCACTTCCCGTTCACCAATCGAGACATACGAAGTCTCATTGAACGAGTCTCGGTCCCCTGCTGGGGAACTAATAATTTGTATTTTGATCCGGCCATAAAATTCCAAGAGATTGTCAAAAACGTGTTTTTTCGTATTTTGGATCTACGATCCTTGTGAATATGACGGTAATTAAACCAACGCCACCTAAATAGATCTATGCAGGTGGCATTGATTAAACCGCATTATTCCGTGGTTATTTTCAGTCCACGACACCAAAAGTTTGTTCCACGATGACGGCAACACTGATTTTTGACAAACGAGAAAAAACTAAATGAATATCTCTCGGCAGAATGTGTGGTAAATTCTGAAGTATTTTAGATGTAGTGAAGTGTGAAGTGATTCATGTGTATTTTGTATAAAGAATTTGCAACTTGCCTTGGAACATTAAATTTGAAGACCGTGAAGTGATTACAAAGGAAACAAGAACTGTAAATACTAAACAATACATTTCTTAAGCGTGCAAAAACCGATTTTCAGTTTGATGTGACTTACAACTGATACACATAAACATACAAAATATTAACCTTTTAATGATGAAATATATATTCACCTTCAGAACAAAAGTCAGACAGAGCTTGTGGAGTTTTAAAATCTTAAAATAGGGGACAAAAATATGGAAGTGTTAAGCAACTCAGAAGAATCAAATGTAGTTGTAGAACCTTATGCCTCAGAATTTTCCGAACTAATGGAGAATGATATATTAGCATTAGGGAATAACACAGAACCACAGCTTACAGATGATCATTTATGTTCATATTAGAAAACAAAACGAAAAAAATATAGCTGTGCTGTCGCATCATTCATATACCTGTATTTTTTTACAGCGACTGTAATTTTGAAATTGCAATATGACCAGTTCATATCCCGTTTGAAGTTAATACACAAGGTCATTGAGTTTTCGAAATTTTTGAACTGGAGTATAAAATTAACAGATACTACGATTCATTGGTAATACCAATGCCAGATACTCTAAGAACATGTTTGAACAAAGCTACGCGTGAAAGAAATAAAGTACGAAAGAAATTTTCAACACATGAATATACTTTTAAAAGAGTTTACAGCGTTGGCGACGCTACATTCAACTAGTATGTAGTATTATACAAAATATTAGTAGTTCACAAACTATAAGTAGAACACAACCAATAAGTAGTGTATAAACAATGTGTACTACACAAGTTGAAAACAGCATTTTGGCTTTCTTTTTCCACAATGATGCGCCCGTGCGATGGAATTTTATTTTCTATAAACAGTATTCCTTGTTCATTTTGTTTAAAATGTTTTCATTGATCTCTTTTTGCAATGCTAGCTCGCGAAAAGTTACGTATTTGCAAGCGGGATAAATAGCTATTACTGAAAAAGTAATTCGTAAACTTATTCACCATTTTATATAATCAAAGAGAAAATATAGATGTTATGTGCTGTAGAGAACACACACACACACACACACATCTTCTCCTTTTTCTGAATCAAATACGCATAATGCGAAATAATAACTAAAATATGAAACAAAGGGAGTGACCCCTTTGAATTTGCCTTTGTCACGCAAGTTCGATGGCCATCAAGAGAACACTGGTGCACACCATTTACCATTATATTCGCAGTCCCATCTCACGCTACGTAACCAACGCAAAGTTAAATCGCAGGCACACACTACTATTCACACAGAGATGAACCCTTTGAGAATTAAAAGTGACAAAAGAAAGCTAATACCGGGTCGTTTCCCAATGCAATTAAAAACTTATTACAATGGACTATTGTTTGTTGGACGTATTAAAAAGGATTAATTCTTCAAAAATTCCAAATCGGGTATTTGAAGGTTGGAAGACAACATCATGAAAATTCATTAATAATTAATAACAAAATGAAGCGATAGACAGTTTTAATAAATGACAGTACGGGTACAGTTCGTACATTGAAAACCGTAAATTGGATATTCGATTCAGTTTTGTCGAAAAAATAGGTAAATTTGCAACGGCTACGAAATAATGATTTGTTGGCAATAACGCTACATATATCTTGTGCAAAGAATTAAAACTTTCATCGAAAATGTAATTTCACCTCAATATTTTTATCAATTTAATTCTCATTTTACGTACGAACGTCATAAAATATGCAAAAAGAGGTTTTCTGAGCAATTAAATTTCGCTGTTAGTGACAGAAAATTGGAGGTGGTTTCATTTGCAATGCAACTCATTATTTCTAAATGTAGAAACTTTTAATAACGGAAAAATGGTGAAATAAAACATGTTAAGAATAGATAATTAATTCGACACTATAAAAATATACAGGTATAAAAGTCTTGAATGTTATTTATTACTACACCAGTGCCAAAAGCCTTATTGCCATTCCTGAAAATGAGTGAATGAGTTTGATGGGTTGGTGATTACGTAGATACGATACAAATGATGAAGGAACAATGGTGAAAACCGATCGAGAAAAGCCACTGCAAAATTGCTTAGTCTACCACTTATTTGACATAAATCGGGCAAGATATGATCCCCAGTACCAAATGGTGAAGGAAAGCGATGTGATCCTAACATTACGGGTAGCGCCACACTTTCAGATGTTTCAAAACAATTAATACGTTACCCGTGTGTGTATTCGACAGAAATGCAATTTATTATTCACGTACCACTTTCTATATTCACATATCGATACAATTTTTCACAAAACTCTTAATTTTAGCAAAGAAATTACTGTAATAATAAATGAAGAGCTTACACGCCAAAGTCAGTACCAAGAAGTATTTTTTTTCAGGAGAAGAAAAAATTGACTTTAGACCTGAAAGAACCAAATTAATAAATAAGAAATGTAAAATATTCCTAAATTAACAATCTTCAATAGCTTTTATTGTGATGCAAACATTTATATGCAAAATCAAAACACTTTGAGACCATGAACTCTACATTTTCAAATCAATTTTCTCCCCTTTGCTAACCATTATCAAGACGTATAAGTAACTTTAACTCTTGACGTATAATTTTTTCTTAACATCAATAAATATGTAGTTTCAGATCACAGCATTATCAAAACACAAATCTACTTCACTATGCACAAAACGCTAGGAAAATTCATCGTTGGCACGTTCATCCCTTTCATTACCAGGTGCAACAGAATTATTCTCCTCCGGCTTTACCTTGCGGTGTTACTGCACTCTACAATCCTGTATTCTGCCACACACGAGTTTTCCAAATCCATTAACAATGGAGCACAGATCGCTTACCACGAAAAATCGGCTTTTGAGTAAATTTACCATTTACACTATTTTCCCTTTCCACTCTTCCAATATGTAATTTGTTCGTATTTTCCAAATACGCTGCACTGATGCAAAATCCCCGTACGCATGCGCGACTTGGAAACTAACATGCGTGTTGCGCAGTCATGAACCATCGCAATTGAGGGCGGTTGCAAAAACTGAATGATGGGCGTGGAGATGAATGAGCGACACGACGCTTTGTTTCCAATACTCGCGAGCCGCGTGCTGCTGGAAATCCCAGCCGCGTGAATGGACGCAACCCAGAGCACTCTGCGCTCGCATCGCGTGTAGTCCATCCATCGCCCTGGCACAGTGGGCCAAGACGCTCGTCTAGGAGACAAAAATACGATTCTTTACAAATAACATAGAATTAATTTTGCGGTAACATGCATTTTTACGAAATATTTTTTTTCAGTATGTTCTACTTCACAATGCTTTTTAATGTCAAAACCTCAGATCCGACGTATCTTGTAAGTTACATAGTTCTTTGGGGTGAAAAAATTTAATGTAAAACTGGATTACAGGTCAATAATGGACATATATCGGCCTTGCGAAAAACTAAAAAACACACATTTAAAATTTAAAGTACCAATCCTTAGGTCCATGGAGGTTAATCGCCTGAGAGGGCTGAGGGGAACAACTTTTGTCACCGCAATGTTCTGGCCGAGGGCCTAGGGCTGGCCTAGGGCAGTGGTCTGGCCTAGGGCAGTGGTGGCAAGGTCTCGGATGGCGGTGGCACACTTCGCGGCACCATGCCATGCCACGAGTTCTCTGCGCCACTAGCGTCGGGAGAGGAAACTATTAGTAATCCCGCCATTTTACAATAGTGATGGCGTTGTCTCTTGCGGTGGGGTTATGTACTACGTGGAGAGGCGATTTCGTCGTGGCACTCGTGCCACAGACTCCCGCTTTTGGCATCGACCTTCACAACACTGGCCTAGGTTTTTAATACTGACGGTAGCGGGTTTTCGACATCAGCTGGATAGCTAGTTTTTTTCGGGGAGCTCCTCTGATAGCAAGCTTTCCGTGGTTTCTACCAGACGAATGCTGGATCAATAAACCATCAAACCAGCTTCAGACAGCGGACGATATTTCCTTCCTGATCATGGTCTCCTCTTCTTCCCTTATACATAGACTACCACATATATGCACGTGGTTGTAAGCTCCAGATATCAATACATGTTCTAATATTGGGAGTTTATATTTTGACCAGGATGGAGCAAAATTTCTGCAAGCAAGAAAAGTTAACAATGTTAATGGGCAGAGCGTAATGACGTAAGAATTGAGTCTCATTTGGCTGGCGACCTCTGCAAATATATTATATTTTATTATATGCACTCAATTTGTGATTGTTAAATCGGAATTTCCCGACAACATGTTTACTTCTGATTCTCTTATGTCTTCATTCTCTCATTCCAATATTGTTCTATCATCATTCTTAACATTTATACCATCATAACCTCCAATACATAAAAATCGATTACTCAATTCACATACAGGTAAGTCTTAGGAAATAGCATCTGGATAAACACACATTGTTATTTCCCCTATTACGTCTTGATTTGGCCTGACCGGTTTAGGGGTCTCAGGGCGTCAACTGGTGTCACTGACCGGGAGTTCTTAGGATTCGAGTCCCTGCAGTGTCAGGATTTTCGACACTAGCAAGGCAGCTAGGTTAAATTTAGCCGCTGTCTGGAGGAGAATTCTAGCGGCCGCTGCTCAGATCGGTAGTTTTCCGTGATTTCTCCGATCAACACCACGCGAATGCCATGCAGTACCCTTATCAAGAGGGCCATAGACAGCGCGCGATTTTTCGTTCCTCTTCCGTGTCCTATTCTCGCCCTTTACTTACATTCACTTACACTTGCACCTCGCTATTGGCGGGAGACGAGTCGGAAGCTTAGAGCTTGTCCCCACTGGTGCTCTGTCCTGCTGGTTTGAGATACTTGGATGAGGAATCCCCAAGCCGACAGGTAGGTCGGCACCAATTCTCGGAAGATCACCACCACCTCCTTTGACAAAAGCATGCACTACACTTTCTGGACTAATGAGGTTAGAAGTTGACGCCCGGAGTCACTAATCCAATGGTGTCAAGGTCTTCTACTGGGGGCAGTAGCACGCGTCGTGGCTTCGTAGCATGCCACGAGCTACTCTGCGCAACTAGCGTCGGGAAAGAAACTATTAATACACACAATAACGCCGTTTTACAATAATGGTGGCGTTGTCTCTGGTGGCGGGGTGACGAACTACGTGAAGGCGAGGCACTCGTGCCACGGACTCACCTTCGTGGCATCGACCTTGACAACTCTACACAAATCGGCCAGTCAATGGAACGATTTGGTTCGCGATCCCAACAAGACCGAGGGCAGGGCCAGTGCGGTGCGTGGCGTGGCTGGCTGCACAAAGGGCGCGGCCCAGCGCGCGTGACCGGCTGTGCTAATGCGCGCGCGGGCCGCCAGGGCCGTATGCGTGCGCACAGGTGGACCCATGGGCGCGCATCACTCAGCGGCGGAGGGCGGCCGCTTTCGGGAGGAGCCTCCACCCCCCACCCTCACCCCGCCCCGCCCACGGATTGGGCGCTGCTGCATTCAGTGGTGAAACAAATGACGGCGGCGCGAAGTGGAAATGGGCATTGGGGGCGGGATTATTGGGTTCACCCGGTAGTCGTGTCATTCCGGAATACCTTGGTATTTTTCAAGTGCAAACGAATTTTGGAATAGTACTATTTGAGCATTTTTGGGTGGCTGAATGGTTAGCATTCTGGACCATCGTTCTTGTCATTCGGGTTGGTAGTGATTACACGACTTTTAAGGGCAAAGATTCCTTCTTCCTTCGGAAAGAAATTAAAGCAGTCTATTCCATGTTGTATATTTATATGGCATGTAAAAATAAAACCTCAACCGTAAAAATACCCCGAGGGAAAAAATTAGAATAAAACACTGGAATCAACAAGTCTCTTTCGAATTAATGAATTTAAAGAGGTCCAGCGAATGAATTTGCAACATAATGCTGCTTTCATTGAGATAGAAAACGGTTTTGTCAGTGTGAACCGAAAGTCAGCTTTTGTTTCGAGCTTTTTCACTGAGCTAATATTCGTGTTACTTCGGAAAATGTTATGTTTCTACGTTTAACAAAATTTACAATAGCTCGTGATTGATTTCGGGTGGAGAAACAATTCTTTTGTAAATTGTTTACCAAAGGAATAAATAAAAATCTAACTGTACTATATTTTAACTTACTAATTAAAGTGCTGAAGTCAGTTTCGTGGGCTTAAATTTTATCATAGGATGTTTAGATCAAGAATTTGTGAACTCATATACCTTTCTTCAGCAATAGCAAGGCAGTCAGTGCCATCCGTAGATTCACGGCATGTGAAAAAATTCAATCCTAAAAGACGTATTTAGAAAAAATTGAAATAGGATGCGCAAATCAATTAATCATTTTCAAATTAATGACTCTGAATATCTCTAGGGATAATAAATTTAAATTTTAATACAAATTTCATTTACAAAACAAATAATTTTGTCGCTGCAAAGAACGCATATCGAATAGTTTTTGTCACGCCGGTGTTTCTTATTTTTCAAGATGAAAGGAAATTTGGAAAGTTTGGACTCTGCAATTTCGAATGACATATTAGTTAACCTGTTGAGCCGTCATACTCATTCACCAACAAATTCTCCGGATTAAATTCGATCGTAGAATATTTTGAACAGTAGGCACAGCTGTTCCGTAGGCACGAGGATGCGGTCTTGAAGCTACGGTGTAAACAAATATTTACAAAATATATAGTCTGCTTGGCACTGTAGAATTACTACCATGTATTCTAATGTGCAATGTACTTATGTAGCGTTTCTATGAGAATTGTCAATATTTAGTTTCTTTCTCTGGTTGTCATATTCAAAACAAAAACTTTCAAAAAATATAATATGTGGAAAATGAGTAAGTAAAGCATGTATGTAAACCAATTGTTTTAATTTGAAGTGTATTCTCCGCTGTTTTCAGGTGTATATGAAAATTAAAGATTCTAGAAGCCTTTCTACAGCACAAGAAGTTTTGACTACCATTTCCTACCACACGTAATTCATCAACTGCTACAAACTGTGGGCTCGTAATGTGCACCTTTCCATGTGAAAACTGTTGAATACTAATTATCGCGTTACAGTTTTGGAATTATGATATTCTCTATGAGAGATCATGTTACTACACATAAAACACAGTTTCAAGAATATTTAGCACATTCGCAATAAAAACAACACGAGAAAAATCAGGCAACCACGAATAATTACTACTCACGAGCTTTTAACAGCTCTTCGTCATGCTGACAACCCCGTCTCGTTACTTGCTATATTGAAGTGCTGTACCAGCACGAAATTTGCCTGGGTCCAGCTGGCAGAAAAATGAGCAGTGAAATAAAGTCGTCTTACCCTCGCACTCCACAGCTGTTGGAGGCCACAGATGTTGGCATGTCACCGCTGGGATTTCCATCCCTTCTACCAAAGGAGCGGGGCTTAGGGAAAAGGAGAGAAGATACAGAAGCGCCAATGAGAAGGCGGTGTTGAGGCAGCCGAAACGCAACACCAGCGGCAAAATTTATGAAGCCTTCTGAACATATAACTAGGTGACAAACGCCTGTTAGAAAGCACAAGGTACTTAAGAAACAGAGACACATATGATAGAGAAACAAGATTTGTAATTGAAAGGTTTAAACGATGAAATTATTGGGGATGCAAAATATGACTCATATACATTAAGCCTACGCCACTGATTTTAATAGATGAAATTCCCTATCCTGTTTCAATGGTATCCCCTAGGAACGCGAGTGATACCGCAAAGACTCAGACCCATGTAATATATTTTTATACATAAGTAATCATTCAAAATACTTCGGTATTTAGGTATATTTTTAGGTGAAATGAGTTATCTTCACTGCAGAATGTGAGTTTAGAGGGTAGGGAGTTTAAACCCTATAGGGTTTAAACAAATATTGTATGTTGTATATATTGTTTTAAAAATGTAAAGCTTACTATTAAATGTTTATTATGTTGCATTATATGATTAAAACAAATTGGTGTAACTTTATGTAATTTATTTTGTGCAACTTTGTGCAGTAGCAATTTCATATTATGTAAACGAGAAAGCCAACTTTTCACCCTGATAAAACAGCAGGCCTTTGCCCTTAAAGGGATTTTGCAGGCTCAATCAATCAATCAATAAAATAAAAATATGATCAAATGATTGTATTTAAACGGTATTTTAATTAACATATAAGTGGAACTGAACTGCAAAGCAGATACTCTTTTTTTCAAATAAAATGGTAAATACAGCTTATCTCTACTACTGAAATGTTAATTATGCATTATTAAACGATTGGCGGTGCTTTGTTTGACACACCCGAAATGCGATTTTCACTCTTCACGTTGACAATCAATCGGATATGTAAGTAATGAAACTATAGTAATTAGCAATATGGACGCTCAATTTTGTAAATCAATCCTATCAACCGTAATAGAGGAAAATTACGCTCCGGGTTTGGAAGACTTGGTGTCACTGCTCAAGAGTTAATTCACACTCTTATGAAGAAAAATAAAGTTGTCTGTCCCGTATCATGCATATGGGTTGTAAAAGTAGCATCAACTCTTAAAAAGACATCTTTCAAGAAATCTTGAAAGGGACTCTCGAATCAATTAACTTGAATAGCTTCAGAGCAAATAAATTTACACTGTAATGCTGTTTTTATTTGCCAAACAATTGGTATTGTCAATGCAAACTCGAAATATAAACATTTACTTCACGATAATTGAATTGAGCTAGTATAAATGTCACTCCGGAACTTCTCTTTCTACTTCCTCTTCTTACGAAGGTTCTTCGTAGCAAGAGGAAGTTATGTAATAGTGCGCTGAAAAATGGCAAATTTTCGACAGAAAAACTCTTATTGCAGGGCCCTGGTAAAGAAAATGTGGAAAAAGTATGTTGCTAAATTTAGAAAAAAATCCTCTAACACGCGATGTAGCCACAATTCATGTTTTGTGGGTCCATGATAAATCAATTGACGGCACATCATCTCTGTCTGTCTGTAATCAATGATAGCGCCTAAATCGTTCATCCGTTTTTCTCAAAATTTGATATTATCCAATCGATCTGAATGAACTCTATGCTTTGGGAGTTTCAAACTAATATTAAAGAGATGTTTAAAAAATGGCACAGATTTCAGTTTCATTGAACTCTCTGAATTTTTCAAAATTTCAAATTTAGAAATAATGCCCGAGAGTATGTACTGTTGTAGCACCATTATTTTTACTTTCTCGGATACTAATTGCGTAATATAAAGGAAATATTGTAATGCTGCCGAAAAACGGTGACTTCAACAAAAAAAAAAGTGTTATAGTACCGTAATGCAGAAAACGTGGATAAACCGTTTCCCAATATGTGCTTAATTAATTACTTCCTCCAACAAGTTGTGTAATCAGAATGAGCGATTTGTGGCTCCTTGATAGCGAAAAATTGGTTTACGGCAAAACGTACAATCACCTGTCTGCTCTCTCTGAACGATAGCAACTAAACCTTGATAAAAATGTTTACCAAAATTGATTGTCTCTCCCCTAAATTTGAAGCGCCTGATTTCATTTTTGGGGTGCTTTACATGAAGCCTTAACAACAAAATGCTTCGCTATGCGAGTGTAAGTTAGTGACGAGACTTCACCTTTGGCCAGACTGATTAACATAAAATATTCTTAAATCTGCACAACGGAGAATTTCCAACACACTTTAAGCCAGCATAATTTTTATCGAATATTTTCTTCAAACCACTTAGTATCCGTAAATGACTTATACATTTATATCATATAGTATAATGTATATAAATAGTAAAATTAAAAATATACAAAACTGCGTAAAGGTAACGAACAGGGAAATTACATCTCAAAATAAAGATTTTTTTGTGCAAAAACGACAAATGCGAATAAAACAAAAAAACCTTTTTGGCATGGAATTCCTTTAAAATGTGACATTTCTTCCTGTAATTACATTTTAATTGAATATCATACAAAATAAATACAGGTAGGTGTTATTTTTGTTTATATTCACACTTTTGAATCTCGAACAAATTCAATCAGTACAGAATACGTGCGGTAAATGAGAATTTAGAAATAAATTAAGCCGGTTACATTGTACATTTGCGTATTCCAATCTTGCGTGATCCAACGCAGTATGTTTGTTTCCAGGAAGGAATAATGCGTCTCATTTGTCGATAATAGCGTGAAACAAATGCATATTCAATTAGATGCAATTACAAAGTAATTACATTACTTCAGAACAGAGTGCATTGCACTGCCGACACCAGGAGGAGCCAAAGAGAGGTTAACACATGATTTACTATTAGACATGTAGCAGAGAGATTCTTTTTGTTTTTTATCTTACAAATAAGGGAAACGCTTCTACAAAGCGCTGTTATTACATAGTTTCATATTGAAGACTCTTTACTAAATATTTTAGAAAATATTTTTGTGTAATTTGTGAAAGATTTTTTACATGAAACCAATCAATCAATTGTATGATATAAAATTTAATTAAATTAATGCGTAGTTTTATTTTGCATTTACTTTATTGGTGAGAAGGAATATTGCAATAATTTTATTGTATCGATAATAGATATTAACTAAGAAAGTTATTAAAAAATATTCAAGAGTCTATTTCTGCCTGAATGTTAAAAAGAAGAAAAATTCGGAAAGTTAAAAAAAGGCAAAGTTTGAAACAGGATTTCGGGATTCGTGTCATCCTATGAGATCATTTGTTTTACATCGTCTTTGTTTCTCAAACATTTAGTGTTACACGCTTTTTCTCGTCCAAAAAGAGAGAAATAGAAGTTGAGATAAGACAAGAAAATTTCCCATTATTTCAGTTTCAGAATTGAATCTAATCGTGTTCTCACACAGGGCGTAAAGGTTTAAAATATTTTTAGAACTTTTCCACACGACAAGCATTCTTCCAAGGCTTCTGAAGTACGGTTTCAATCGCGATCTCCTCAATGGTGCGAAAGCTGTGACACAAAAGGTGACCTCGGGAGTCGAAGATAAGACATTTTAACTTCTAAAAGTCGCCAAAGCGGTCGATATGCAGTGTATTTAGTGACGCTTCTTGCATTGATATTGACCTTTTTTCCTTTTCAGCATTGGACCCGATGACGTTAAAAACATGAAAGCTGGTTTAAAAGTTAAAACGGGTACTGTATAAAAATTGTATGTTATAATACTTTCCTTTACTCGACCTTTCAGCTTCAAACTCGAAAATGTATAATCCTCCTATACATTCACGCTTGTTTTGCGAAGACCCGATAACACCCTTTCACAGTTACGATCTCAATTCAGCAATCCAGACGAAGTCGTTTCGTGGCGAACTTTGCCCGCTGGATAGAAGAGATACGAGGCGTGAGGGGATTGGTTATTATGCCTGGTTGGCTATCACGTAGGCCACCCTAACATAACCATAATCATAATCATAACCATAGGCTTATCGGTGATAGTCTTCGAGTTATAAGCTCTCAAAGTCCTCCCATGCGTACGTAGTTGTCGATTTCAGTCAAGACCCCCACCGTTCATTGAAGAATTCACTTTAAAAATCTTTAAAACTTTCTCTAGCAGAAGAAACTAGTCTGTGTGTGTTAGTATAGTAGTTGCGCAATTGACACTACCACTGAGAGTTCGTCGATTCGAATCCCGCCGCCAGCCAGTAATCGACAAAAGATGAGTAGCTGAGGCGGACGATGCCACTACATTAATGAGAATGCTAGAGGCCGGCTGCTCTGACGACGATAAAAACCCTCAATCCGTCAGTTCCCAGAATCCACTCGATAGACTCGATAGACGATTTTCGGGGAAATGTCTTCAGCACTGAGAGAGGAAGCGAGAGGGAATGACCATGAAAGAAAAAGTGACAGAGAGAAAGTTGAACATTACAGAGAGAGAAATAAGAGAGGGAGAGAGAGAGAGGTTTCACGATCATTCGTCATTCATTAATATCGATCTGAGCTCATTGATGAATGAACGGGACGTAGCAAACCAAGGCTACGAGCACAGTTTCCGTGAAAAGGCTGCAAGGCATTTGTTCAGGGAAGTATTCCTTTGAAAAAGAAATTCCCTTTAACACACATCCCTAATAGTTTGGCTTTTCACCATTCACCAGCATTTCGCATTTTCAGGACATTGGCCAATTCACGAATAATAAGGAAACAAATCAAATCCAAGAATTTGAGTTTTGCTAACGTGACCTTTTGACCCAAACCCTCGAAAACACTTCAAAAACAGTCCCCTTTAAAATCCAATCTCTACTAAATAATGGCTTTTCGCCATTCATCGCGCCTGCTCTGGCATTCGCCTGGAACGGAATACACGGACCTCTGGTCTATTTGTCGCGCGATAGGCCGTTTGTCACCTCGCCTGGCAACGCGCCAATACGTTCCCTCCCCCCCTGCCCCGGATCGATAGTAGGAGTGGCGAAAATCGCGAGAGACAATTGGTAGCGGCGTGGGCGCGGGCGATACGCCCTCTCGCGGTGAGTTCGGAACACTCACAGGCGACGCTCTCCATCGGTAGCTATTAAACACGAGCCACCTCCAGCCTAACACTAGGCTAGAGAGGAACTAAAATCGATGTTATAAGGATTTATGCATAAAAAGATTATAGAAGTGTAAATAAAATAAAATGAAAGTAAAGTTTTGGATGTTGTCTGGAAATATAAGTCCCAACATAAATAAAGGAAACTTAATTTAAGGTTTACCCGGCATAACTTAAAACCATTGTTACTAGTAAAATTACTTCAACTTTACGTAATGCTGATTTAATCCTGTATCCAATTGTATATGTAATATAATATTGTATCTGTTACTGTTAATAGTCGCTAATAACCACGACGTTGATAAATAATTAATTAAAAAAGAACAATTATTTTGAAATAAAAAAATAACAACATAACTGGATGTTTTCTGGGTTTCAGCATATCCAGAAGATTACTTTTTTATCAATTACTATGTTAATAAAGTAATGGATGCTATTCTCTTTTTCACAAATTACCTTAATTTGTCAAGACATGAATCGGACTTGTTTCTTTTAAGTTTTAACATGCATGTAACAAGTATTGCAAACAGTCTCGGCGTCCATGATCTCTTCCTATTTTCTCTTCATCCAGTGAGCAAATGCTGGTATTGTCTCTTTCTTTGCCTTTGAATATAAATACAGTTCTTCTCTTCCCCATACACCACATAGTTTTATCTTCTTAAATGTTCAATAGTGTTTTAATATGTTTACATTCTATTTTACGTAGTGTTTTTTTTAACTCTCTCAATATCACTTTAGGTTACATTAGATTTTCTTTTATTTATGATCAGCTCTACCTTATCGGTTTGCTCGACCTGTTTTACGGCTGCTGTACAGTTGTCCCTCGAATCTTTCAGGGGGACTTAGCAACCAACGTCCGTCGCATTGGTCAAGTCTAGCCTAGGATTTAGCAGCTGCGGTGGTATAACGGTTGCGTATCGGGGTGTTAAACCTAAGTATGCGGTTTCAAACCCGACCAAAGCCATATATTTTTAAGGGCGAAAATATCTTTTATATGCCTTCCTTCCGGGAGGAAGTAAAGCCGGTTGTCCCATGTTGTAGAGTTACTGCATGGAAACCCCCCTCAAACCTAAAAGAAACCTCTGAGCTAAATTCAAATCACCCGCTTCAAAGGTAGGATCCGTGTGATTTATTCTTTCTCAGCTAGATGGTGAAAGGTGCGTAAGAGAATTCACTTGATAAGATGGAAGAGCAGTTATGATGGCTTGAGTCTTGCCATGTAAATAAGGCATAATTGAATTGAATTGAATACGGTGCCCCGTCTCAAGGAGATAGTCTTAGAATTGACCTTTCACGTTGTCAGAGGTAGCTTGCGGTCTTCATTTTTATATTGATATCTTTGCAATCAAGGGAGGAAGAGCCGCTCAAGTACTCTTTAGTTTCCTACCAGGAGAATTGACTCAGAGCAGGCACCTTGGCCTTTTGTCTCTAATCCACACCCCCTTCGGGTACATTAATGCTCCGGCACGCTAACAGCTCAGAGCCACCAGTTTTCCGGAATAGCACCGGAGTCGAATGAAGCATCACTCACAATGCGCCAGGAGCAAGCCCTACTCAATAGATCGAACACTGACTCCAGGAAATCAAGAGCCCAACGAGGGCCACCCGGGTCGAGACTCGGGTAGATCGGACTCTCCCATCCGTCCCTTCACTGCGCTCATGTTGGCAATAACGATGCGAGTTTGAGACGACCTAAAAGGTAAATCGAAAATCCATACAATTTAACAGGTGATTTCAATTCTCCCATTAGAATTCTATGTTTGAGTCTTTGCAGTCGTGTTCACTTCCCCCAAAACGGCCGCAAGGTCAGCGGTTAGGGGCCCAACTGGTGGATCACTCGAGCTTGGCAGTGCTTTCAACCAAGAGCTTGGCAGTGCTTTCTCCGCCCATTGTGTCACTATGGACGTGAGTACCTTCAGTAAACTGGTGTGCAGGTGCAGGTGCAACTGGTTTTCAGACTCCACGAGTATTATGTCCTCTGCGGCCGATGATTTCCCCTGGGGATGGTCCTTTCTATGGGAATTGAAAAAGCGTTCCCGACAGCGAACTTGCCTTATTCTGTAGACCCAGTGCATGACCGGTGAGGCGAAGACCATCATGACAGGTAGAGTGTTTCAAGAAGGAATTCACTACAATCGCGACTGAATATATGCCTTACGTCAGTGTTGTCGCGATTGATACCATGAGCGGAAGTCCGTGCCACGAGTGCCACGACAAAATCGCCCCTTCATGTAGTTTGTCACCCCGCCACCAGAGACAACGCCATCCCTATTGTAAACGGCGGGGTTACTAATAGTTTCCTTTCCCGACGCTAGTTGCGTAGAGTAGCTCGTGGCATGCTACGAAGCCACGACGCGTGACACTGCCACCTTAGGGCAAAGAGTTCTTGTACTGGTCTAAGAACCTCGCAACCAAGCCGGGATGATAGTGACTTATTTTAAAAAAATACATCATTTTAATTTTAATAATGAATGTTTCCGGGAATTCAAAAAAATAGTCAGAAATTGAACTGTAATTATTCTCAATGATCTCTTTAACAAGAAGCATAGAGGACGAATGTTGAAGAATAATTGCACTGCGCAAGGAATTTTAAATAAATTGAAGATAAAAACCTCTGATTAAAGCAGATTCATTGTCTGCCTACTTTAAAGTGTACTCTTAACCGTTCTGTAAAGGTTACGCGGTGCAAGTTCGGAGCTAAGCTTCTTTATCGGGTGGAAACCAACAACTGAACCACGAAATGCTCGAGCTGAGCGCTGAATCACGACTCCTCGAGTTTTGAGTACTGAAAGCCAATAGAAGTTGTTCGTGCCAGCTGCAGCAGTCGCTTGAATCCAAGGAAGTGCCAAAAAAGAAAAAAAATGTTTGTAGAACTACACTCGCCACAGGTTGGTGGCAACACAATTAAAAACGTTTGCTTATCGTCTGTTAAGTAAAACTTTTCGGCCTAAGTCTGCATATATCACAGTGTCAACTAGTGGTGTACAGAATGGCACAGACTTTCCCGTACTTTCTACTTCCTTTGGTCTCAGCTACCTATTCGGACTTGACACATACTCTTGCCAGCTGTCATCTATCGGGGCCCAAAATACATTTTTTTTAAAAAAAACATTTTCTTAATTTTTCGGTTTCCTAATAGTAAAACGGAAATATTATTTTAAGTATATTTAAGAACATTAAAATCTCCTCCTGAATGGCAATTTTCTTTGAAAGATTTGAAGCCGTTTTTAAGAAAATGGCATTTATGCGCTAGTAAATGAGAAATTTTAAGTTCTTTTTCACAGTAACTTTTTAGTTTTCGAAAAGTATCATTAGCAGTCATATGAAGCAATTTACCTCAGAAATAAAATAGTGTTTACAAATTGCTGGAAATGTGCATATTAACGGTGTGAGGGATCTTTCAAAAAATTACATTTGTCTAATTTTGCAAAAAAAAAGTACCCCGAAATGAACTATACGTCATATTAAGCAATGCAATAAGCTCTATACATTCCAAAAGTTTGAAGAAAAAAATGAGAAACATTTATGAGAAAATGTAGTTTGAGCGTTTCTGAAAATGAGAAATTTTGAGCCAGTTTTAACGGAAAACGGTTCAGTTTTCGAGAAACTTTATAGGACATTAAAGCACATGAACTTATAAATATAATAATGTGAACAAATTCCGGCTAGTGTGAATATTAACGACATGAGAGTGAAGTCCAAAAAATTAATTTTTGTAATTTTTGAAATAACAAAGGAATAGAACAATATTGTATTTATTTCACCTTATAGATATATTAGGCACTATCCCTATCAAAAGTTTAAAGAAAAAAAATTGGAGCCGTTTTTGCAATATTGTTTTTGTAATTTTCTTAAATTGCACATATTGCACGGACTATTGCGCGAAAACTACTAAAAGTTTTTAAAAAATGTACATGACCTTAAGATAGCTGCCTACCCAGCTTTCCTTTGTACATTTGATTTCTTTATGCTTTTAGAAATCAAATATTGAAAAAAAAATCATTTTTGATAAATTTTTTTTTTTTTTTTTAATTTATTTTATTTTATGTCGCATCAACTGCTGAGGTTATTAGCGACAGACATATTAACAACATATACATATACATTTTTATATATACATATACAAATACATTTTTACATATAGATATACATTTTTACATAACATATACATATACATTTTTAATAATTTATACATTTTAAATTTCTTTGTACAAATTAATGGCCTTCAAAAAATTAACAAATCGACTGCATTTTTCTTTGTCATTTAGCACTATTTTCATATCATTATTTACAGCATGTCTCACCCGGTCGTCCTCAAACCTGGGGCACAAAAATAAATGGTTAATACACATTGAAACATTACACACATTACACATGACAGTCAAATTCCCGGTGATCAAGTTGGCATGAGTGAGCTTAGTATGACCTATTCTGCATCTAGATAACACAATCTGGTCAGCTCTACAGAAGGATGTGGCCGGATTGTATAAATCATATTCACAGACACTTCTTAGTTTACAGCGAGCATTATTATTCCATTCTTGCCTGTCCAGTTCTTGTAGATTTCTCTTTATATGGGCGTGATAGTCTTCTGGTATTACGGGAAGGTTACTTCTTTCATCAAGTTGTGATGCCTCTTTTGCGGATCTGTCTGCCAGCTCATTTTCACTGATACCCACATGAGCCGGAATCCATCCAAAAACTATGTCTTTTCCTTTAATGTGGGAATTTCTTAACATGTTAATGATGTCTAACGCTAGCAGATGTCCTGAATAAAACGCATTTCCAATAGTTGATAGAGCCAATTTGGAGTCTGTTACTATCAGATATTTATGGTCACCGTCTTCAAGAATGTAGTCTAATGCTGTGATGATGGCGTATAACTCGCTGGACAAAACGGAGTACTTGTCGGGCAGTTTGCTTGATATTACTCTTGTTGGTGTTACAGCGGCACATCCCACCAAGTTGCTGCTCTTCGAGCCATCTGTGTATACTTTGTTGTAGTTCTTATATTTGGCGATTTCTTCTCCTACTCTGGCTCTTATCTCTTTATTGTGAGTATTTGTCGTCTTAGAATTGTTTGTCAGTTCCACAGCTTTAATGTCTTGCATAGTCCATGGTGCATAGTCAGTAACACTGATAGGTTTAAGAGGGGGAATGTTTTCTGATATCGTGCTTAGTATTTGTATAGCCCGTAAAGAAATTGGTTTTGGTAATTTCTTTTTGAAGCATAATTTTTTCTTGTGTCTGCATGTAAACTGGTAAATTTGATTCATAGGGTTGCCACAGTTAGCTGTAATTTTTATTATATATCCTACAACTAGATTTCTTCTTCTTTTATCCAGGGGAGGTAATTTAGCTTCCTGTAACATGCTTATTACCGGACTTGTTCTATATGCTCCGCATATCAGTCTGGCACCAGTGTTATTGATAGGGTCGAGTATTCTTTTAATATTCTTGTTTGCAGCATCGTAGAATATACTGCCATAATCCATTTTAGCTCTGATCAATGCCTGGTATGTTCTTCTAAGCACTGTATAGTCAGCCCCCCACGCTGAGTGGCTTATGATTTTCATCAAGTTTAGTCTTTTGGTGCATTCCACTTTCAAGTTTTTAATGTGAGGTATCCAGGATAGCCTTTCGTCAAGTGTTAGGCCTAAGACTTTCAAGGTTTTACATTGATTTATCTTATGTTCACCCAGGTTTAAGGATAGAGTCTTCTCAGTGGATTGTTTCCTGGAGAAAATGATGAATGTAGATTTCGTCTTCGAGAATTTTAGACCAACTTCAGTGGAGAATGCGAGAATGGTGTCTAAGATGTTTTGAGCTATAACTGCTATTGATGACAGATGTTTACCTGTAATGCATATATTACAGTCGTCCGCGTACATGCTGACTATCGCAGGTGGTTTGATTTTGGTCTGAAGTTCATTTATTATCAACAGGAACAAGGTTACACTAAGCACAGAGCCCTGCGGTACTCCATTTGCCAACATATATCTCTCTGATAACGATCCTCTCACTCTGACATTAATGTACCTTTCTTTAATGAAGTTATTCACGAACTTAGCTATGTTGCCTTTAATTCCATGTTTCGTAACTATGTCCATGATACGTCTGCGCCAGACCATCTCATATGCCTTTTCGATGTCGAGACTTAATAACACTGTAAACATATTATTGGCGAATCCATTGTAGATGCTGTTCTCGATTACTGCAATGCTGTCAAAAGCAGATCGGTTCTTACGGAAACCGCTTTGATGGGGTGATATTATCTGATGTTTTTCTAGGTACCATTTAAGTCTGTGGTTCACAACCTTCTCAAGTAATTTACACAGGCAACAAGTTAAGGCAATTGGTCTGTAGCTGTCTATTGAAAATTTGTCCTTACCAGGTTTGTGAATTGGGACAATAACTGCTTCTGACCATTTTTGTGGAAAGACATTGTTTAGATATAAATAATTGTAAATGTCTAAAAGGACACTGATAGCTTCTTCAGGGAGCATACGGATAAATATGTTAGGTATTCCGTCGGGGCCGGCGCTGGTGTCTTTTAGTTGACGTATATTGACCTTAAGTTCTCGAAACGTAATGGGTGCATTCAGTTGTATAGAATCATCTATTTCATCTTCTTCTACTTCAAGGTTTAGGGGAGATCTCTCAGTTTCTTCTTTATGTTTCATGAAGCCATCTGCAAGGTTCTTATCACTAGAATTAGAGGCGAAGCACTTTCCAAAGCTGTTCGCAATGTCGAACGGGTCTTCAATAACTTGACCATCTGGCATGTGTATAAACTTCGGGTAATTTGTTCTATATTTTCCATCAATGGCGTTGATTTGCTTCCATGCCTCCGTGTAGTTCAGTTTACTGTTTAAGGATGATATGTATTCCTTCCAGCAGGTCCTCTTGGATTCTTTTATGGTTCTTCTAGCCCTGGCTCGTGCTGACTTAAACCTGAATTGATTTTCATTTGTTTTATGTTTCTTGAATACATTGAACCAATGCTTGTAATTCATAACCGCTTCTTCACATTCCTTTGTCCACCAAGGTAGTTTCTTTTTACTTTTAGTATTTTTTGTTTTGGGTATAGTAATCTCTGCTGTAGATAGTATAAGTTCTGTAAAGTTGCTCAGAATGTCATTTATTTGTACTGAATCGTCGATGTTTAATTTCTTTAGCTTCTGGACTTTGACTGCAATGATGTCTTGGTACGACTTCCAGTTGGCCTTTTTAAATATCCATCTGGGTACATAGATATCCTCAGGTGTAATAGAATTCTCATATGTCAATGTTATGGGGTAATGATCACTGTTGTGAAGGTCCTCCATCACATTCCATTTCAGATATCTCGCCAAAGTTGGATTGCAGATACTTAGGTCGATGCACGTTGAGTTTCCGCTGCCCACGTTGAAGTATGTAGATTTTCTGCAGTTGTTCAAGACCATTAAATCTTCATTATTCACAAAATCACCAACAATTTTTCCTCTACGATCCGTTCTGCCTGATCCCCAAATCAAATTGTGACTATTAAAATCACCGACTATCAGTACCGCTCCTGATATTTGTGAATATAATTTGTCTAGGTGGTGATATTCTAGTTGAAACGCATTTGGGATGTATGCATTGCATAGATGAAAGCTACTACCGCCAATATACAGTTGTATCACACATACTTCTAGGTCACTTGTAATGGCGCATTCACTACATTTGATCGAGTTATGAACATAGATCGCAACACCGCCACTGGCATTTGCACAAACCAATCTGTTTTTATAAAAACATTGATAACCTTTAATATTGAAATGGTACTTATTTTTGAAATTGGTTTCCTGGATGCACAGTATGTCATAGTTGTCGTCTTTTAGAATCTTCTGAAGAAATTCATATCTGGTGTGAAAACCGTTCACATTCCATTGTAAAATTTTTATCTTCATGTTTGAAAATCTTCGCTTGTTATTTCGTTGTCGGACGATTCTCTTGAAGAATCTGAGAGAACTGGGTCCTTCAGTTTCTTCATAATTCTGGTAAATCTTGATTTTATTCCTCTGTCAGACAGTAATGGGTATATTTCTTTAAGCATTTCAATTAGCTTCCCTGTCTCTTTGGTATAACTGAGAGATATTTGAAGGGGATTACTTACACCGTATGTGTTTTCCAGGAAGTCTTTTAGTTGATCGTACGTGAGTACATTGTTTGACCCTTCTATTCTTTCTTTCACTGGAGCTAGTTGCTCCACTATGCTCTTCTTAGTGCTGCCACTACTAATGGGGTTCTCCCTAGCGACCTTCATTTTCTTTTTCTTATTTTGTTTTGCCGCATCTTTAATTCTACCTTGGGGATGGTTAAATTGTCCTTCCTGAAGTTCACTCGATTCATTGGTGGGAACACTTGTGATCTGTGATAAGGCTCTCTTAACAGGCTTACCTTGGTCGAGTGGGGGGAATTCATGGTAACTGAGTACCTTGTCACTTTGTTCGTTGTCGGGGGAAACATTATTTTCAATTACGTCTTCCGATTGATTGGGGTTAACGTCTAAATTTTTGCAGTTTTTGGCAATGTGTCCTTCTTCCTTACAGTGAAAACACTTAATGATGCCGCTAGACATGTAAATCCAGTTTCTTTCTCCTTTGTATGTGATCAGTATGGCTTCAGGTATCTTGCTTACTGAATCTTCCGGTACGAACACTTGTCTACGGAAACTTAAGATATGAGTGAACTGCTCTTTACCGAAACCAGCTCTGAGAAATGACACTTGAGAACTGCGTATCACTTTTAGTTTGTCTAGTTCATCTTCAATTACTGCGTTAGGAATCATAGGATAAACATTTGAAATTACAATGCGCTTTTGCCTACTAACAAGAGAACGAATATTTTGGGAGGAACCTTCAATATTAATAGTCTTGTACTTCTCTGTTACATCATCTACTAACTGTTTACTGCTCAAAAATATACACACTCTATTATTTGAAATTTTTGATGCATACGTGATGTGACTAGGTGAAACAATCATTGCTAGTGCTTCTACATACCGTTCGAGGGGTGTGCTGTGGTCTTTGCCTTCAATTATAATACCTTGTTCCTTCTCCGGGTACATGGCATTGGCAACAACTCTGTTGTACCTTGGACGGTCGGTCTGGTTTCCTTCAACGGGCTGGCTCCTGTAGTCAGAGGCCTGCCCTCCGATAGCCGCTTCGGTATCGGCCATTTATTTCCTGTTCCCCATTCACAATGAGAAACAGGTAGGTCGTAATCAGAACAGTTCTGTAGACGGAAGTATACTGCTCACTTTACACTGACACAAACTTTTTGAGTTCGATGATAACACGCAAACTAGTCACAGACCGCGGAGCTACACTGAGCGGGCTACACGATGTTGCCTCGACCACTGCTGCCGAGCGAATGATTTTTGATAAATAATTGGCAAAAATGCAGATTTTTACTTCAAACATCATAACTCTTCAGCAAATTAATATATATTTTGAATATTCTTTTTTAAATTAATCACAATTGAATTATCTTAGGGAATGAACTAGAATGGTACAGACACTGTGAAAACTAGAGTCAGGACTTGAGAAAAAATCTAAAAAATTAAGAAACGTAGCAAGAAACGGTTTAAAGTATTTAAAAGACAATAAAACGTACGACCAAATATGAATTAAATAACACGAAATTTAACGATTTTTCATCCCCCTTGGGTAGATAGCTACCTTAATGAAAGAAATCACTATGGAGAACAAATTTCATTTGAAGGAAAAACCTCTGTCTTCAATTTTGTGGTTGTAGGAAGACGCCGAAATACATTCACAATTTTGCTATTTTCAAAAATTCAGAGTCTACCATGAAATTAGGACCTATGACATCTTTATAAGTGTACGTTACTCTATTCTTAACAATTAATTTAAAGAAAAATCTGGAGCCATTTTTGAGAACATTTTGAAAATTTTTGGGAGGCTTCATGTTGCTTCAGTACCTCCAAATTTTAAAGAAAGTTTTTCAAAATCATGCGCTTCAAGTTGAGCCAGATCGACCGGGTAATATCCATTTTGGAAATAATCCTATGTGTGGTTTAGGGGGTAGTGTTGACGGACGGACGGACGGACGGACTGACATACGGGTAGACAAACGGACGCTTTCAAACAACCTTTTTTCGGTACCAGGGGACCCCATAACATGTATTTCTGTGAAATCTCGAAATCTATTTTCCGCAGCACAACTTAACTTTCCCTACACTACGTATATTACTCCGTATATACGTATGTATTCGCGATAGTAAAAAACTAAAACAAACAAAAATGAACCAAGCGTAAAAAACATGAATGTGTTTGGGTGAAATTTTGCTAAAAAGTTTTTTTCTAAGAAGAATTGATTTAGCTGATTATTACAGACGAAATTAATTTCAATTGGAAATTAATACTTTTGTGTTGTTTTTTTCAATGTTTCTTGCATATCAAAAATCAAATACGCGTAATCCTTCTCCAACATTGTCAAATCTTAAAAACGAAATCCCGTTTCTTAAAAAAAGAATTAAAATCACAATGTACCTGTCGAACGCGGTTTTAACTTGAAAGTCGCGTACCAGAGGGAAGAGACACCAGCGTAATTTTTGACTTGATCGATAAGGAATTATCGTTTTATTTTTCGTACTTTCAGCAATAAAAGAAAACGTCTGAGCTCTTGGTGATAGTTACTTCTTTTTACTTTTATGGGATGTTTACAAAAAAATCGAAATCTTCCTCAGGCACAATCCCTGCGTGAAAACTCGTTTCGTATAGTCAGGCGTTTAAACAATCACATTAAATACTTAATTCGGTATCTGTAGATGCGTTATCATGCTTTTTCAATAGGTGGAACATAGTGAATTTTGAAAAGTCCCTCAAAAAATTCCCGCACCTGTTCTTGAGAGAATATGAATAGATTATGAAAATCGAAACCTTGGTAATGCGTCAACGCTTCGTGGAAAATCCGGCTTTTTCATAAGGTCAAATTTGCCCAAAATTGCGTTAAAACCTCATATTAGTACCTGTCGATAAAAATAACAGTAGTGCAATCGGAGCAATGCGGTAAATTTGAAACTACAGTAAATCCTCATTAGCACGAATTGCAAAGGACTGAAATAATCGGTGTTCTTGTTATAAAAATTCATGTTATCCCATTTTTATAGAGGAGCTGCTGCAAATGTGGAAGCGTGTTAGTAATGTGAAAGCATAACCTGTAGGGCTCGACAGGTGCTGCAGAATAGCTGTAATCGCATCAACTTTTTTCTGTGTTTCTTTAGAAAGCCTTTCAGAACTCTCGTAGTCACGTCGTGGTTAATGTCAGTGAAGTGGTTGTTTGAAGTTTTTTTCTTCATTTTTCAAACATTTCAGATATGTTTCTAAAGTCTATATAATCACGTAGTGTAACAAGCGATTTTTTGGTGATCAGGCATTTGTTGTTCAGCAAAATATACGCTACAATCTGGTGCAATTCCTAGCTTTAAAATACAGCATAGTTTTCACTTCGTAGTTCAGTATGGCGATGCTGGTAAAGTGGAAGCGCAACGCTGCTGGGGGGAAATGTGGAAGAGTATTTGCTCCTGTTTCAGATGCCGAGGAAGATTATTGGTCAATCTTAAAAAATACTTCCGAAAGAGAAAAGGGAAAAAACAATCCAAACCTTGCAAAAGAAAACTTGAACTTAAAGAAAAGTTAGATATTCTCGATTCAATATCCTCAGGAGACTCAGTTATGGAGATGCCTCTGGGTAAAATGCCAGCAGAAAGAATGACACCATATGCATTTTTTGCGGAGATGCGTTTTCACATGCTGTTGAGGGGAGCTTTGAATTAGATGTTTCCCTTGTGAGTCACGATGCCATACTTTGTGCGCTGGGTGTGAAAATGAGCAGTACATTTGTGAGTTTTGCAAGTGAACATTTTATTTAAAAAGTTCAATTCTTAAGCCTGTGCGTTATTTTTGCAATGTATAGAAAATATACATTCTGATATTTAATATTTTTGGTAGTGTTTTAACCAGAAAACAAATGTTTCCACATTGCCAGAACATTTTGAAAATCTGATCAAAGTATCAATTCATTAATAATTATTATTACAATGTAAATGTAATGTTTGCATAAAATCAAAAGCGGTTATTGTTGATAACATGTTTGTGAAATTTTTTTCCAGAATTCAGAAAAAGATCCTTCAATAAACAAACTAGTTATAAAATACACTAAAACAGGATTTCCACTTTTGCACCGTCTATATACTCTCATTACTACGTTTCTTTGGTGGGGCCAAAATCGTGTTCGTTTGACGACGAATTTCGTGTTAAGCGAGTTCGTACAAACGAATGTTTACTGTAGTTACTAAAAAAGAACTTGCTCCTGGTTAAGAGAGATTGTTAATAGATATGACGAAAATATTTGAGTGGATTTTCTTCAAAATTAAGAAAAACGAGAATGTCTATTATAATATAAATAACTAGGTATTTAATAAAGAACGAAACTTATATATATTTTATTTCTTTTAATTGCACTTTTAACTCTTTGGATGCCTTAAAACGAGTTTTTAAGTGAAGACTAGAGAGTAAGTTATAAGTTGCAGTATTATATTATATAACTATTTCCAAAAATAAGAGACTATTTATACTATGATGACCCCTCTAGTTTACTTAACTTTCTGTCTCATCTTATCCTATTTTCTCTGTTCCATTACAGTAAGAGAAACTTTGTTGTTGATGACTGTAATAGATATCTCATCAAATTCAGATGTAATGTTCTTTGTACACCACGAAAACAATTCTTTTAAATTCATAATTTATGGAGCGTTTCAAAACAAATTTTACTAATCTTTAGTCGAAAATAAAATTTGTGTAAATGAATTGCACGATCCATTCTTGTTTGAAATTGTATGCGTAAAAATCAAACGTTTTTCGGTTTAATTTATAGTTTATTGTCAGACTCAAATAGTGAAATACTGGACGCCCACATCTGCATGATATATGATTAATCAAGTAGTAGTTTCAGTCAAAAACTTCGATAGAATTTAAAAAATATGCTGTATATAAATGTATTTCTTTTGGGTGTAAAATGTCGCAAAAAGGCACTGAAATAATTTGAAGTCCAGAAAAACATGCTATGAAAAATCATTTATTTACATTTATTTAGCCAGTTTAATTCGTCAGACATGTCATGGTAAATATAATTCACATTTAATGAAGATTTTTACGCTGTGGTTAGGTAAATAATTCGTTTTCAGATGTCCAGAACAATGTAACTGAAATTTAATGGTTCCATATATTACACTAATCATTTCTATATTCGTTCTAATTTAATATCTTTGTGGATGCGAGCTACGTACATTTTCTAATAACTATGGGTTCAATCACTCACCAGTCCAACAAATATTGAAGTGTAATTAACAAAAAGCAATAACATGTACTCATAAATAGGTCCAGTTGCATTTTCAGGTTCATCAACGTCAATTAATTATTCGTTAGGGGCAGACAAGTTGAAAATAATGTCAAAAAATAATATAATATTCATACCATAATGATGATGAAAAATGTCTCTGCCTGAAACTTTTGCTTCATTGTCTGAGTTATACCAACTTGGAGAACACGGAATCGACGTTGATATGGAAAACCAATTGAATTTGTCAATATAATACCATTAATGTTCAGAAAATAATTAAAATATTTTTATCAAGATTAATGGTATACAGACATTTTAGATCAGGTATTAGTCAAAATGATTTTTCCTGATGAACATAGCATTTTGCTCGACTTTCTCAATCAACTGTGGAAGGCCGAACGGAAAGGAACCGTTTCTTGTCAAATAAGCTAGGAGAACACTAACGTGGCATATAATTTCCCAATTAAGAAATCTAAGTTGTGGGTAAACAATTTCCAACTCCTGTATTCCAATGCTTGTAGCTTATAAGTCGACCACCTGCCTAAAATTCAAACTTATTAGGTAATATTTTGTAATTATTTTCGAATTCTATATCTCGCGAAACACGAAAGTTCACGGAGTTCTCAAACAAGTAACAAGTAACAAGTTTATGTAGTGACTGACACTGATGTCAGAATGCTGAACGTGGTCATTCGCGATCCTATAATAAAATATCCATTCAGTGTCATTAATCTCATCGGTTACTTCATTCATTCCGTTCCGTTTTTAAAAGTTATTTACTGATTGTTGATGTTTACACAGTTCAGTACAATTACTTCATATGTACTTTTTGACTTAAAACTATTCTTATTCTAACTTATTTACTATAATAACTACATTTTAATGTAGGAGACTCATACAGCACCTATTATTTTATCTATTGGGTTTAAAAATTTGTAGGAATGCTTCTAATGGAAATCAGTTTTTAAAACGGATTGGGAAATAATTGATTGATACGAGATTGTAGTGGTTTCTTGTTATTGTTATTTGCGTTTTAATTTCTCTGTTGAAATTAGATATGTTTGACACATTGTTTACATGGATGGGTGGAATTCTTATGTTTTTCATTGTTCTGTGGAGCACTATCATTTACGTATCTGAATCTCTTTTCATTTTCGGTCAGTTTTTCTAGGGGAGCGAATCTGTTACTCATTGCCACTAAATATGGACTTGGCTCACTACTAGTGGATATTTTATTTGGTTGGGAGCTCAAATCCTAATTGCTGTCATTGTGACCTCTTTTCCCGAAGTTAGGATTGCACACTATTTCACTTTCGCTGGGAGACATATTCACTGTGCCTTTGCATTGAGGTTAGCTACTAACCTGTTGGAGGTCACCTGTGGCCAAGTCAAGGTATGAAACATTTGCACCACCTATGTTGCCGTCGTGAGACTACAAGTTGAGATGGCCGTTGTGGTGTTGAAGTCCCATGCAGTCAATGCCGGGAGTTGGGTTTCATGCTGATGGATGGAGTTTACCTCCATGGCGCTCTCTGGGTTGTAGAGGAGCTCCATTGGTTCTGCTACGGCTTGGCCTTGGCCAAGTCCTACCGAGAAGGTTTCTCCATTTATGTTTTTAATTATTTAACTTGATGAAAAAGAAGTAGGACTGAATCATTGCACAAAACACTGCACTAAACTGAGATGCACTAAGAGTATATTAAACACTGCTAGACTGGGTAGATCGCGAGAACTGAGAGTCAAAGCATAGGTCGACGCTGGCAGTATTTCCGTTCGCTGCGCAGCTCGGAGCTCTGCTGGGGACGACTGTTCCCGACTGAAGCTCGAAGCAAAGTATTTCGTTCCGTTGTTCACTTTTTAAGTTGTAAGAACAGAAGAGGAAGAATTGTATCAAAAGTTCTTTATTTGAAAATCATAAAAGTGACAAATCTCCCACTACAATAAGTGCAACAGCACTATATACAAAACATAGATGAAAGATATAGTAGACTGAAAAAGAATAAGAACAAAGAAAATACAAGAATGAAGCTATACAAAGCCTATACATTTGGAGTCCGAATGCGCATTATCATTTGGAGTCTGAATACTTTGAACATTTGGAGTCTGAGCACGAGATACATTTGAATCCTAAACACGCCGTACACTTGGAGTCTGAACACGAATTTGAATAGATTTCTTTAATTTGGCTACTGTTTCTGATCCAAACACCGACGAAGACGTAGGAGATTCCACAATTGTTTTTACAATAGCAATTTTACCGTTTTTGCAGTACTTGTGCGATTCCATAACGCGGTCCAACAAGAATTCGATAATACCAGGTTGTTTTTCTATTAGCAATTGGCCCCATTCTTGTTCTGCAAGAACTCGAAGCAAATGGAGACCCGCCAGTCGAAGTTTAGGAAATTGATTTTCAAAAATTTCCATCACTAAACTCAAAGGTTCCTCTGATATCCAGTGAAAAAAGTCTTTGGTTATTTGTAGGATATGTGATTCTTGGTCATCCCTCTTCAGTTCTATAATGTCGGCCATTGCTTTTAAGGCTCGCGCTTTGTGGAGTTGCGGAAAACTCTGGATGGCGTGAGCAATTTTCTTGATAGCTCCCTTAACCAGATCACCTTGGTTGTACAGCATGAGTTTACCTTCCACGGATCTTGCAATACATCCGAGGGTATCCATAGCAACTCCCAAAAGATTCATATCAGATGTGTCAAATGACTCAAATAAAAGAGTGAGTACCTCAGGATAGTTGTCAATAAAATGTTTGGGGCTGTTCTGTGCCACAATACCAAACATTTTCAACAATCCCGGAAGAAGCAAGTGACCCAATGGTTCTTCTTCAATAGAAAGCATTTTATCAGCTAGAAGGCGCAGTATGCCATGCTCCTGCAACCAAACTAAACCATGAGATTGTCGAGCCAATTTACTCAACAACTCCAGAGCGTTCAATTGCATTATAACATCTTCGGATTCTAGTTCCTTTACTAACGCATTTAGGAAGCCATTATTTTCACAAGCACACAAGCCTTCCGGAGAATGAGTAGCTATAAGAATTGTCACTTCGAATACACGGAAACGCGTGATATCGCCTTTCGTCTGAATGCACTTCAATTTGTCGATAATACCCTGAGAAAAGATGACAGACAAAGCAGTAGGATCCTCACCTAGTTTCACCAGTAGCGTGGATGCACTTTTGGCCAACGTAATGTCACTACTTTTCAAGCATGTTACAACACTCTCTAAAATATCGTGTTGAGAAACAGTAGAAACGAGTTCACTGTGACAGGCCGCACGGTACAATTCATCAACAGCTAACTTCTTCCCAGTAACTGACGATTGGCACAATGCACGTTTGAGATGATCGAGGTACTGACCAAGAACCACGTTAGAGTCTAGAGATCCAAGAGATAAGCTCAGAATTTGGCCTGCAACGTCAACGACTTCTTTTTCTGATGATGTTAAACAATCAAATGCCTCTTCTAGTTGTAAATTCTGAGCAATATACTTCTGTTGAGATTCATCCTTTGATTTCATCGCAGAGTTTAGTTCCGTTAATATTTCAGCTCTTTTGCAATCACTTCGTAATTCAAACACTTTGGTTTGAAACCACTGAAAATTAGTACACATGTTGACGATGTTACAAGAAGAATAGAAAAGAATAACAGAAACTCAGAAAAGTGCAGTTATACCTCAAGAAGGATTACTACATAACTAAGAGAAACCGGAAACTTAATCAATAAACCATATTAAATGATCGTGTTATGTTCAAAACAATTGAAGTACAAAATATATTATTTTTCTACATTCTAGATACGTAATATAAGTGGAATATATTCCATCTGGAGCTAGAAATACACTATCATATTAATTCAATTTAAGTTCATTCAAAGTGTATCAAAGAAAACAAACTTAAACCAGCTCATTTTCTTTACTTGAGAATTTTAGTTTTAAAAATTTCGTATCTCTCTAATACCAGTTAATTTTTGTTTCTTTTTATAAAATTTATAGTAAGCAAATCATATGATCTGCTTACTATGTAGAGAAGTGTCCCTCTCAAATAAGACAGCCACCAAAAATGGAAACGTTTAGAGAAATACTTCTCCTTGACATTAAACCCATGTGTTATTCCAGTGAGCAGTCTCACTAGTAGTTACCAGCGAAGGGGTTTCAAATAAAAAAAATTTGAAGTTGATACATTCAAAGACACGTACTACATAACAAATACTGAGATGGCGTGGCCCCTTGTTTTAGTTCTGGACATAAATGAAGCTTCACTACGCGCACGTCTTGTTGAGTTCCTCTTTTGCTTATAGTTGTAGGAGTAGACCAGGGTGTGAGTTACTATTTTGTTAGCAATGCAGAAAAATCAAATCTGCAGTTCCTTTACCTATGAAAATAAGTTTTCTATAAATCGGGAACGAATAGGTCTAATTTTTCAAATGTTGCTAATCTCACGCATTTTGAAATATTATTTTATATTTTGTTTTTTTAAACTTTTATTCATCTTTCAACTATTTGTAGTTAAAGCGTTGAGAAGGTATTCTGGAGCTCAATAAACGTGCGCAAAATATCTCCCCCTTTCGTCACATATAGTTTTTACTGTTTTTGACTAATTAAATCAAATTTAATCAGAATTAAGTTAAATCAAATTAACTAGTTTTCCAATAAAATAAAAAACTCTCTAAGCAAGGACAGTCTAATACATAATTAGGATATAAATGAAGAAGTCATAATTTGTATATTATGTCACAGGTACAAATTTGAATGTATATTATAATGTGTTTGTAATGTAGTTTAGATATTAATTCATGTATGGAGACATAATTTTAAAAAGTCAAAAATAGAATACGGGGTATTTTTCTTATTTTATGAGGCTAAATCAGAGTTATGGTATACGAAATAAATAAACAACCACTAATATACAGTATTTTTATCACATTAAATTATGTAAAATGGCATTTAATTAAAAAATCTCCTAACAGTAGTCGGTATATGAGGTTGAATACAGCTCTATCCAAGGAGTGAGGAGTAAATACTTCTAAAATAAATGTAATAAACTGAGACATGATTCAATAGTTACAGATAAATAAATATTCAAGTTGATATTTTTTCTCAAGGGATGGGTTATTTAGTAAAGGTCACATCTTTAATTTTAGAGAAAGTGATACAAAATCACCAGTTGTCTCAACATATGGTTTACGCTTTGTTACATGTAAGAACGTCACTTAACGGTTCTGTTAATATACCACTCTAAGCATGTGTGGTTTCCAGTCTACTGAAAATATGGCATCACTCCGGAAATGTGGCATTTTGCAACACTGAGTGCGCAACGAACAGCTTCTGGAGATGTGGTCTTTTCGAAATTACTCATTCAATTGTCATCGCTGTCAAAACAAAATACCTGGACTACGTAGATGTAAACTCTAAGCACTATCGTGATGTTAACTCTAGGGCAGTGGTGTCAAGGTCTCCTAAGTGTGGCAGTGGCACGCCTCGCGGCACCGTGCCACGCCACGAGCTTCTCTGCGCCACTAGTGTTGGGAGAGGAAACTATTAGTAACCCCGCCGTTTTACAATAGTGATGGCGTTGTCTCTTGCAGCGGGGTTATGAACTGCGTGGAGAAGCGAGTTTGTCGTGGCACTCGTGCCACGGACTCCAGCTCGTGGCATCGACCTTGACAACACTGCTCTAGAGTGCTGCAATGACACCGTCGTAATTTGCTTCCCCGGGCGGCCCGGGGTCCAGTTAAACTCCGGCTCGCTGCGCTAAAGGCAGTTTGTGCTTCATTTCCTGCAGCCTCTCTTACATATAAGCTGCCACAAAGCATTGACGATAACTGGAGCAGAATGGGAAACTGGGCATAAGAAGTCGATGGAAGAATCCACTGAACCGTGCTATCAATACGCATTGATAAAATAAAATTCCACCCAGGATGAGGAGAGGCCTACGTATTTGCAGCATTGGCGGACTCGTTGTCTCGTATTGATTCGGAAGGGTTGCCTACATTCAATGGCTCAGCGTGAGGGGAGGCGGGAAGACACTGACTGCACATTGAAGAAAAGTACGAGGAAAATAATTATAAAACCAACCGTATTTATTTATACAGAGCACATTATTCGTCATCCATTCAGAGTGTTTCCAAGGACAAAGACAGAAGTGGTCGAGCTGTCAGCTTCGTGCTAGGAAGGAGGCGAGAACCGAAAGTAAGGAACATTTTGGGAAACAGAATTAGGACTTCCTATATCCAATTTTCTGAAGGAAAGTCTGCCCTGCGCGCTGCAGCGAATGCTAAAGAAGGTATCCACGCGCGGAGCCTCCTTTTGGCGCAGGGTATTGTACTTCAATCGTTTGGGGTAGAGCAGGTATGTATTTCTCGACTCAAAGTTACACTTCGCTGTGACTTATAACTTCTCTTAGGTATAGTTATTACACCCTTTAACTTTGTTTAATTAAATCTTTTAAATTACTCAAGCGATACAAGGTTACATTGTTTGAGGACTCGCTAGAGATAACTCAAGCGAGAAAAATTCATGCTTTGGTTCTGTTATTTACCCGTCTGATTTTTGTCACTATACCCACGCCTTCAATTGACCGGGGGGAGGGGATGGAACGAGTGGGACAAAAGGAGCAACATTGGTTGATTACAAAACTATTAATGATTTCGGACGCGTCAACTAAGGTAATTAGTTCGGTAAGTGTAGGGCATATTTGTTTCCTAAAGAGGTGGCTATGATCTTTCCCGGTGTATAGTGAGATCCGGCGTCGACCTACCGTCCACTAGCAGGGTTTTCGACTACCAGCTATCTCCCATCAGCGTGACACCGCCCCAGCCGGGACAAGCTCTAAGCTCTCCACCTGCCTCCCGGCATGTGTGGTAGTGTAATGCATGTTAGTGTGTGTGTGTGTGTGTGTGTGTGTGTGTGTGTGTTTGTGATATGGCAAGAAGTGGAAGAAAATATTACGCACGGCCCGCCGTCCGTATGTTAGGGTACTGCTCCGGCATTCACCTGGTGCTGATCTATGAAATCACATAAAACTACCGATCAGAGCAGCTGGCCACTAGAATTCTCCTCCAGACAGCGACTGAATTCCATCTCGCTAACAAGTTAGTCTCAAAAACCTTGTCATCTTTGGGAATGGTACCCTAGGACTTCCCGGACAGGGGCACCGCAGTGCGATCAGTTGATGTCCTGAGCCACTTCTTCCGGTGGAAGGAGCAGGAGAAGCGGGAAGAGCAGAAGGAGCGAGAGGGTCGGGAGGGGCTAGAAGAATGAAAGACGCGAAAGGGTGGAAGGAGAGGAAGGAGAGAGGCGGTGTGGACCAAGCGGGACAAGCAGAAGGAATGGACGTAGCGTAAAGAGGAACTGCGGGCAGAGCGCGATGAGTGAGCAGAACAAGATAGAAAGGATGGTTCGGTGCTGAGCGGGAGGTGTGAGGCCAGTCGGCCATGGCAGGACAGATGCGGCGCGTAAAGCGTTAAATGATTGTGATAAATACCCGTGCAATGTCGAGTAATCAGGTTGTTATTTTACAAAAGTGAATTTTATTTACTTTAATGTTCACGATCTTATAACAACCACTACAGCTTCATAAAATTCTTTAAGCAAAGATTAGCCATGTGCAAAATTGGATAATATTAATATAATGGTTATGAATAGTTTCTTCTAATTATCTCATTTATAAAGTACTTCGATAGCAAAAATAAAGGCCGAGGTAGGCATTCTAAAAATATACATAGAGGGACAAGCATGTAACAAAAATGTCCGTGAAACGCCTTTCATTGTGGCAATGGATTTCAAAGATAAGATAGAAGACCGCGAAACGGAATAGGTCCTGGAACAAGACACACGACCTTTATTTTGATGTGAAGAACGTAAAGGCTGAGTCCAAGTTATACATCTTGCTTATCTTTACTTTCTATGACAATGATGTTCACTTCTGTTTCAGCTGTGGTCTATTCGATAAATAAAGATCATTTCACAATTTCAACTAATTTCCTAAAAATCTACAATGAGGAAGCTGATAGGTAAGCAAAATCCGAATCGGAATTCATTAAAACTATCTGATGATAGAATATCCGCTACATATTGATATATCAAATTAACAGTATGTAATTTAGTGATTCATTTTGAAAATGTGTGTTAAAATTTCTCACTTTTTTACCCCGCCGTGTATATCGGAAGATACTAGTTGACTCTCGAGAATACAGGCGGTCTCTCCGTTAAAGCGTTTGGATCCCAATCCAATAAAACATTCCATTTCTGATGTTTGTTTTTATTAAGCAAGTTAAATTTATTAGAGCAACTAAAAATAAAATGAATTTGGAGAAATAACTGTCTTTAAATCTAAATGAATCATTTTTAACAATAAACAATATATTTTATTAGACAGTTATAACCAACAATTACAATCAAATTACCCTGCGTTTGAATAAATACTGTTCTTGTTTTTTTTAGTACCTTCAAGTATAAATGCATACGTGCTTTAAAATCTTGACAATCTCAAGTGAATTTTTAAGAAAACATTTAGAGCTATTTTTGAGAAAATTTAGAAAATGTTCCAGGGGCTTCACGTGAAGAACCCCCTAAATTTAAAGAATGTTTTTCAAAATCACAAAGCTTCGACAATGTGTGCTTGTATTTTTGTTTTATCAATACTTACATGGAATTCTATTATTCTCCATAATACTGATCACATTCAGATATTTTCTCTCTGTACCCTTCCCTTGCATGTCCAAATATATCAAAAAAATATTAACGATGGTACGACAAAAAATTAAATTTGCAGTGTCAAGAAGATGCACTACAAACTGAAAGCTGAATAGAACAATACACCGTGGAATTTTCATCGACTGATGTGTCTACAATGTCTTCATTAAACTACATTTGCCTGGAGTAAAGGCATTTTCTATCGCAACTGTCACTTCAAAGAGATCTTCCGAACTTCATTACGGCAGGTACTACAAATTCATTTCAAAGGACGGTGTACGATCAGAGGCAGCCGTGGATAGACGAATTTAAGTCCCCGGATTGTAATACTGCTTTGTTGTAGACTTCTTATTACTTTGAGGACAAAACACAAATTTTCATTTTTGTAAAAAATGTAACATACGTTAGTATATTACCAATAAATATGTATTAGTAATAATAACTGATTAAATAAAATTTAACCTACATTTTGTCATTTTCTGCTGTAATTTTGGGGTCGACATGCGTTTTTATTAGTAAGAATTTCAATCGAAGATTGATTCATCGTTAAAGTGAGATGGTGAATTTGATTCAACTGCGAATAAATAAATGATTTTCATCAAATAATTTGCTCATGTTTCACATCTATGTTGTTAAATGATTGCTTAAAAATGAGTTTTTAGAACATAAAATACATAATACTTTCCTGAAATACTCTTATTAAAAAATAACAATGAATACAACCAATCAACAACATTAAGATTTAAATTAATGGTGATACAACAGCTCATACTTTCTCGTGTACTCGATATTGATCAAGTAATAATATGCTGGGCATTGCACCCTACAAAACCATATAACTCCCGCAGTTTGAAAAAATTAACTTTCTTTTCGTTTCATCTGTAACATAGTTAAACATAACTAAATGTTTTAATGTTTTATCACATGATTACATTGTTCTAGTCATTCTTTCTTCAATTCCCTGCAACAACATGCAACTCTCTGATTGACAATAATTGCCTGCATTTCATATTAGTTATAAGCGCACTTTGATTTATCACAGAAACAATGTACTCCATTTAGTGCATGTATTAGAGTGTGAGATGCAAACCTCTAATCAAAGAATAATTTCCACAAGTTTGCCTCGATTCCTTCATAGACAACTCTCAAATACAGAAGGATTATGAGTCTGAAGGATTTATGAACCAATAAATTCATATTAATTTAATTACAAACCTATCGCCTTTTATCATTTAAATATTATAACTAAAACCCTCTAGAAATTTGTACAAACGTAATTCTTTTAAAGTTATACATGAACTCAAATTCAACAATCGAAATCTAGGTTCTAGACACCGAGGGGTATTGTCGCTAAACAATGACATTTAAGAATCACTTCTCCAACAGTCGTGTCCTGTATGCATTGTCATTCTTGAATGCGACCTGACAAGAACTCAGCCGATCTCGTGAGAGACCCTCCACAAAGGAAACAAGGTAGAATATTTTCTAAGATTTGCAATTTACAAAATGTTCCAGATTTTAATGGTAAATTGAAATAATACCATATTTGCAGTCGTATATTCCTCCACTCAAGGAAAGCACCTTACCATATTACGCATTGGCATCTTTTAAACTTTGAACCTTACCTATAATGCATAAATATTAGCACTCCTTGGGATAAATCCAGCCCTAAGGCTCTTGCATTATTTGGTTAGACACGCCCAATACATTATTAATTCCCCCAAAAATCTCAATGTTGGAAGCAGAGAACATCTGAAATCAAATACATAATAAACTGACTGAATAGTAGTTAGTAACGCCAGGAGGGCGCAGCACTGACCAAGCGAGTCGGCCGGCCGTTGTTACGAGAATGTGAAGAGCTTTTAACAAAAACGACCATAGTCCAAAAACTACGATTTTGAGTTCTCTACAGTATTCTATGCTGCTTTCCTCGGGCTTCATTTGTACTAAATAGTATAGGAAAATTAGCCATAGTCCGGGAAATTTGGAGCTTTGAAATATCACTAGTTTTGCAAAAACAACCAATGTCCATTCAGTTCTCGGCAGAAACAGCCGTTGTCCATTGTCAGGAATGGACTGTTTTTTTTGTCTAATGGATGGCTGTATTGTTGCATGTTGATTATGTTTTCATGACAATGGCTTGTGGTTTACATCAGGTTGCTGTGGCTGACTGTGGTTTACATCAGGTCAGCGTTTTCTAGATTCTCACATCCCATTCATGTCTGTGAGCATAGTAGGTTGTCGTAACACAATATCACAGTTGTAAGAATTAAGAAAGGAACATTTTTTAGTAATATTGTGCAGAAAGTACATACCCGAACACTTAGCCTATAACTTGTACATTGAAGATCTCTGTGAATTACCTTTCTCTCCACACAGAATTGGTACGTTAGTATTTGGTCCTTTCGCAGTTTACTTGTCTTACTGCTTACTACTCTACATACAGAGATGTAGATGGCAATGCAATGTACTCTACAGTCCCCAGTCCTGAAGATGAGAGATAATAAGTTTAACTGAACAAAATAATTTCAAATGAAATAAATATAATTCTGTTGGTTTTCATTACGCAGCTCATTCCAGATTTCATTACGCAGTTTTCATTTCACCGAACGTAACTGCTGAGCATTCAGTTACAAAAAACTAACTGTATTTAATTTTTTACAATATTTATACGTGTTAAATTTAAACTAAACGCATACACATGCGTGTGCATATTTAGTTCCGCCAGTTTTGTGTTTCTTGAAACGATTACGAATCGTCCTATTAACTGATGCGATACCTGGGGACAACAGGTCAGCGATTACGTTACGTTTTCGAACAAAAGTCCTCGCACGCGTATTTCCCTCGAGTCAGCTTCTCTCTATCGATTTTCACCCCTGCAACACCTATAAAAGTGGAAGAATATATCTGGCTTCTGTTACGGGTCTCCAGAGGGTTGCTTTCCGCACAGGAAATGCTGGACTATAAAATAACAAGAAAATTGTGTTTTGGGACCCTTTTTACTGGCGTAACTCTGTAGGGGCGCTGTCATTTGATCATGCTGCGACATTGTGAAACGCACAGAACAATTACAGTAGCGAAATATACTTACTTTTATTTAAGTTGTTCACGTTTCAATGATGACGCATGAACATGCTGAGTGTATTCTCCATGATGCTAATGATGAAATTCATTTCAATATTTAGAAATACCTCCCTCCTCACCAAACCTTTTCAAATGACATATATCTCCTCATCATTTCTAAGTCTTGCTGATCACAGCATACGACATGTACCAACAATTATAAACAACAGATGGTGTTCAATAAGTATTTTTCTCCGATTAGAAAGTGGTACTTTCTCTCACCCTTGCGAAGGTACTACGTAGGTAAGAGATATGTAAGCATGTCACGGAAAACTGCGAATTTTCGACAAATAAACTCTTATTGTCAGGCCCTGATAACAAAAACATGGATAAATTCTATTGCTATATGTTGTAAATTTCTTCCTCTAACACGTGGTACCGCCAGAATTGTCGATTTGTAGGTTCTTGATACAGAACAATTGATTGACGGCAAAACGTCTTTCTGCCCGTCCGTGGTCAACGCTAGAGCTTAAACCAGTGGTGTCAAGATCTTCAACTAGTAGCTGTGGCACGCGTCGTGGCACCGTAGCATGACACGAGCTTCTCTGCACAACTAGCGTCGGGAAAGAGAATTATTACGAGTAGTAGTAACCCCGCCGTTTTACGATAGGAATGGCGTTGTCTCTGGTGGCGGGGTGCGGAACTATGTGGAGGGACGATTTCGTCGTGGCACTGTGCCACGGACTCCCGCTCGTAGCATCGACCTTCACAACACTGGATTAAACCGTTCATCCAATTTACTGGTGTAATGAGTTCAAGGACAGTCGTGAGCAGGGGCGTAGCGTCCATGGATGTGGATGATGTGTTACATACCCTGACAATATCATCTATTTTTATTTTAAATTAATTTAAATTCTCCGCATGTTATTTTCTTTTTACATTACATAGTTTCATTCATATTTCAAATATCGCGGTCACGGTGTAAGATATGTTTTTTCATCGTGAGCTAGAGATATCTCTAACTCGATGGGTTGGCAGCATTTCACAATGAATCGTTCATCCTTGTTAAGAATCGAATCATCGACCACGTGATCACCGTGCTCTACCGTCGCGCTTATCGCCAGCGTTGTGAATCAGATGTACTGTAACTCGATACATCCAGGATGCTTTTGAAATGGCCATAGAGTTCCGATATTTCGTTGCTTTCTTCGGTGTTTGCAAGAGAACAAGTTTAATTTGTGAGCTTAGTGATTTTATTTGTGTTTATTAGCTTATTTTAATGCATTTAGGAATTATATATTTGAAACTAATTTAGGTTAGGGACTGTGCAGTTTTAATGCAGAAGGGTATGTACCCGTGCCAAACACATCTGTGACGTGAAATCGCGAGCACAACGTAATCCAAGTAAGTGACTATATACGTAATTATGGAATCGTATTGTTGTGCCGTGGACAAATTGAAAACTAGAAGTTTTCAAACTCTATCATTCTCTGAAAAGGAAAATATAATTAAAGCAGGCCCTCCAAAACCAACTCTCAGTATTATTACAAACATTAAAAAATGTCAGAGACATAACAAAATTTATGAGCAAGAATCATGGATTTGCGGATGTAAAACTCTTAACAAATTATTTTGCTGGTCTTGTCTTCTATTCTCAAATGAAAAAAACGTATGGAATTTCAATGGTTATTCAGATTTAAATAACATTTACAAGGCTATAAAGACACACAAGTACTCATATACACACATATCATGTGAGAAACAGTTAAAAATGTTTGGAAAATCTGAGAGGATAGAGTTTTCTTTAAGTAGTCAATACAGGCTTTCAGTTGAGCAACACAACAGTGATGTAAGGAAAAACAGGGAAATTCTATCACATTTCATTCGAGCTGTATGCTTTTTGGGAAGGCAAGGGCTTGCTTTTCGTGGCCATGACGAGAGTAGCGGGTCATCCAATAGAGGAAATTTCATAGAATATATATCTGAATTAATAAAATATGATAAAACTCTCAAGGATCATATGGAAAATTCCACTGTGTTTCGAGGAACCTCCCCGGAAATTCAGAACGATTTGATTTCAAGTGTGAGCATAGTAATGACCCGTGAAATTAAAAGTGAGATTTCTAAAGCATGTTTTGTTTCCTTGATATTGGATGAAACCCCTGATATTAGCAGCAAAGAACAACTTTCCACTGTTTTTCGTTACGTGTCTGTAACAGGAGACATTGAAGAAAGATTCATTTCCTTCAAGGACGTAAGTTCTGATAGAAAAGCTGACTCTCTTCTGAATCATGCTCTCAGTTCAGTTAACGATTTTTCTTGTTCAGACAAACTAATTGCTCAGACTTATGATGGGGCAGCAGTTATGGCAGGGCAACACAGTGGGTTACAATCAAAACTACGAGAACATTGCAAATATGCAATATTCGTACACTGTTATGCCCATCAATTAAACCTTGTTTTGTTGCACTCCACTACTTGCATCAAAGAAGTTAAGATATTTTTTATTGCATTGACAGGTTTGGAGTTTTTTTTCGAAATCCACAAAAAGAGTTCATGCATTGGATGAACAAGTAAAAAAAAGAATTCCTTCCACCTCTCAAACTAGATGGAATTTTCAGAGTCGCTTAATAGGAACTATAAAAGAGTATAAGAGAGATTTGGAACATTTATTTGAGTCAATGGTCAACAATGAAAACTCTGAATGGGATGATGAAACCGTTATGTGCGCTGGTGGTTTACTAACCAGATTAAAAGACCCAATGTTTAATTTCCTTTTGACAATCTTTGACAATGTATTTCAGTATTCTGACGTTCTTTTCCAAGTACTCCAGAAAAAACTTTCAGATATAGCATACTGCAATAAAATGTTAGAGAACTTCAAGCTGTATCTTCAGAAGTACAGAGATGAATTTGATAAATTGTGGACTGAAATAACTGATAGTGGCATTGAAATGCGATCACTTAAAAGAATACGCCTTGAGACTATCACCGGAGAATGTGTCAAATCAGCATACAGGCGACTGTATATTGAAATTGTGGATACAGTTAAACAAAGTGTATCGCAAAGATTTAGCGAAATTGGTAGATTACAATTTGTCTCCATTCTTGATCACACACAGTTCTCAAACTTTAAAAAAAAATTCCCAGAAGAAACATTTACAAATCTGAAACAAAATTATGGGGCTTTTTTTGATTTCATTGCACTAAAAAGTGAACTGTGTGTGATTTACAACGATCCCGATATGAAAAAAGATAGTGTTGGTGAACTGCACCGGTATATGAGAACAATGGATCTTTCCACAGTGTTCCCCGAAACTTTCAAACTGACTACTCTGATTATGACAATACCAGCAACAAGTTCTTCTGTAGAAAGGTCTTTTTCATACTTGAGAAGAATAAAAACCTATCTTAGAAACACTCAACAACAAGAAAGATTGTCAGCACTGGCGCTGATAAGCATTGAGAATAAATTACTGCAAGATCTACGCTCTCGGCCTACTTTTGAAGATGATGTTATTGATGTCTTTGCGCAAAAGAATAGGAGGATCCCGTTGATTTACAAGACCTAACTGCAAACAAGTAAGCTCATGCCACTTTGTACGTACTTTAATTGCATGGAAACACATTAAACATAACATAAATACATACTTATATTCCTTTCTTTTTACAGCTACAATAAACAGAATTGGATTATCATGTATGAAATGAAGTGGGGAAGTCCGGCAGTGGTGCAGCTATTGTTGTCCGTTTGAGCATTATATTTGTTTGTAGATTATTCATAATTCTTAGTTTTTATTGAGTTTATGTCATGTTTATTGAGTTTATGTCATGTTTATTGAGTTTATGTCATGTTTATTGAGTTTATGTCATTTTTATTGAGTTTATGTCATTATGTATATACGATATTTTATTATGCACTATTTTTTTCTGCTGTACAAAATTTCGGATACATGTCCATTCTCTTAATTTAATTCATTTCCTCTTTTCTACTGTTTTTTTTAAATTAAAAATCAGTGCTTTTCATTTTACAAATTCTGTCAATTCTAATAGGTATGTAATGACACGCTTTGGACAATTTTGATAAGATATGAGTACGAGACTGCTCTTATTATTAGAGTTTGAGGGTACACATTTATATTTTGCAAGGTCATGGAGAACTGCAGTCAACTTTTTCTAACCTTCAATCAGTATGTGAAACATTACTTTTACTCAATCTGTTTTTATTTTAAAGATGCAAATTACTTGTGTGCTCTAACTTATTAAAGTTACAGAAATGGTATTTGTGAAAATAAGTAATATTTATTATTTTAAATAATTTTCTCGGGTTACATACCCTAAGCTAAAAACCAGGCTACGCCACTGGTCGTGAGACAGTGGTAAACATCCCACATCCACGCTGGCCCCGCACTAGTATCACAGCGCCGAACATTGCTGCTGTTCGAGAGATTATTGAAGCTGATAGGCGAATGAAGGTGCTTCAGATCAGCCAGAAACTTTGGATCAGCTATAGGAGTGTTCTGACAATCCTTCAGAAGAACCTGGGATTCCGAAAAGTGTCCCTCATTCGGTCCCAAAACTCCTGAATGAGGAGCAGAAGGTTGCAAGGCTTGCAAATTGTCACGAGCTTCTGACAAGGCATAGAGTAAAATATTACACCTTTATAAGAAGAATCAACGTGATTAGAGGCCTGGGTCCACCATTACACTCCTCGAAGAGGGCTAGTATGGAGTGGCGGAGGCGTGGCGAGGGGCTACCGGTGAAAACCAAGACGCGGTTTCTGCAGGTAAGGCAGGTCACGGTCTTCTGGAACTACAGAGGTGCACAGCTGGTTTATTTCCTCGAGGAAGGTCAGTCCATTAATGTGGCCTACTACTGAAATCTTCGTCAGCTGGTAGCCTGTAGGTCAAGACGGTGAGGCATGTCAATCCCATCTTTATTGTCCAATCCTGAAAACTCCCGACCACACACCGCAAGACTAACTCAGCAAACATGGGCGAAATGCATTGGACTGTCCTGTCACATTCAGCCCATAGTTCATACTTGTCACCGTGTGACTTTCACGTTTGGGCCGATAAAGGGTGCTCTTGATGAACAACGCTTCACAACCAACGCGGAGGTGCAACAGTTTGCGCCATTGGCTTTACACACTCCCGGCTACTTTCTTCGAAACTGGAATGAAGAAATTGCCTATCCGGTGGCAAAAGCATGTTTACAGAATGGGGAGTTATGTGGAGAAGTGAGAAAAATGTATAATGTACATAATTGAAATAATTTATTGAAATATAAAAAAGGCTTGTTTATATTTGATCCTCACTCGTACAATTAATACAAAGGTATGCTTATTCAAACTGTGACTAAAATACTATAGTGTTTCTGTTCAGCCTTTCAGAACTTGTCAGATAGCTTTGCTAACAATAAGTAACAATGAATCTAATATTCTTTAATTGTCCTCGATGAGATTGCTAATTTGAATGTAAGATAAACCTTATATCAACATCCTCGAAAGGCAAAAATGCCAAGCAAGAAGAAATAAAATTAAAAGATACGAGTAAACATGAAGAAAACAGTTTACTATCACAGAATATGACAAAAGGATGAGAGTTCACACCAGTGGCTTGTGTTCAACATACTAATTCGTTTTCCGCCTAAATAACTTGCTGGTCGTCAGGCGTCAACTGAGCAAACAATAGAGGCGAAATGTGAATATGATGTGTCTGTGGGCAACGAAGGAAACACTGACAACGCATCAATCTTCATACACACAGAGCTACTCGTATTCTCTCATTTATGAATTAATTTCATAGATTCAACAGTCGAGGAATTACACGTTGCAAACATGTGCCTAAAAAGAATATTTCAAGCTTCTCGTTCCGTGAAAAATTCATGAATTCAGGCAAAATCACATAAAGATCAAATTAGAAATCATATTTATAAAATGTCTTTTATTCATTTAACTTTTCTACTTTAAACCAGAAGAGTTTACTTTTCCCCGTACTGCTAGTAGGATAAAAACAAAATCTCCTAAGGAAGAATTTCATTCATCTTCATTGAAAACAAATTTATCATAAGAAAATAAAAAATTACAAAATAATCACTATTATCATATATATTCGATATTATAATTATATTATTAGGTGTTTAGTAGTAAATGCACTCTCGGGTGTCCCGTTGGTTAGAGTGCTCCCTTTCCACGGCGCAACCCCGGGCCCGATTCTCAGCCGAGGCAAATTATTCCTCGGATGCAATCGTGAATTTACCTATTTCATTAGAAAGGTGGGGTCAGATTGACCACAGACTTATAAATTACAGTTAGGGGTTTCTTTTTCAGAATCTTATTCTGGAATTTAAACATGAATGGTTTTCACAATAGGAAACTATCCTTCAATTACATTTTTTGATGTTTAGAAGTAGTTTGTAAGAAAAGTAACCTCAATTAAGCAAACACTATCATCAGCTGATTCTGGAGTGAATTAATTAAAAAATTTAGTAGAAACTTATTGTATTACCATAAAACATACAAAACATTTATTCTATTATAATTGTGAAAATTTAAGTAGCTTTGCAAATTATTTGAAATCACTTGTTGGGGATGCTGTCATAATGCCACAAGCCGGTCCACTCGATGGATGCAAGATATTGTGTCCGTGCGTCTGACAAGGAGGAGGTTGCTTATTAGTACTGATGCTACGTGATTTCCTTCATCAGAATCAGTTTTCTCTTCCTCAGTTTCCTCACTAGAACTCCCAGGCGATTCAGAAGAACTTGCGTTATCACGAGGGTCATAGAGATCATCAGCGTCACTGTCTGATACTTCACTTTCATTTGCGATAGAGTACCAAACATTTTCTATTTCCTGATCGCCCTTGTTGACACTGTGACCACACGCCCTTGTTGACACTGTGGTAGAGTAACACAAGTCTAACCAAACAATGCAATGTGAAAGAATCAAACTCAAATGCAACTAAGCTTAAGCGTACATATTCAAACGATACTGGAGGCATACCAAACAAAAATCATGATACACAAATCGTTTTGCAGTGATATCAGATTTCCTCAAATAAGAGGGAAGAAATACAAACTACAAAAATAATTACACATCGGTAATGGAATAAATAAATAAACAAATATCCCACGATATTAACAGACTTCGTTTTGTAAAAAGGCTTTAAATAAAAATTTAAAAATAGTGAAAGGTAAAAAATATTATTTTTTTAATAAATAAGACTGTGTTAAAAGATGTCACGAAAGCTCAGATCTCCGAGAAAAAAAATTGAAGATGTCACCACCAGAAACACAATTGATCCCACGTTTGCATCCGAGGGTTATAACAGTGCACTTTCCTTACATATGTCCCAGAACCTAATGCCGTGTGACAATAAGAAAGCCCACCCTAAGATTATGAACAGCAGTTCGGTGAAGGGATACCTTCGTGCTAACCACACGAATCCCTCCTATCCCGCAGCTAAGAGACTGGGTCACCGATGGTCGGCTAAAGCCTCTAGCGGGCTGTCGATCCAAAGGACAGGACAGTAGTAGTAAATGGTAAGAGTAAGTACCATAATTGGTTGTAGTTACTCAAACCTAAATTTAATAGTAACATTACATTGAAGTTTTTGATAGGCCTTATGACGGAACGAGAAGATATAAATAAATACATCATTTACATTATATAGATAAAAACACTTTTTGGTGCGTATAATCATAGGTTATTAGGCTGATTAACTTTCAATCTTTTATTATTTTTAACAACTAAGCAAATTAAAACAATTATTCAGTAAATTGAAAAAGCCTAAAAATGTACCCAGACAATATGTTTAATCGAGATTAAAGTGCTTTTTATCACACTTTTTCTTTGCTAAGTTCACCTTTATTTCCCACGAGATAAAAGTGACATTCCCTTCTTATTTATGCATTTGCCGAAACGTTCATATTCTTTTCATAAGTTTGTAAATCATTTTTCACGCAATAGATGATAGCTATTCTGTAATCATTTTTTGTAATAATAGATCCCAATACACCGACTATTATGGCACAAGTACTATAGTGATTTAATCCGGTGCATTGAAGGTAGGTATTTTAAGACAGATATTCTTTTGAATAGAATTAAATATAGGTATTTTTGTAATATTCCGCACTTTGTTTGGAGGACAGATGAATGGCTGATGTATTAGTAAAATTCATATTGAAATGTTATAACGTTGCATCACTTTTACATTGAATTGATTACATTACTTTTACATTGATATGAAAAAATTTGTGCTGTTATAACAAGTCTAAATTTTCTAATTTACTCGTTTTATAACATTATCTCTATTCTTTTCCAAACATTTGATTCTTTTCTTCCTTAATCAAATCACTATCTCATATACATTCCTCCTTTTATCGTTGCCAATATTTCAGCTGCTTGCACTTGCCGCTAGTTATTGGAGTGCAAATAATTCTCGTCTATACTCTTGAACATTTATGAACCTCTACTCTGATCGAAAAATTCAGCTCATCCTTACATTACGTGGATGGATTTTTTTGCCGTATACTGCACATTTTGTGCTTTCATAACCTTAGTAACCATTTGGGGCCCGGCGCGCAGCTGCTAGTGACGCTGATGGGCACAGCTGCCACGGCTCCTACCACAGTGGCCATAACACGACTCTACTTGACAAAAATTGTTAACAGCAGAGTAAAAAATCTTTATTTAAAAATCGCGAAACAGTTAAATATTTGCTTGGAAAGAGCTCCCTCACTTTTTCAAATATTTATAGTACACATAATTATGCTGTTTACACATAGGCACCGGAAATAACTCAAATTTGGCACCTAATTTTAAATGGAAACAATTATATCCTTTCTTTGGTATAAATTAAGCTAAGAATGTACATTTCAAACGTCCCGCGCCCAAGGTAGACTTCATTTTCCTTAACTCCCGCGAACTTCAGAACGGGGAAAAAACAAGCGAAGGTCCAAAGAATAAACGCTTCGAAACTGCTTTGCAACTTGGCTACGAGAACACGGCGCAGTCCTGCTCGAGTCGAACCGAGCACTCTACTCGATTTTTCAAGTGTCGCTTTTCCGAGAAACCTAGCCACTTCTACTGAAGATGCTATCAACAGCTGGACCAACTGTGACGGGAGCGCTTTGCAACGGAAGACATCCTCGTATATCACAATGCTGAATTATTTATTCATAATCAGTCTTGTTTTCTCAGCTCCATGATGATATGTTTGTTCTCCGTGATCTTGGCGTTGTTTTGGCGCGGCAACGCGCTGTAAACGTGGTATACATGCACGCATGAGGAACGTGTGAAGAAAGGTAAACGATTAACCCCAGGACAGGTAACGCGGGAATTTTCTTTAAATATGTATACTTAATGTCGGAAATCAGACATTAACGAAATGCCAATGTTTGCAGACAGTCTGAATTTTTTGATCATTTTAGAATTCTCTCTTGCAAGAACCAGGAAGGCGGTCTTGCCAAAATCGTTCACCAATGATTTTAGCCCTCCTACGCAACGACAATAAACCAAAACATTTCGACGCCATAACAATGCTTTGAACATTAATGCATTTTTGAAAAACCTAATTTAATATTTAAATGTCGGGAAAAAATTCGAGCCGTAATTCTAAAAAAAATGTTTAAGCATATCAGAAAATTCAGCTATTTGGGTCCCAAATATTTGAGATTTTGAAAAATAAGAGATAATTTAAATTATTTGTATACAAATGAATTAAAGTGTACCATACAGTGTATAATAAATGTGTAAAATGTGAATGTTAATATTAAATCCGTGCGACATTTTCCAAAAGCACGTGTAATTATTTAACTACATATAATTCTGCGTAACTATGTGAATTTCTGTAAAAAATAGCAAATATAATCAAAAGACCCCGTATGGCACCTATGAAGTGCGAAAGTTTGGCAAAGGGTTTTTTGTAAAAAAATTGTTACGATTTAAATACTAATCGATAGAAATCACTTAATTGTGCTTCTAAAAATGTTTTAGAATATATTAATTTAAACTAGTTATCGCCATTTTCAGCTTCTGATGCTGAATGTTTTAGAATTGTATTGTATTTAAATGTTTTCTTCCTTTTCCGTAGTAAAACCATATGTAATTTTCTTCACAGTCCCTATCTCGATGTAGCTGGATCGCTAACCTGCAAGCCTGGACAACTCGAGGGCTGTGTCCTATTTGGTCACTGAAGGCGGAAACACAGTATCAGACAGGAAGTGTTAACTTTTGCTACGAGAACGTTGAAATGATACCATTTTCATGGATTTCTATCAATGTCGCTGACAGAGAGTAATAAAACAAAGGAACTATACTGGGAATTAGCGTGTATTAGTAACTACCGTACAGCAAATAATACGAAATTTCACACACAGAAAGAATATAATTCAGACAAACCCCAAAACATAATAACACATAAATATGAAAACGGTATGGGAAAATGCGAAGAGAGAATTGTATCAATATACAATGTCACATTGCAATTTCACTTCTAGCGAAAGTGATTTCACGAGTCCAGCCCACTGCGCGGCCTTTCGGGTGCCATGTAGTACGTTTGCGCTGGCGACCCCTGCCCCGGTCCCACCGGCGCCACACGGCGACAGCGCTGGGCAGCGCGCGCCTCTGCCTGTGACATCTCGACCGCACGTCAACGAGCTCACACCCGCCCCGCCCCTCCGCCAGCAGCGCTTCCCCAACAGCCGACGCAGACACACCGCAGCCAGCGCGCCCGCCGGACCGGCCGGCGCCAACCCGCCCTCCTCGCCACTGCCCTCGCCCGCACCGTCACTCCCACCCCAACTCTCTCTTGCCCCTGTCCTCGTCCCAACTCTCGTCGCCTCCTTCATCACTGCCCTCGACTTCATCCTCCCCCTCTCTCACGCTCACGTTCTCGCGCCTGCTCACGCCCTCGCCTTCACTCACGTCTTCGCCCTCACCCTCACGCTCACGCCCTAGCTCATGCCATCACTCAAGCCCCATCCTCTGCCATCGCTTTAGGCCTGGCCCCGTGCCCCCTCGCTCTTACTCTTGCCCTCACATCCCCCACCGTCGTTTCCCGTCACTTCCACCCTCTCTCCGGCTCCATTGCCCCCGCTCCCGCCCACATCCTCACTCTCGCCCTCGGCCTCTCACCGTCCCCGACCTGCCCTCACCCTTGGTCCCCGCCCCCCAACCACGTCCTCCTGTTTCCTATTCGTCAACTTTCTCATCTCCGTCCGAATCTACCTTACCATGTTTCCTCTCCCTTGCTGACTCCCCCACCTTCACTGACGGTAACTTCTCAACCTACACCCCTGCCCTCGCTGACACCTACGCCATTTTCCTGCAGCTTCATCTTTCCCTGACTAGGTGAATGCCTGCTGCCTTCCCTCACCTCGCCACCTCACTCCTTTGCCCCACTCTCTACTTTACGACAGTCTCTAGCCTACATTGCACGTCTCAAACCCGAGGTCACTTCCGCTCTCCACTCCGCTGCCTCCTGTTTGCAGTTCCACGTTTCAAAAGCCCGCGCTCCGAACCGGTCCCTTCTGTCCTGTTGCTCACACACAACCCATTGTGATAGCAGCGCATTCACCTCTTCATCGCCACCTCCGCTGCCGCAGCCGCCGTTGTCGACGACTCATCCGGCTGCCGTTGGCCGCTTGTTGACCGCTGGCAAACAACTGCCATGGCTTTGGCGCGCCCACGGCTGAATTCGACCTGCGCTCGGAGTTTCACATTGACAGTCGACCACGTGCGCACGCCTCGCCACACCACGCCACGCCACGCACGACGGCCCGGCGCGGTCACACGCGTGACTCACGCACTCACCCCTGGCGCGCTCTCATTTCGTCTGCTGGCCAAACAGCCTCAAGTCCTTCCCCACAGGAAGGAAAATACTCGTGTGTTTTTTATGGAGCGCCTTTGAACGTTTCATTCTGTGTCTTCCTTTGAGCGTGCTCTATTTCCCGACTTTAATTAGTTGCTTATTGGGTACTGAAAGCTGTTTTATTGCTTTGCTTGGTTTGCTCTTTGCGAACAGGCGGGTCCCTGCCATTGCGTACATAAAGGTGACTTCTCTGTATAGTTTCCTTTATCAAATTTATTTTCTTGTCATTTGCTTTATATCTTGCGTAGATACTTAGTGTTATTTATGAATTTTGTAGCAGTAGCCGGAAATTATTATAAAAGACGATATATGATTGTCATTCCAGTCAATGTATCTGATTTGATTGATTCGTGTTTCCGGGCGCGTCAACTACTTAGGTCATTAGTCCCGTAAGTGTAGTGCGTGTTTTTCTCGGTAGGTGGCGGTGATGTTTTCCCCGCTGGATGGCGAGATCTGGCGCCGATCTACCGTCGACTAGCGGGGTTTTCCCCTCAACTAGGTATCTCCCACCAGCGGGGCACCGCCCCAGCCGGGACAAGCTGTAAGCTCCCGATCGGTCTCCCGGCATGTGTGGTAGTGTAACGCATGTTAGTGTGCGTGTGTGTAAGGGGAGAGGATAGAACAAGGAAGAGGAAGGAAATATCGCGCGCGGTCCGTGGCCCGTTTGTTAAGATACTGCTCCGGCATTCGCCTGGTGTTGATCGGAGAAACCACGGAAAACCAATGTATTTGGAGTAAATGAGAAGTTAGATGCTGTCTGTTACATATAGCTTTAATTATAAGTTGTTTTTCACAATGAGAAGTTAGATTAACTCAGGGCTCATATTAATTCTGAATCGCGAATCAAGTGAAGAGCACTTTTCTACTGGGTCAGAGCGAAAAGTGAGAGCGGTAGTACGGGCAGTCCCCTTTCAAGGCCGAGAAGCAGAAATGATAAGAGCTGCAAAAGGATCCCTCATTGTTTTCTGGCCATGCAATGAATCTGATGATACGTATGAATGAGTGTCGTATTTTCACTCTCACAATGACTATTCTTCGACCGAGCAAATGCATTGGTGTAGGTTCACCTCACATACTCCAATATTCCGTATTTTGTTTCAAACGCGCCGAATCCATATTCTAAAGAAAAAAAGAGAAGAAAGGTTTGAATGTCTAAATTGATGAAAGATGACTTTCAATATCTTAATTACGGAAGTTCAGGAATAGTGTAAAACCAGTGTCAGTCGTCTCCCTGATATTCAAACGAGTATACGTGAATATACACACTTTGTTATCGGTATGACTATATGCCCGCTAGCGCTCCAACTCCTCTGCGGCTGCCCTCAATGCAAAGAGCGACAGCTCCGTGCTCCAGAGAGTGGAAAGATGATAGACCGTGAATTAAGTACATATATAATAGAGGTTTCCTTTTACCTCGCAAAACACAGCGCGCCATGAAAGGCTGTCCGCCCCGGATCGAGTCAGAGCCAGCCGTTGCCTCTGCCTCCGTCCTCACTTTCGCTTTCGTACACGGCGCTTGTGTCGCATGCGTGCCATCAGCTCGCCCCTTCCGGGCCTGCTGCTTTTGCAGCACTTTTCGGACGGACACAGCGTTGCCTGGTTCTCGTGAAACCAATATAATTTCTGTTGGTAGCACACTCTCCTGCATTGTGATACTGCGGAGAGACTTTCCTAGCGCACTATACTGTGAGCAAGAAACATTTTTATACGTCATGACTTGAATAGCTTGGATTTGTGAGCGTTTTGCCCTCAGCTTCGGCAACTCCGTATCGCCAAGAGTGCAAGCTTTCCAAAATTGGTAAAGTGATTCAAATCAATTGCGGTCAACCCCTCAGGAATTTCTTTGGTTTCTTTCAATGCCGGGCCCTTGAATTATGCCATTTGTGTCACTGCCCAATCAACAAATGATCTGGTAGCATTTCGTTTCTTTTATTTCCTTTCTTCTACCTATGTTTCTGTCAATAGTTTCATTTTGGACTCACCTCTGGTTGATGTAATTTGTAATTTCATGTTTAAAAAAATCGAAATTTTACGAGGTTATATTCACGTTGAAGATAAAAATAATATGTTAAGTTTCTAAAATAAATTAAAAGTGTAATTCATTGGTCCATTTGCGACAAAGGTTGACAGTGTTGTCAATTATTTTGTTTGCTCCCTGTATGCTCCCCTTACTGTCGGTAAATTTTGACTTCCGAATTCACCAGGCAGCGCCGCAACAACAGCAGCCGCAATAAATTACGTTAGGCGGTCGTCAGATAAGTGAATAAAAGCATTTAATTAGCACGGGAATATCACACAGATTAGCTACTGTGTTACCCAAAACGTAAAGGAAAACGATGAAATATCTTCTAGAAAAGTGTTCAAAAAATAAAAAATCGATTAGTGTATAGAGTAGAATCTGAATAACAATAATTACCCTCTCGGGTGAACCTTTCTTCATTAACAGTAATTACGACGGGAATTGGAGTTAATTTTGACTGACATTTACGTAGCGAGGGTCCATTTACACGCCGTAAGGAGCACATGACCACTGCAGATTTCCCACTCCCAAAATCTCTACCACAATTGAGCTCTGGAGGTTGAGAAGCCAGTAAAGTGACCGTTCGCCATTTTGCCATGGTAACCACTCTGCGCGAAAGGAAAGGTTGTGGGTTCGAATTTCGTGTAAGAAATGGCGCTTCTCATCTAGCATTCGTGGCGCAGAAAGTATTATTAAAACATGTAGTAGCATTGTAGTAATTAACGAAAGGAGTGTATAAAGAGGGGTATAATTGAATGAGTGGTATGTTCAAGAAAACGAGCGACAATAGGAGCGAGTTTTCTTATACCACGAGTGCAATTATACCCCTTTAGGCACATGTTACGTTCAATATTTTTTCGTTTCCATTTAAGAATAATTTCAATATTGAGAAATTAAAGCACATCTCTACCTTTGAGGCATACGTTTGATGACGTTTTGCTTCTGGGAAAGATATTTTAGTAGGCCTTGCAATGTTTGTTTGCAAGAAATATTTGCAAATGGAAGGTACTGAATATATTGCGGATAAAATATAAGAAGAAACTGACAGTCATGAAAACATTACTTCCCACGAAACGTGAAGACAGGTATGAGACAATATATGTACAGATTGGTATTAGGAAGTAAAAACAACTAGTGACTTGTGACACGAATTTGCTATAGTGTACGTTTTAGAATGGGTAAACACAACTGATGTGTACATTTTGTACATTTGTAATACTAAGACCAAATGTTTCACATGTACAACATTCAATTTATACACGTTAAATATTTTATATTGTTCATTGCCGACTGCAAATATCTTGGTTATGCCTGTGTTATAGTTTCTTAATTAAACGATTTGGTTCCTTTTCTGAATTCTGATTGGTAGGTGTGGAGTTTTATTTGCACGGTGGGATTTTAACTGCACGCCTGCTATAAACATAGAGATAATATACTCTTTTCGTGAAATTAATGAGCATATTTAGTTTACTAAATAAAAAATGAGTATAACTCATGTAGAAAACGAAAAATTCAATTAATATCATTCCTATCATTTGTCAACTCGAAAGAAATGTTTTTAAAGACCTGAAACCAAATAAAATTTGAAGAAGAAGAATACGACGAAGAAGTAGAAAAGCGCATACTCAAATACTGAAGATCCCGTTTCCACAGTTGAAGGTGATCATCCTGCCGCTGACCCCAACTAGTAGTTAGTGTACGCGAACTGTTCATCTGCTGATGACATACGCCCGACAAAACTGCACGAGGAGAATCGACGAGAAATTGATGACCACAGAGTGCGTGACCCAGATGCCAAATTCATGATTTGATTGCACGAGCGTCCTAGACGCACGTGGATGCAATCTGATTGTAATGCTTACGTAATTCTGTTCACGTTTCACAATCCTTTACGTTATGGATAACACAGTAGCGAAGCAACACGGTCTAGACTGAACGACCCTGATGGTCAAGAGAAATTGGTTCATTTATTAATAGGGAAGTTATTGTTTTTTTCTCTCCGTCTCTTTTTGTCGAACACAGTGTCATGCAACATTGGCATTTACTAAATTACTTAACTTAAAAAATTCGATATCTTAAGATGAAATTAGGAAATTTACTTTCAATTATTATGTTAATTTATGTATATTAAATAAAATGAAGATGAAATGAATAGTTAGAAGAACATTTAATGAAATATTTTTTATTGCTTTGAAGAAATTTTCGTTGATAAATTTATGCTCACAGCGGACTTTTGAGAATGTCTCGGTGCATTTGCTTAAATTAAATTTTGATACACAAGAACTAGTACGGCTACAACAGCAAATACTTTCCCTCGTTATTGGAAACAGCTACGTAGTATTGAAATATTGCACTTTCTGCGCTACTGACAGCTTATCTATTTTTTGAAATTTAACCAAGAAGAGAACAGCTCACTGTTTCCATCGCATTGTTGTCAGAACTATGTGAATTTTACAAATGCAGAAAAATATAACACAAACTTATAATGGAAATAGAAGCCTGATATCCCGGACAATATAGAAATGCATTTCCTCTACGACCATGATTAAAGAAGAGTATTCTAAAACCATGCAAAAATTCTCTACTCACTACAAATGGTACAGCATTTGGTGCTAAAAATAAATATTTTCATGCAAATATCAGCATTAATTTGACAATTATAACTCCTTTTCATACAGCTACATCAAGTCACAACAATGACATGTAATTCACAGAAATTTGCAAGCGCGAAACTGTATTCCATTGTTGCATTCCGTGCAATGTCGATACTCCCTTAAAGAGCTAGCAATTTTTATTTCAAATATTTCAAAATAAATCAATTCTAAAAGATTAATGTGTAAATGTAGAACGAAAGGTCAAATGTAAGAAACGAACAAAGAAATAATATACAAAATTGCAAATACTAATTTACGACGCATCCAGCTGTCTGAAGAGGAGTAAATATTTGCAGCCGGCTATTATGTCACGAAGTTATAGAAAAGGTACTCGTATTTTCCAAAAAAATAGCATGACCTTATTTGAAGATTTAATTTTTATAAATATGTATTTAATTTGTATAATAAGTATGTAATTAAAATTGTTTTATTAATAAATAGTAAGTATAATAAATATGTATTTAAAATTTAATGTTGTCTATGAAACAAATTTTCGCAAAAATACTTACGTTTTAAAAAAATTGAACATGACCTTATTTGAAGATCTGTTTTTATGAACACATTTCATTAGGAAAAAATGTATTTTCATAATTGTAGTTGAAAGAAGATGCCGGAAAAATGTTTAATTTCTTCAATTTTCGAAAAATCGGAGTTTTCAACCAACATGAAACCTACTCCATTCTCTGAAATGGCCTTCACACTATCCAACAAAAAAAATTAGTGAAAATTTTTGGCGCCATTTTTTGGAAATTTTGAAAATGTCCTAGGGGCTTCATGTAAAGTATCCCCCAAAATTAAAATATCGGTTTCAAATTTAAGGGGCCATGAGATCAGTCAGATCGATCGGGGAGTATCAATATTTAGAGAAAATCGGCTCAATGGTTTAGTGGCTAGCGTTGTTTAATACAGACACGTCAGAGACGGACAGACGTTTTGCTTCCAATTGATTTTTCGGTATCAAGGACCCACAAAACTGGAATTCTGGCTGCACCACGGGTTAGAATTTTTTTAAATGTATCAACTGGATTTATCCACTTTTTTGTTACCAGGGCCCTGTATTAAGAGTTTTTCTGCCCCAAATCTGCCGTATTTTCGCGCAGCATTTCTTAACTTTCCCTATGTTTTATGTATACGGGAAAGAAAAATGATATAGAGGGTCCCTTTTGCTTTGGATACATAACATTTTTACCCCTCCCATTTTATTCGACGGTCAAACACGAACATTTGCGGACGCAACCCCACGACTAAAACTGTCAGAAGAAAACTCGTCTACTCTTAATGTTTTACCGGATACATTTTCATGTGGTTGGCCGCCGTATTCCAAAGGGCAGTGCGCGTAACTTCGTTGGGAGTACGGTGCCCTACAGGGTAGGCAGCGAGGCGCCGTCGCCCTCACAAAAGCGACCCTCGCTGCAACAAAGGCCAGCGACGATTTTGCCGGGAGAGGGAGAAGCCAATCCAGCGGCTGCTGAGCTAAAAACACGAAACGCGGTGAAATCCGACGGGTGAAATTGCCACATCCCTAGCATGAATGGATCCCTTCGACCTCAAAAGATCTTAAAAAAGTAAAACCCCTTCGAGAGCTTTTGTATGAAGGATTCAAGAGATTGTCTGGTCCTCTATGTTTTTCATTCAAAGTAAATCATGTAAAGCTAACAATTTTGCTTAAAAATTGGTTTTTATTTATGTAAACACGTAGCAGTTTACCTGGATCTCTATACCCAAGTTGCGGATTGTGTGTCGGCAAATTAAGCTCTCCTGCTACGATAGACTAGGAAGAGGTGATTTTGAGTACTTTTGGACACAGCATTGAAGTTTCTGATGGTGATAGCTAAAAGTCAGAACTTCAGGGAGCGTTTTTTGAAGCGCGGCCTGTTATTCCGTTTAGATGCACTGCTGTTTCTTATCTCGATGCTATGTGGAGTGAAGTGGTTTTAGAAAATTCCTAGTGGCCTGCAAACTTTCCAATCACGCCAGAAGTAAGATCTAGTTGCGCCGTTCCGGAGATTTTGAAGATATTTCAAATATTGTGGATACTTTACATAAAGTCCCTGTGATATTTTCAAAATTTTCTATAAAATGGATTTTTTCTACATTTTTCCCTTTAATTGAAGAAAGTGCGGTATGATTCCGATTTTCATTAAAACATCCCACTTTTATTGTAAAAAATTACAAAAACATATTTGAAATACTGCGAATTTTTGTTTAGTAAGAAGTTTCTGTTTTGTACTTGACCAAATTTCGTAATTTTTGCTTTAAATGAAAGATAGCGGGATCTAAATGTGTTTTCACGTGCTCTTATTATTCGATGTTATACATTAAATACCCAAATTAATAGTGTCATGAAATTAATACAGTGAACGTTTATCTTCCGTCGTTTGTTTGTTATTTCGTTGTGTGTGCTCTACCATCGAATGTTTGTTTTATGTTGACCTTGGAGGCAGAAAACCAAACCACGAATTCCTACGTGAAGTCGTAGGCTTCCGCTGCCAGTGTCTTAAGAGTGCAGTTCGAGTGACGCCTACACCGCGCCTTCACACGAAACGTCAAGTGCACTCACATATTCCTACGTTCTTACGTTAATGAACTGCATAAAAATGACCAGAATAGGTAATATTGATTAAATCATGAAAAACTAACGTGAGTTAGGTAAAAATAGTATACCCCCCGTACATTTGTCATTTTTGGCGTGCACCTTGTTGCTCGAAATTTGAAAATATGTCCCAAATTTCCAATCATTTTTCAAACATTTATTTTTGTGGCTTGAAGGTTTTCTGCTTAACTTCGTTCAGTTATAAATCTTTCAATGAAGACAATTTTTAAATTTGAGTATTCTTGAGTAATAACAACAGGCGGGGGAAAGGTTTTGGTATGCCCACTAGCTTCGCATTTCCATTATTTTTAGTTGAATTAATAGCCCTGAATTATGTTTACGGTAATGTGTGACATCACGCTTAAGGACTTATAAATATTGCGAAGCACGAGCCATGGGAGTGGCCGCCCGACCCAATACGTGAACTTGTGAACTATCGGTCATTCCCTGTGCGTTTAATACCGCAACGATACACAGAACACGCCATAGGCTTACATCGCAATGCGCTGAGCAGCCGTTAGCGATGTCTTTAATGGCCTTGAAGAAAATTGAGGAACAATTTATTATTTAGGATATGCAATTTATTTTCATTTAATGTTTGTTGATTCAAAATGTGCATTTGATGAATCTGGTTTCTTTTGTGAAAAGTTTAGTCCCCTTGGAAAACAGCCTGTCTTTCTGTTTATTGGTATCAGTGCGTGAAGTGCTTTTTTGGTAAGTCATTTCACGTTGGTATTTTGAAATCTTAAGCGATAATAATTGATTGTAATTAGTTCTGTTATTGTCAATCGTCATTGACCGTCGTTATATTTGCCGTGTTCTCCTTCTGCTGCTGCTGCTGCTGCTGGTGAACTGGGGCCGACAAATCGTCTCATCTTTTGATAACATAATACACATTTTGTAAAAAAAATATTACTGGGTGTATTATTAAGAAGTTATGAATATGCTAAAAGTTTCACATCACAACAGCGCATATATTCCTGGAATACTACAGATCTTTCATTACTGCAAACGGTACGAGTCTGGTGAAAGTTTCGAAATAAAGTAGTAATTTCTCCAAAAAACCCGGGTGTCGATTGAAAATCAATGCCGAAACCATGCTCATTCCAGGTGTACCACCACTGATTCTTCGCATAAAATACTGTATTGAATGTTTAATATAATGAAAATTTTTGAATAATGCTATTTAGGTCGCTTTTTAACAATTGGGTCAAAAGCTCTTTTTAATTGCAGGGGGAGCTGTAGGAAGAACACGTGTGGACAACACTATCACACAAACATCCGAAGTGGGATTCGAACCTGCGGGTCCTCAAACCGAGGCAGTTACGGCCTTTCAGCCTTAGTGACCTCGGCCATCCCGGCCGGCAAAATAATGTTTATTACACGTAGTTTTCACGAATTCTTACGTTTTACATGCTTACGTTCAGTTGCTCACGTTTTATTATGTATTAGTGTTCTATATTTATAAGGTGACCTATCGTTCTCCTTTAGGGAGGACAGTCCTCCTTTGGTAGGTTCTGTCCTTCCTCGAAAAGTGTCCTCCTACCTGTCCTCCTTTTCGATATTTTAAAACTAATGTGTTAATATCTGAATTCAGAGATGCCGCACCGAACTATTACGCTCCACGAGACGGTACAGTTCGGAAAGACGTGATTAGTATTGACAGATCGGGAATATTTCTCCGTTTTCATAGTTTCAGCTTCATTATTTCAGATTTTTGGAAAAAAGAGAAATCAAGATTGAACGTTAATACTCTAGCTCCAGCACTTACCCTCAAATTTAATGTGAATTATATCTAATTCTTGCTCCGATATTTCCAATGTATTGGTAGAAAATGATATATCGACAAAAATATTCATTCAATAGAAAAATACTTGTTAAATTAATAATTAAAAGGAATGAAAGCACAATTATTGTTTTTTAATGAATAAAACGCTTAATTTGGTTACGTTGCACTTTTTTCTCAATTTTTTCGTGCACTTTTCATTGAAAAAATTGGTCACCTTAATGTTTAGTAAATTACATTCCCGACATTCGACGGAACTGCAACCCCATAGTGTGAGGTCACTAACCGTCACTGCTGAAGATGTTTGTTCAGAAATACCAGTTTATTGACGTTCTGATTCTCACATTAACTAGAAAATTTTATTAATAACGTCATCTCTTTGTATAAAAGAAATTTGCGAAGGCTTTTCATCACACTATTGTAATTTTCCTGTGTTACAATTGACAGTTTTAATTGTTACAATTGACAAGACAATCCCGATAATCCCAGTTGCAGTGGACAAGTTACCATCGGATTCAGTGCAATAATAATGCAGAACATGTAAATGAAAAAAAAAACGCTGATCCGATGAGGAAGAATTTTGCGCCAGAATTGCTCACGGCCCTGTAGGATTCGGACGTGTGGTCATGTCTGCCAGAAAGTTTATTTGAGAAAAACATTTAACTTAGATTTCGTGGGATTTGGATAACGGAAGATGTATATTTGCGAATTGTGTAGAATTTCAGAAGTTAAAAATACGTCGTGATTACAGAAAATTAACAGTAGCAGGACACGGACCAAAAAAAAGTATGCAGATACGAAGATAGGGTGGAATCCAGCATTGGTGAATGGGCGACGCCACGGACCGAATGAGTCTTCGCAGCGTCAAGAGTGCGGTGCACCAGGAAAGTTTATAAATTAACAACAAGAAGACTTTAAAAAAATAATTTGTTCAAAGCCAAGAATGTTTAGTTATTAAGTTCAGTTTAAGCAAATAGATTACGACTATAAAAAATTAAATTTGTTCGATGGCCATTTCGATGGCCATCAAAATAATAGATTGTTAGGAGAATAAGTAGAATTAAGAAAAACACAGTTTGTAAAGTTTGATTGCATTTTTGTGTCCTTAGTGACTTAATTACACATTTTGTATCCATTCTCTGAGTTCCGATTAGGTGTTGCGAAGTTTTCCTTGAGCGCGTGCATTTAATATGGTGTTAGGCAATGATTTTTGCAGAATTAATGATATTTACTAAAATTAGTAAATTTTAAATTTACTAAAACTCCAAATAATCGAACAGTAGTCACTCACTTCTCCACATTATCATCAGTTACTAAGTAACGTAATTTTTTCGATATTTTAGTTTGCTTACTCATTATGGTTATTTACTCGCCATGATTATTAATTAGCATTTATTTCAATCCAGCAATAGAATGGATACTAATGTACAAAGAATGATGAAATAATTTACTTCAATTTAAATCGTTCAGCAAATTAATTTGATTTCTTAAAATATGTTTTGTCATGTGAACCGTATAATTTCTTGAATTTAGTCATTGACATTTGAGTCAAATCAATATTTTGCATTCATTCTCTGACTATTAAAGATACTATAAAGAATGCGTAAGTATTAATTATATAAGGAATTCCAGTTCATTCATTATATTTTCTCGGTCAATGTTGTTAGACAACCTCCTTTGCTTAATTTATTTTATTTGGAAGGCAACAGATCAGAAAGTTTCGCTTCCGGAAGTGAATTAATTATAAGTATGCTTTAACAAGAGTCTTCGGCAACATCTTGCCATGTGCCGGTCTCGAAAATTTATTTTTAATGTAAGAAGTCCTACATTTTTAATCTTAAGCCTTTCGAGAGGTAACCCAAATTTAATACTGAAATCTCTACTAGGTAAAACAAACTTCAACGGGATTTGGAAGAAACAAATAACATTAAATGCAAAATTGTGATAATAACAAACCAATAGCACAAACAAACAATTATTCTTTTTAGGTTTCAATATGTATTACTTCCAGAAAAAAAGACATGTGGGAAAATAAAAAGATTCTATAACATGTGTATCACAATAAGTACAATATAAAAGAAGACTTAAAAACCAACAACTCAAATTCTGTAAAGGAGTGGCTAACTTTTGTGAAAACTAGACAATAAATAGAACAGGCAGAAGGAAAATAGAAAGCGTCGAAATGGTATTCTTACTTTCAGTAGCCGGTTACAATACCATAGACAGAAAAATGACATAAGAACAGAACTGAATGTAATCAATCTGATAGACAAAATTGAAACATTAAATTATTCAAACTTTCAAAATTCAAACATTAATCCATGAAGAAGAATAAGAGGAAGCATTTCGACCAACCTACAGGTGACCGGTAATGTCACGTGAATTGCCGGAGATACTCCCTCAGCTGCGAGAACGCGGCTGAGTAACTTGCCTCACGAGTGAAGCACTTCAACCTACGGAACTCCGCGAGAGCACGTCCTTGCCCTGGACTACCAGGCTCTCTCTACCAACGGAACTTGAGCAAACACGTGGCCTTTGACAGACTTCTAGTACCAATGAGAAGCACTTCGTGAAAAGTAATCTAAATTGAGGAGAAACCTTACCGTGACCTCTTTCGCACGTTCCTTTCATAGATTCCGGACGTTAACGTAGCGATCGAAGTATCAGGTCGTTTACCAAATAATAATTTTACCTGCTACCTGAAGCAAATGTTAAAATAAAAATTGCATTCAGTTCCTGAGCTCAGTTCCCCGATATAGTCTTCTTTAAAAAAAATGTATGGTAAATTCGTATCACATCTTTTCAATTTTGTGCGAGTAGTACGTTTCATTAGAAGGCATTAGATGGTGACCCCTCCTTCCAAAAGAAATTTTTAGTGTTTATTATTCAATCTTCAGAAAATAAGAGTTAGGTTTAATACAAAAAGCTAATATCTGCGTTATATACTTTTTAATTAATTCCGAATTTAATATTTTTCACAAAATACTTCTGTCCATTCATCGTCTTCTTAACAAGGTTTGGGACCCAATGGTCCCTTCCGAGACTGAATAGTTCTGACCCCCTTGTTTTAGTTCTACTCACATCTTTGTTGCCCCTAGGTTTATGTAAGAAGGTTAACATTGGTAGTCTATTTGACTCCATCGTGTTTACATGTTGGAAATATTTCTGTTGGTATTTTTTTATTACATATGCCATACTACCAATATTTAACCTTTGATCTTATGTCTTATTTTTTCCCATTTAATCCCTTAATTTTCTCTAAACGTTTACTCACATGCTGAGTATCCAAGATAAGAAAGAATTTTCTGTGAAAATAAGTATTTAACCGATATGAGACGTTTCGATGAAATTTCACGAAATATTGAAATAAGTCATTCTGACTCCAAAATAATGAAAAAAGGCAGGGAAAGTGTTTGGAAACAGTTTCACCGATTCCGCTATGAAAGCAATTTTGAACTCTTATCACAAACCTCTAGAGCAGAGATGTCAAACATTTTGAATGACTGAGCTTATGATAATTATTGTTTTAAATCATTTTCATTTAATTAGTTTCTTGTAATGGTGTATATTATTTCGTATCTCCTTTGTACTATTAAGCTTTTTACAATATTCCCGGATTATATATTTTTTTAATAAAGTCTATGATGCACTATTAGTAGAACGTCCATATTGATTGCAATATCTCGTGAAAAATAAAACTTAATGCTCGTAGAAATCATTCGTCGTTTCCTTGCTTCGACCTTTAGAACGTGATGATCTGAAGGTGGGTGTCAAAATTAGGTGCCAGTCCTGCTAGTTACCGTCCTTCGGCACTGGCATTCGTGACAATACAACTGGACAATGTCTGTACATGTAATAGTCAGTCGTCAATCGTGGGGGACCCCGGCACGTCTGATCATGGCAGCTGGTCTCCATCGGTATTTGTGCCTTGATTCCCCATCCTACTAAACTTCAATGGCGCATGCGAATCCATTCTTTAGATTACATAACTGGAGTATTGTTAACGAGCGTACGCAAATTGCTGGAACTTTTTTCTGGAATCTCATGCGGTCTTCGTAATGCACTGCGTACCTATTGTATCAATGTTTTTGTAAAACACTTGAAAGAGTTTAAAAAGTTTTTCTAAGCTGAATGACAGTGAAATTAGCGTGCCAGTAAGTTTATCGAAATTGGATTCCATTCAAAACATGGTATATTTACGTTTATCAAACATCACTAAAAAGTTAGAGGTTTTCAAACGAAGTTTGTTAAAGTAAGAGAATAGACACGTAATAATCTATGTCAAACCATTGAAACCTTTGCCAAAATACACGACAGACATACAGTAAATTTCATCCTGACTTTTAGATGAAACGTCATTTCCACGCGTTTAAAATAGCACATGTAAATTTTAAACTTCGGAGAATATTTGCTACGCAAACAGCATTTAATTTCCGAGTTCTATCTATTTTTAGAATCGGATAAATATAGACACAGGCAGCCTGAAAATAAGTAACTCCAAGTACTAAAGTTTCGGAAATTTAATTAAACTACGTGTCGATCACGAGGTACGATCTGAGAGAACCTTTGTGTCCACAGTCAGGATTTCGCGACCCACGCGTACGCACAAAGCCCACGCAGTCGCCAGCCGGTTGGAGTGCCTCGCCCAGCCTCCGCAGGCCCCTCGCCCACCCGAACGCCCTCCTACCACCCGCCGCCCCCCTCGCCCGCCCCGCGCCGCCCCGCGCACGCCCACGCGAAAGCCAATGCTCCTCTCGCTCCATGCACTTCCGTTCCCTTCACTTCTCCGTAACAGGACGTTGCGCCGCCGTTCCTGCCATCACATATGTTTTTATGGCTCTTCATTCCGTGCAGGTTCCTCTCCGCACGGCCCCTTCCCCCGGATTCCATTCCGTCCTCGTTCCGTTTCCGGTTTGTCCCCGCTCCACCTCCGTCCCTTCCGCGTTCCGACCCCTCTTCAAGCCTGGCCCTTCCCCCTTTTCGTTACATTCCCAAGAACTTAATATTAAAAAAATCTACACCTGTTAATAAACTAGGCTAGGCCCAAAGAGGCTAGTCATGTAATAGTTTTAAGTAGTAATAAGTGTTTTTAAGTTGTATTTTTAAGTTAAGTCCGCCCTTAACTCCATAAACCTAAACGGCTGGAGTGTATAATATGTATTCCCCTATTCTGAATAAATTCCCGCCCCACCAGGGTAACTGGAGAAGAAAGAAAAAAAATCGTTACACCGGCTTAGGTGGCTCAGGGCATCCTTCATGTTACTGAAATTCCTCTGATCGGCAGGCCCTAGGGTTCGAGTCCCGACGGTGGCAGGATGTTTTATCACAGCTTTGTCGAGTTTGCCTATTGTCTGGAGGAGAATTCTAGCGATTGCTTTCGCTGATCGGTAATTTTCTCTGGTTTCATTGATCAACACGAGACGAATGCTGAGGCAGTACTCTAACAAATGAGCCACTGAACACTCAAGATCTTTCCTTCCTCTTCCTTGTCCTTTTCTCCCCCTTACTTTCACACACTTGTACGCACATGACGCTACACTACTACCCTTGCCGGGAGATCATTCGGGAGCTTCGAACTTGTCTCGTCTGGGGCGGTACCCCGCTGGCGGGATATTCCTGGTTGGGGAAATCCCCGCAGGGGATTAGGTCGGCACCGGCTATTATTTTAGGATATTTTAGGTCGGCACCGGATCTCGCCATTTAGCTGGGGAAGATCACCTCCTGGGTAAAATATGCGTTACACTTACAAGACTAATGCTCTTAGCATTGACGCGCAAAGAAACACTAATCAACCCTTTGCGTTACCCCTCCGCCCCTGATCCTTTTCTTCATTCCCGTTCCGGTCCGTCCCCGCACTATCCCCGCCCCTACCCCAACCCCTGTCTTCGTCTCTGTTATTATTATTATTATTATTATTATTATTATTATTATTATTCCGTTTTCAATATGCATCCACCTCTTTCGTGCTCTGGTCCTACCCGTTAACACTGTGCCCCACCCGCCCCGTTCCGTCAACGTCCCCTTCTGACCGCCCTCAGTCGTCATCCCAGCTCTGTCCCCCTCTCCACCGCCTCGCAACCCCCAGCCAGTTCCTCCCCTCCCTCCTCATTTGTGTCCTCTGCTCCCCTTTGTACTCCGGCATTTCGCGCCTTGCACCCTTAAACTACTTATCTCGCGGGCTCTTCTCTTGTCCATTCCTCCCAACCCGTTCCCCCTCCCGCCTCATTGCCCCCGCTCCGTCACCCAAAACCCTCCCCTGCTCCCACCGCCCGCTTCTCTACACGCATCGATCCCATTGTGCACACTCGCAGCGCTCGCTGCGAGCGATGTGGCGGGGCGCGGAGCGGCGTGGCGTGAAGCGTGGCCCAGGGAACGTTCGGGGGCCCAAAGCCAAACTCGAGGGACTTCCCGGTTGCGGCGGCAAAGTTCCGCGATCGTTCCACGCCCCACCAGCCCAAATAATTGTCTGAGCGAGCGAAATGATGCTTCCACTAATCGAACTTCGTTCATTAAAGCGGGTTTATAATGTGAAACAACATCACAAGTTGTGTATTTGATTCGAAGCTATGTGGAATTTGAGCAATATACTAGCCAAGCACTTACTAGTGCTTAGGAGAAGCAATGTGAACAAATACATACTATTCAAGACAAATCATTCAAATCGACACGATAAATGGTTCGCATTTATCGAAGATGTTTCCTTGCAATTATATATTTGACAAAATAATAATTCTAGATATAAAAGAATTTGTGCGAAAATTACGGAGATATAAAAAATTAAATACTATTGAAGGAAAATACTCTTGCATACCCTAGAATGCAGCAGTACGTACGAGAATCATTAAATGTAAACAATGTAATAAACAATTTTGTAAAAAATGTTTTTATTACTTTTCTCTTACCAAACTAATTAACCACATTGCTACAAATTCATGGTAATAGTAAAAATGGTAAATCAATTATCGATTAACGAATAACATCAGTTATAGCAAACATCATTTTTGAACATATTTGTTCAAATGCACACCCACAGTATGTGACCAAAAACAGGAAGAGGATTCATCAGCGACGGACACAGTCTCAAACAGTAACTACGAACGTGAAGTGCCGGCGACAGTTTCTCTGTGACTGACAGTTCTACGCAAGCGAAAACACGAGAAATTGTGTGCGAGGCATTATAAACGTGTGTAACATGCAGCAGCTAATTACAACTCGGTCATACATCAACAGCACATGGAAAAACTCGACACAGATGTTCTAACTGGGACTAACATGCAAAATGTACAGTTTGTTCACTCCAACGTTTAGAGAGAAGTACCACTGAATATACTGTTGATTTGATGTGTAGGGTAATTGAAATAAAAACTATATGGTTTATATTATTGTTTTTGCTGTTTTTATCTTTAATTTGCACAATTTTCTGAGTAATTCATCCATAGATCTCTTAAAAGCGCATTGCGTTGTAAAAGAATAGGCACCACTTGAATTTCGTATAAAAACGTCTGGACTTTCTAGCATGTCTAAATGGAAAATTACTTTTTGAGAAAAAAATGACCAACTTTTTCGGCTCCTCAAACTTTCTTACTGTTTTACTACATAATGTTGACATTAAACCATTGTGAGAAAACGCAGCTGTACAGCGACTTACAATATAAAAATTTCTCACAGGTGAACCAACTTCTCGTATTTAGATTTCATTGTCAGTTTTTAAAGGAACTTCATTTATAATCATGGAGGTATAATATTCACAAACAGAACAAAAGAATTTTAATGATTTAATTTTATTAATTTAACTTTTACTTTATCATATCCGCTGTTACATCTTCATCGTCATTTCCGAATTCTCAACTATTGACTATCACTTTTGCGATGACTTCTGTCTCTTTCTGCCCAAAATAGTTCTTCCTCACACCAAATGTCCGTTGGAATTACTATTTGAAGATTTTTTTGTAGACGTTTCCATAAGTGTACCCAAGAAATTGAGGGGATATACATCTTAACTTCTCGCGTAGTGGTTGTGGTGAAAATGATGGAGGAGGGGTTGCCCAAACTCAGATCACGTGAGTAGCCATCTTGCTAAGAGCGACAATGTTGGTATAAATTCTTTCTCGAGAGGGCCAACTCCTAATACAAATCATAACTTACAAAACCATGAAACAAAAAAAGAAAAACCTCACTCCACAAAAATCCAACTTTAAAGAGACACCGGGATTAAACTTTTCCATAAAGCGCAGTAGTGAAAATGGTGGTGACGGTGACAGTCACAGAAGTCAGCCCGTGTAAGCGGGCATAGCACCGACAGCGACAATGTAGGTGGAAAACGCCGTCCAGAGTAAGTTAACTCCACCGGAAAACAGCGGCGAAAACACAGCCTCCGAGTTCTACCGTTCGCCCGATCTCCACCGGTCATGACAGAAGCAACCGCATTGGCGGCTGTCACGTCCGCGAAATCCGACGCGACGACGGTAGCTCTGTGCGCGCGGCGGAGGCGGCGGTGGGGCGCGCCAACTGTCTAGTCGGATCAGCGGAGGCGAAAAGAAGCGAGAGAAAGCTTTGTTTCGCGCCTCACGTGCCACGCGTGGGAGCGGACGGGCGACGCGGCGGACAGACGGCTGCGCGCGCACCGCCCGCCAACAATGGGCGCACGCCGGGGAAGTGGCGGGGCTGGAAAGGGAGGCAGGGAGGGGGTGAGGGAGAGAGAAGGGGCAGAAGCAAGAGACCAGGGTGATGCCAGGCAAGGTGGTGTTAAGAGAGACAGGACGGGGCAGAGCTGGATGTGTGCGGCTGAGAAGAGCGGGTTAAAAGGGAGAAGCGGGCGGAGCGGCTGGGGTGGCAAGACGACGCGAGACGAGGTGGATCCAGTAGGGTCCACGCCGTTTAGGGGTGTCCAGGCGGGACGAGGGGGGTCCAGACGGGTCTAGGCGGGACGAGGGTGTCCAGGCGGGTCTAGGAGGGTCCAGGAGGATCCAGGCGGGTCTAGGAGGGTCCAGGCGGGTCTAGGAGGGTCCAGGTGGTCCAGGCGGGGCTAGGCGGGGCTAGGCGGGGCCAGGCGGGGCCAGGCGGGACCAGGCGGGGCCAGGAGGGGCCAGGAGGGGCCAGGAGGGGTCAGGAGGGGGGCAGGCGGGGCAGGCGGGGCAGGCGGGACCAGGCGGGGTCAGGCGGGGCCAGGTGGAGCAAACGGGGCCAGGCAGTCCCAGGCGTCAAAGCGAAACAAAACGGCGCGAAGTAGAGTGGGTCCTGACTGGCTTGTAGGGAGCACTAGGCAGGACAGAAAGGTGAGGGAATGGGGCAGGTTATGGCCAGCTGAAGCGGAGCGGGGCAAAGGGGGCGGAATGGGTCGATGCGAGACGGGACGACACGACGAGAGAGGCGAAGCTGGGGTAAGGAAGGGCAGGGCGGGAGTGGGACGGCCGTGGTGTTGCGGGGCGAAGCAGGTGCAATGAGACCAAGGGAGGCGAGATGGGGAGAAGCGAGGATGGTGTAAGAAGGCGATGGAGTAGGGGGGGGGGAGGTCCGGGCGGGAGTGGAACGGGTCGTATTCGTACGGAGCGAAGCGAGCGCATTTAAGGCGATGCGAGACGGGGAGAGGCGGGGATGGGGTAGACCAGAGCGAGGTTGGCGTAGAGTGAGGTTGGGTTAAGGGAGGGCAAGAGCGGAGCGCAGAAGTGTCAAGGTGGCAGTGGCACGCCTCTCAGCACCGTGCCTTGCCACGAGCTTCTCTGCACCACTAGCATCGGGGGAGGAAACGATTAATAACCTCGCAGGCGATTTCGTTGTGGCAAACTCGTGTCACGGACTCGCGTTCGTGGCATCACTGGTGGAGCGGGTCGTACTCGTACGGGGCGAAGCAAGCGCATCCGAGCGATGCGAGGCAGGTGGAGACGGGGAGAGGCGGGCTGGGGCAGGGCGGAGCGGCAGCGGCACAAACAGGGCCGGGGAGGGCCGGGCGAAGCGGGAGCGCGGCCCTGCGAACGCATTAAAACGCGAGTTATGCCCGACTGAACAGCGCCCCGCGCGGCGTCGTCTGTCTGTCTGTCCCTCTGTCTATCTGCGCGCCCTCTCCGCCGCGCGCCCCCGCGCAGAATGACGCTGATTTCTCGTCGTGGCGCTCGCACTCGCGCGCGCGCCGCTCGCTTTTTGTGACGCTCGTAGAGTTTGGAAGCGCATTAGTTGTCGGGGGGTGGGGGGCACGTTTTATTCGCGCGGTTGCTATGAGAGGCTCGCGACCGCTCGTTCCTTTGTTTTTTGTGCAAGCGTCGCCTCGTCTGGCTCAGTTCCAAGCGAAGAACGCACCGAAACGCTCGTAGTAAGCGGTGTTGGGAGGGTCATTTATGTATCGGTTCTGTTTTGAATGTTTCTTTCTGGTCAGTTAAATTGAAAGAGAAGCTTTTGAAGTTTCCCTGAGTACTATTGATTAGAGATGTCAATCCAATATTGTTTCTCAATTGAAATAAACAAATCTGAATGATTCTATCACAGCTAATACCACCTTTCCTTGACATAAAACAGAAAGTTACTACCACTATATCGTAATGTCCACATAAAGTTGGTCGAATTGCATTTACTAAATTGTAGCATTTCACTAGATCTAAACAAGAAGAGCAATTCAGTCAAAATATTTTTTGGGTTGAAGAAAGAAGGCGATTCTTCTAAAACTATGATGTCTGGGGCATTTATAGAAGATCTAAAGTTGTACAGCTTTCGAAGTTAGCCAACATTAGTCAAGGAACAGTTGGCAGATACACGCAACAAAAGTTCTTTAGTTCAAGTGAGCCCGGGAGAATTCCTTTCCTAGTAGAACGTATTAGAATTCTGAGACAATTTTAGATGGTATTCATTTGAAACAAGCATGAACTAAAGCTAAAATATGTCGATATGTTAAAAAGAACACTCATTATTAATATACATGATTATTTAAATAATTCACTCATTATTTATAAATATTAATCTTTTAATCTGATATAATATTCATATATTATAGTTTAAATTATTAATTGATTATTATTATTATTATTATGATTGCATCCAGAAACAAAAACTCTCAGGAAGAACTCTACCTCAATGCATAATTACGTTAGAGATTGTAAACAAAACTGCATAAACAATACCACGTTTATACTTTTATATACGATGAATAAATACCTTTCATTAAAAAAAGAAATGTATCATTTAATTTCCAACCCACAATAACAATTTTATGGAATGTTTACCTCAAGAAATAAGAATACCAAGATGGTGCTCAAGGTAGAAAACTTTTTTCAGTATCAAATTGGGGACTAGGAAAAAAGTGGGAATATGGTGCAAATTCGATTACGTCGTTCTAGAAATAGTTGATGAAAGACATCTGAATAAAGAGAATTAGTTATTGGATTAATTACACATTACAGATTAATAAAAAGTAAATAAGGATGATAGAAACTTAATATGTCTCGCTCTACCTACGAAAGAAAAGTAATCACAATTATGAATCACTGGATAACAGAAATCGCGGGCAATTTCTTTCTGAAGTGAACCTTTCCTTTTTCATGCACTTTCTCCTGCTTATTCAAAAAGAAAATTAACGACTTATTGCTTTCTGAAGTAAGTCGACAGCACGCCATCAAGGAATTAACACTAATTTTCTCGGAACCTTTCTTTACGTCTAGGTGTGCGAGAGATTGTGCGTGTAGTTACACTACAACTTTCGATTTCCCTAGTCACCAGTTTCTACCGAACGATCAATTTGTATGGGTGATCCGAGATCCCGTGACTTCTGCAGTAGCCTCCCCGATACTCTGAAAATCTGGAGATGTTTGATAATAGAGAGGCATACCATGCATAACGCAAAGAATGGATTTGATTACACGTGAATTTAATTATCTGATAAATGAGACATTGTGGTGATTAAATGATGCATTAGTGATTGGTTGCACATGATCGCAAGGGCTATTAAAAACTAATTTACATCTAATTAATATATGGAATATTGAAGTCATCTTAGTCAACTTAGATTTATTCAGTCTCCTTTAGACGGCTTCGCCGTCATTACCAATCTTGCTATATCAGGCGAAAGTCGGGAGACATTGTCCTGTTTTGCCACATATAGCAAGACTGATGATCACGGCAAATCCGTCGAAAGCTTATGAATATATCTAAGTTGACATATATTACTTCAATATTTCATTCTTCAATATTGTCAACAACACCTCATCAGCATTGCCATAATTGCATCTCACTTGTCTCTTTCGATGAAAGGCGCGGCGGCCCCTACATTGTCCATTGTTCTCGACGGCGAGGGTGACGGCTTCCGGCACACGGAGAATGTCTCTGGGTCGTATCGGCCCTTCCTGCTTGCGAAGTCCCCCTTGAGCGGCGATGTCGGCGGCGGCGCGACTGGGACAGCGGCCGGGGGGTAGGGTAGTCAGCGGCGCGGGATGCTTGCGCAGCAATGCCCACGGGCAACCTTACAGGTTCTCATACGATGACTGCGGGCAGGATGATACAGTCGGAGATTGCTGTGAAGTTGCGTGATCGTTATGCGAATTTTGCAGGTGAATACCTTTTAGCACTTTCTATCTCGAGTCCGATGTGGACTATTTGCATGTGGACTATTTGCATGACTATTTGCTGATGGTGTTGTCGCTCTCTTAACTAACCTATCATTCTTTAGCGGCGAATCACCTTATAATGAACACGTCGGCGTCATACTATCCGGTCAGTAGTAGCAGCAGAGCGCTACTGTCTATGCCCAAGTCCGAAGACCTGGGAACTGTGCGAAGTCGCGGCGGAACGAGCAGAATTTGCGCCGGCCGCTTTCACTTTTAGAAGAAGAAATCTACGATGCTCACCTGGTCCCAAAGTCACGTGAGGTGTGAACCTGGTTCTTCCTGAAAGGTCGTGGTTTGTCAGTGGTGGCAGGCTAGCGACCAGAAGCGTTCATTTGCAGACCGACGATACGGTGCGGGTTGCTACCCAGCCGACGTCACCAGGTGAACGCATATGGCTCGTACACGTGTGACCGTGCAACCTTTGTCCGGCGATGCAGCGGCGCTCCCTCACATTTTACAATCATAAACTGCGTCCCGGAACCCAACGTGCACGATTCCTAAGCTTCTTGGACGGCGCAGTTCCCAACAATAAAATAGAAATATTCTTTACGCACTGCAAATATCATCTCGTGAGAGTGGTTATATTACCGTATAATGCAGCTATTGGTCACAGCTTGAATTTTATTGACTATACATCCACGAAGAAAGAGACAGAGAGAGAGAAGACTGAGTGTAGTGAAAGTGAATAAAAGAAAAACCGAAAGAAAGAGAAACGAAGAGGTGTAAAGAGGAGGAAATGGAGGGGAATGGCAAACAACGCTAATGAGATTGGAAAAGAAACCGAAGAGACCGAAAGAACTCGAGATGAGAAAGAGAAACTAGTAGTTCTACAACAGTACATACGTTGACGTATTTATTGAAACGGTTATGTAATGTAATTGTGACTACTATTTTTCTAATATTTCTCATTTGTCTTGAAAAAGTCGTAAAGAAATTACAATCGAGTTACTCAAAAAATTTGTTAATATTTGAAAATTCAAGTTTTCATAAAAATCCACTTCTGCAATTGAATTCAGTATATTGTTTTTATCCCTTAAACACATTTTCAAGAAAAGACGCATGGAGTAGAATTCCAGTCGAAGACCTCCAGCACCTGAGGCAAACGCTCTGCCAACAGAACTACGTAGTACTTGCCGAGTCAGCATTTCACAAGTACTAAAGAGAGTAGTTCGCATGCGCGCATTGAGGTAAATGAAGGCCCTTCCCGGCAGGTTTCCCTGCTTCCCTCAGCAGCAAGCGAAGAACGACGCTTCCATTTTGCTTCTGGACGAATAAAACTCCTCCCTTTCCTCCGGCACGCATTTTTTGAAAAGAGGCGCTACTAAGTAGCGTCTCATAAGACGTTGAAACGCGCAATTCCCAATGACTTCTCACACCCCTCCCTCTTCGTCGTAATCCCTTCTGCGTCTCCAGCTGTTCCCTTCACCTGCAACTCTCCCGTTTTCACACTTCATAACACGCGCCTACGCGTCAGCCGTGTGCACCCTTCCTCTGCGCGCGCGATAAAAGTGTAATCCCGCGCCTTCAAGCTTCCATGGCAGGACACCAGGCAGTGATCCCAAAGCAAAGAAAAGAGGAAACAAAATAAACAGGAAATCGAAAGAAATATGTGAAAATGATTTTGAGAATAGTCTGAACCAGTAGTAGGAGCTTTGTATCAAGTGTTCTTAAAGTTCAGAATACCCGTTTTATATTTGTGCTGCTTGAAGCTGTATCAGATCAATGGGTGAATATTCTTTTTGGAAACACTCAAGTGTGTCATTTCTGTGCTAATCTTATTCACAGGCAGACAGATGGACGGACTGACACATTTAAAAAGCAATTTAAAGTAATTTTTTAAAAAGCTTTTTCGGTATCAAAGACTTCCAAAACTTTTATTAGACAGGACCAAGTACGAAAATCCTATATTTGTGTTCGCTCAGTGGAACACTAATACGGAATAAAAATTGAAAGGAGATGAGGTTGAAAAATCAATCGTATAATTACTCTGTGGTAGTGAATTAGAATGTTCAAAAATTAAGCATTTTCCTTTCTGAAAGAACTTAAACGGACCACGTTAATAGTTTAGTAAGTTAACACCTTTGATAATAAAACATAATGACATATTATTGCGGATTCAAGCATTGATTTGCGGCAAAATAACCAGTCAAAGCGTTACCTAAGGTTGGATGAGGTAGCTTTCCCTCATGAATGAAGGGAAAGGAGATGTGTGAGTCACCGCCGTAGCAGGTGGCCAGCTGACTCCTTGATACAGCGGTTCACCGTCTCTACACCGCATGCCCCCGCTAAAGAGAAAAATCCCATGACGTATATGAAAGGACACCCATGAATATTGATGGAAGGAACACGACGTCTAAAGGCGGCTTTCCGCATTCAACGGTAAAATAATCATCAGTTGGATCTTTAACATTATATACACAATACTGAAATAATCTTTAAAATTTACTTTCCCTATCTGTAAATTAAAAATGTTTATTTGTACGAGTATGTTGTTTGTGACATTGAAATCTCAGGATACATAAATTATTGTTGTATGTTTCTGATAGAAAAAAATCACTTTCGATGCATTGTAAACATTGCATTCGCCAACTTCTACGGATTATTTTTAGTAAGAAATGTTCAAAACGTTATTCAACTTTAACAATATGAAGTGATGGTGTGAAGCAAAATGCAATGTTTTGTTTAATGTTCTTTATTAAATCCAAAATTCTAAGAATTAATTTATAGAGTGATAAGTTTATTCTTCTTTATTTAGTTTTCAGGCCTACAGTTCGTCCTCAAGCACATTAAATAATACGGCAAATCTCTTCAAACGGCCGTGTTTGTCCTACGTTTTCTTATCTTTACTTGTGATCTATCTATTTTCGACATTTAAGAATATTCTCTCGAGTTTCCTGTACAGAAACTGGAATTATTTAATGATCTCCTAAATGCGCTTCCTCTAGTGAATAAAATCTTATTTCTCTCTCGTGTGCCATAAATTACGATTAGAGGAGTTAGGACTTTCGTTTCTTAATTAAACAACAATATTGTTTGTTTTGTTTTCCCTTTGTTTTTTTCCTTTCTTGTGCGTTCCATTCATTCTGCGTCAGTGTGCCCATCAGCGTCGCAGCACCCCCCTCCAGCCCCTAAGGGCGAGTTGATGTTCCCCGCCGGATCCGGAGACGAGCTCTATTGTTTCGAAGGGCACAGACGAAAAAGTTCTGATGGGGAAACGTCGCACGAACGCAACTGGGCTGAACCGACTGCGGCAATTTTTACGCAACAATGGCGGAAGGGCGGAGGCGAGACGGAATGGCGGCGGCAGTGCGATTTCATAAATTGTTGCGAGTTTCATTTCGAAGTACAATCCGTTGCAGACGTTTTGTTGCGTTTCGAGTTCTGTGTTGTGTTTTCGTGGAAGGACGGCGAATTTTGTGAATTTACTGGATATTAAAATTCGAAATTAAACTTTGCGTGCAAGTTTTAATCGAGGTAAGTGTTGGAGATCGTCAAATATTGAAAATAATCGGCGAAAAAGCAATTCAAATCTATAGAAAATCTGGCTGCTAAAAAAAGTATTACACAGGAATACATATTAATCTAAAATACATTCAGTTATTACTTACCGTGTCTGCACAAAGTTTGATAGGTTTTTATTTCAAGGGACAAAACAACAAAAATATGTATCCAGCTTTATACACGTCTTCCATCATAAATATAGAAGATCCTCTCAATTTATGCGTTTGAAGTAAAGTTTTATGACCTTGTTGATTAAAGTGCGTCTTATGCTTACAAAAGCATTATGAGTCTTGAAATATACTCGCCGTTGCTTTCTATGCGTAAACTTCACATCCATGAGTCATCATTTCAATGAACCTTCCGACAACTTCTCGAAAGTAGTGCTTGAAAATGGCGCATTACGCTGCCAATAGCACACTTTACGATGCCCTAAATATGACATTACGAAGACTTGTGGTCTCTTCCTCGGCGAAGAAGAGCCCGTAAACGGAACGTTGTGCACTGGTTCTAACTCAGCACCTGTCACGCCGCCGTGGCAACGGTTAACTGATTGCTACATCTTCCGTTCCACAATCTTCCCGGGAACGGATACCTACCGCCGTTTGAGAGTTGCGGTGGAGAAGTCATTAAGTCGGCCCAACCCCCCCAAACGCATCCGGAAATTGGCAGACAAATCTTGGGCATATCAAGAAGAGTTGACAGAACATGCTCAATCGCATTTAGAGCCATCACAAACTCCGAGAAAAAGGACAATGAGAAGAAAATTAAAGGGAACGACAATCATGATGACCTGACAGAAAGACAGCGAGACGCTCGGAAAGGGAGTAAGGTGGGGAGTGAGAGAGAATTAGAGAAACTGAACGGAAAACAAAAAAAAATAGCAGGGGGAAGGTAAAGGAAAATTAAACGAAAGTAGTGGTGGTAAAATAGCACGTACTTTCTCGCGATATTGCTAATAGCTAAATAATATTGTAATATGACAATTTCTCTCGTACACTTCAATTACTATTCGAAAAATTATTAAACAAACAAAGCGTGAAAAATACATATTTTTGAATTCAAACGTTTAAATGAAAACAGCTTTATGCCAATGTATCACTTTCTACATAAGTGTACCAACGATGCGCGATGTGTATCCGTAGTATGCTTAGTCTTATGCGTAATAAATTATTAGTTTATAGTAATAGTTATTATAAAATTATTAGTTTATATTAATAGTTATTATAAAATTATTAGTTTATATTAACACGAACAAACTGCGGCCGTCATTATTGCCTTGTAATCAGTGAGGCATTACATCAATGTGTTGCAACATGCAACAACGACCGCTAATTTGTAAGGGATATAACATTTTGAAAATTTGCATTGTTTACACTCTTGGCAAGAAAATTAAAATGCATACAAAAATATATTAAATATAATATAGTTATGTATTCATGAAAACTACTCGGTTTTTACGCACATTACTCTCCATTCCCACATCTTATTCCGCAAAGCGAAATCATCTAGTATTCTTTTTCACATTTAACTCAATTAAAGGGCGAAATTTGTTTTAATTACATTATACAAGACTAATTTGTAAACGTATAACAAAAGCTCGAATTAAGAAACGAACAAAGAAATAATATGCAAATTCTAACTTACGAAAACACACTTCTGGAATTGCAACTATTAAGTTGACGAAGCGCAGTCAATTGGAACCGGGTTATTATGTTTGTCACAAAATTATAGAAAAAATACTCATATTTTCAAAAAATGTAACATGATCTTATTTGAAGATCTATTTTATGAACACATTTCATTAAGAAAAATATTGTATCTTCACAATTGTATTTGTAGGAAGATCCCGAAAAATACTTAATATCTTTGTATTTTCGCAAAATCAGACATTTCAATGAACATGAGACCTGCACTATTCTCTTAAGCGTTCTTTTTGCTATTTATGGTTCCAGTTTAATAAAAAAATGTGAGATTTTTAAGTAAAAATGATTTAAAGAAAATAAAAATTACCTACGTCAAACTTTCGCAAAAAATACTCATGTTTTTTGAAAAATTGTACATGACCTTATTTGAAGATGTTTTTATAAACACATTTCATTAAGAACAAAATGTATGTTCATAATTGTAGTTCTAGGAAGTCACCGAAACAATTTTGATTTTTTCCATTTTTCGAAAAATCATGGTTTTGAACTAACATGAGACCTAAACCATTTTCTTAAACGTACTTTCGGCTACCCAACAACAGAATTTCATCAAAATCGATGGGTCAATTTTTTTTTAATTTTCAAAATGTCCACGGGCTTCATGTAAAGTATTCTCTCCCAAAATTAAAATATCGATTTCAAATTCAAGGGGGCGTGACATCAGCAAGATCGATCGGGGAATATGTTTTGGAGAAAATCGGCTGAACGATTCAGTCGCTAGTGTTGTTCGCGGACGGACGGATGGACGGATGGACGTTTTGCCGTCAATCGATTTTTTGGTATCAATGACCCATAAAATATGGCTTCTGGCTACATCATGTGTTACAGAATATTTTTTTTCCAAATTTAGCAAATTGATTTATCCACTTTTTCCTTAGCAGGGCTCTGTAATATGAATTTTCTGGCAAAAATTTGACGTTTTTTTTGGGAAGCATTTTATAACTTTTCTCTTCTTAAGCGCGAGAAAATAAAAAAAGAAGTTTATCTCATGTGAAAATACTTGTCAGACTGGGCGACAGAGTTGCGAAAGTACTATTTGCTTCTTAAATATTCCTAACCAACCGTCATAAGAAACGTAATATAATGCAATAAATATATGTGTTTTAACAAATATAATGAAACATTAAATCTTAGTCGTTATGCATTTAAGGGATGAACCCAAAAAAGGCACCATAAAGTGGTTTAATACGATTCCGTTATCTTAATGACAAAGTGTGATGTGTAGAAAGTAAATAATAATAATAATAATAATAATAATAATAATAATAATAATAATAATAACAAGAAGAAGAAGAAGAAGAAGAAGAAGAAGATTTATGAGTTTCTAAAAATTTGTGTTAAAGAACTATTTACTTTTAATTTGTAAATTAATTTAAGTGTCAAAATTTATATTTGTAGAATTGTTTACTCCCTGATTAGTTTAATTAAAATTATTGTACTACGGAAGTCATGCTTTGATAGAAATATCTGTATGACTCCTACAACTTGTACCAGGAAGCTGTGAAAAATAAACGATAATAATAATAATAATAATAATAATAATAATAATAATAATGAGGCTACAAGTTGAAAATAATCTCAATATTTCATTAAGTTTTCTTCATTCCATAAAATCAGTTATGATTTTCACTTGATATTCTCAATATCTGTTTTACGAGGAAAACTCTTCCCGTATTACGATTTTTCTTTTTCGAAGCACCTTAAACTGAATGTCACAAGACCTCCATAAATAGCATTCAGCGTCAGGCGGAGCTTGTTGATTTACTACTTAAAATTACCTTTCAAACACGATATTTTAACTACTTCTCACGGGCAAACAACGGAATCTCATTAGGTGCTCGAGGCGTCTCAGGCAAACTAATGGCCAACCATTTGAACGGGGAGGTAAAGGTAGTGAAACAAATCTTCCTCGTCTAACAGGAGATTAAAGTAGTACATCATGGAATTAGTAAAGGGAAATCGAGTAAAATCCTTATTGATAATATTGCTTCGTAGTGCATATTATCGTTATTCCAAAAGAGGTAATTTGGCGCACCGTTACAACTGTTTGATTCATGTGAAGATGAAATGCCCGAGTTTTAGTGTGATATAGAAACCGGAGGTGCAGACAGATCAACTCTATAGAAGACATGTGCAGAGTAATCATTTACGGCCGAAGAGGAACTAAAGTATTTGTAAAGAGACTAGCAGAACGAGCGCGATGTAATAATTGCTTAATTAATGCGAGTCATATATCTCTTAAGTTCAAAAATTAATGGACTTGAACCAGGGCTGAAACAAATCAACACAACCATGTTCTTTAAAACAGGATATTTGCTTTCATTTTTTTGTAAAACAAATGTTTTTTAGTGAAAATAAAATTAAAAAATACTGGGTAAAATAGGGGTTGTTTAAAATAAAGCTGAAGTTTTATTGGTTTAAAACAACTTTCTTGGTTTAAAAATGTTTCTAATGTTTCTTAAAAACGTTTTTTTTGTTTTAACTATGTCGTTTTTGTTTCAATATTTTTTTAATATTTAACTTTTACAGTCGTCTTTGGGTATCAATTTTCTTGACAGAAAGAATACATTACAGTCACTATTGCGTTTAATAAAATAGTTGTCAAAATCTAATTTATTGTTTACAATAATAAAAAAATCTTTACTTCGAAACTCATTAAGCAACTCTAATAATAAGCTAGTATACATACTAGTTTATTATTATTATTATTATTATTATTATTATTATTATTATTATTATTATTAATACATATTAGCTTATTAAATATTTTGTGAAAACACGAAAATTTAGTTCTGACATGAAAATAAGAGTAAATCAAATTACTAGAATTAAAAAAGTTATTCTTTCGGAATAAATTAATATCAAAACAATGGAAAGGAATTATCATAAATATTAATTTAATGTAATGCGTTAACGTTCCTCAAAAGAAGCAAGATTGAATAGAAAGAGTGAAAAGAAAATGTATTGAATTTTGCTGTTACTCCTCACAGTGATTCTTATAGAAATGAAATTGAAAGATTCTAATAGATTTTATTTTAATTAAATACTGATTAAAACATTTTAACGTATCATTTTAACATACTTCACGCTATGTGATTTAAACCGTGATTTACAGCAGGGCTAATCAAAAGGGCAGTCTATAAGGTGTGTCCCGGACCAGTGCTATCTGCAGACATCCGATATGCTACTTTGTGGGTCAGCTTCAGGGCAAAGGCAGAGTGGGAAGGAGAGAGGAGAGCGGCAGGTTTGCATTGCTTTTAGAAAGTAAAAGTAAAGGAGTTTAGTGGAAAGAGATGCGAGAGGCACGCGTTCCAAAGCAATGGGCGCCTGCGGGCAGTTTACTCCAAAATCTTGCATTTGAACAGTCCTGATTAACAGAATAGTTTAAACTAGGGTGGTTTAAACCTGTTTTGGACGCAGGTTTGGGTACTTGTGATACAAGGGGAGATGAAGTAGCCAAGAGTTATGTTGCACAAATAATTTCTGCTCCACTTCCGCTCAGACCTCCGGAAGTTGCTCAGGAAGTTCAAGTTCACTGTGCGCAAATGGGACGGTCACAGAAGAGCTAGCACATTCCTTAATACGAGCAGGGTAAAGTGAGTGGTTACATCTTCGTAGGACATCGAATCTCGCCTACAAAATGGGAAAGTTAGTTAACTAGAAGTGCTTCACTTATATTCAACTTAATAAATATGGCATAGATATTTAGCAACCACAGAAATATTTTGGTAGTTTTAAAACCTAGAAGTATCTAAGACTGGACTATAGAAGCTTATGTACTGCTCTGTCAGCCCGTAAGAATTATCCTTCTCTACGCCTTGGGGGTGGACGTGCTCATTCTATCTTCTTTATAAGACTGTGTCTACGGCAACAACGCCTGTTTCTCCACCTCTTTTCTTCAGGTCCAAATTAGATGTAATGCGGGTTGCATATCCCCTTACATTTTCTATGAGGCCTCCTTTCCACACAACTCCTAAGAATGCTGGGAAGTCTTTATATAATTTTTAGATTGTAAGTTAAATAAATGATTAAAAAAGATTTCAGTTAGAGTGTATCTAGTTTTCTACAATTTGCAACAGAGATAATATTTGAATCAGATCAAATATATTCGATAATTGTGCGAGAAAATGTACACACAAATACATCAAACTTTTATAAATTAATCTTCATGCACTCGCTCCTTTCGGAGTTTCACAAATGGTCGTAAGACAGCAATTAGCCGCTATCCCATTCATGTTCGTTAAAAAATTAATTATTTTGCCCATTACACGGAGGATCGATCGGCAGCCAATTCCATTGCGTAAAAATAACAGGAATTCTAAATTGGCAGCCAATAACCCGCTTGCGCCAGCTTTGAAAGATTACTACTAATCATAGGTGTACGCTTAGAAACGCAAACGAGGGGGACAATGGCCCTTAAAAAGTTTGCAAGCGACCTTGTAGTCTGACGTAATTTTTACTTTCTGGCTACCGCTTACACAAGAGAAAGTTATGTAATGCTGCGCGAAAAACGGCGAATTTTCGGCAGAAAAAACTCTTATTACATGGCCCTGTTAACAAAAAATAACAATAAATTCAGTTGTTACATTTAGGAAAAATCCTCTAACAAGTGATGTAGCCAAAATGCATGTTTTGTAGGCTCCTGATACCGAAAAATCGAATGACGACAAAATGTCTGTCTTTCTGTCTGTCTGTTCGTTCGTCCGTGAACAACGTTAGCGGCTAAACAATTCAGCCTCTTTTCTCCAAAATTAATATTTTCCAAACGATCTGGTTGATGTCGTGGACCCATTCATTTTAATCCGATATTTTAATTTTGGGGAGCACTTTAAATGAAGACCCTAAAACATTTTCAATATTTCCGAAAAGTGACTCCCATCCTTTTTTATTAAATTATGTTACTGGATCGTGTGAATGCCGTTTAAAAGAACTATGGAGATCTTGTTTTCGTTGAAAACTTGATTTTTCGAAAATTTCAAAAATTCAAATTTTTTGGGCGTAGCTACTTCTACTAACTATAACTGCGAAGATAGATTTTTCGTAATAAAATCTGTTCTTTAAGGATAGATTTTGAAATAAGATGAAGTTACATTTTTCGAGTACATGAGTACTTTTCATGTAATCTTGTGTGAACAATAGGCAGTTTTTTCATTTTGTTCAATAATTCTTTTCTCAAAAATGGTTCCATCGGTTTTGATTAAATGGTGTTGGTTAGTGTGAAGGACGTTTAAGAAAATGGTGCAGGTCCCACGCTCGCTAAAATTTCTGTTTTTTCAAAAACAAGAAATTCAAAATTTTCAAAATTCGAAATTTCAAGTTTTTAAATTTTCTCTTAATGAAATGTGTTAGTTGAAAACAGATCTAAAAATAATGTCATTATGATTTTTTCGAAAACATGAGTATTTTTTGAGAAACTTTGTGTCAAACATAGGCAACTTTTATTCGTTTTAAACATGTTTTTCTTAAAAAACGGCACAACATTTTTTATTGAATTTGGACCTTAGGTAGCGTCAAGGACGCTTAAGAAAATGGTGTATGTCTCAAGTTCGTTGAAATGCCTGATTTGTTTTTAAATTTTAAAATTTTTCGGTGGCTTCCTACAACTACAATTGTGAAGATACAGTTTTTTTCTTAATTAAATGTGTTCAACAAAACAGATCATTAAATAAATTCATGTTGAATTTTCCGAAAATATGAGTAGTTTTTGTGTAATATTGTGTCAAACTTAGTCGCCTTCTCCGAATATCCTGGACTTCGTGAACGTAACATGAAAGGTGATTCAACGCATTTGGATGCTACGTAAGTTAGAATTTGTATACTATTTATATTTCTTTGTTAGTTTCTTATATTCAAACTTTCGTTATAAGTTTACAAATTAATCTTTTACAAATTCTTTAAAACCAATTTGAAATATGTGAAATAAATATCGCTAGCCTTCAGGGAATATCAGATTGGAATGCAACAGTGGAATTCAGCGTGACGAGTCAAATGGGACAAAATTAGTCAAGGGGATAAATTGGGACCAAAGGACGAAATGGTACAAGGGGACGAAATTGGACAAGGAACAGATGGGACTAGGAGACAAAACAGGACAATGCGAACGTTGGGGAAAAATGAGGCAATGGAACAAAGTGAGCCAAGGGGGAAATGGAAAAGGGGGCAAGGAGGACAATAGGGACATTTTTTACAAAGATATATTAGCAGTGGTAAAATCTAAACTCGAGAGCCGGCTAAAATATTTTAATGGACTCTCGAGCATTTTAGCGACCGTTGCTGTAGATGCGCTCTTAAAGCGTTTAGATGTTTGGTTGCTAAGAAGCTAAGCTCGTGTTTACTGACGTAAAAAAATGCCTTAAATAGGTTCATACGAAACATTAAGGTTGAACTTTCAATTGGTAGCAACCGGCTTTTCAGCTTCTATCTTTTCCAGTCTTCCTTGTCTCCATCACTGAGGCCTCTTGCTTCCATTTCTTCCTCGACGTCCGTTCTCCAACTTCTTGGTGGTCTTACACGCTTTTTCCGTCGTGACGTATCTACATCTTACACACATATTTTTTCCTACACTCATACTCATTTACTATAGTTCATACGTTCGAGATGTCCACACCAATGTAGTCGTTTAGTTCCTATTGTATTCAAAATATTTGCCCTCTACATTCATCGCAGCTCCTTCTCCAATAATCCATTTCAAAGGCCATCACCGCCTAGAAGTTGTCATTTCGTAGGCAATGCCATAAGAAACACGTATGTTCGTATAAGAAAACAAATCCAGTCTTTAAGGGACTAGGGGTCGTCGTTTCCGCTTGATGCAGGATGGAAAAGCGGGTTAGGATGTGTTGCGCTTGCTTCCCCATCATTTGAAAACTTCTGTAATGTTTATGTCGAATCTGCTTGATCTAGGACTAGAGAGAGTACACTCTTCCAAGATTTTCTGCCAATGATGTCTTGTTGGTTGAAACCGTGATTTTTCTTTAAAGCATAATCTACGGAGATAATGATACTAACGGCGATAATGCTAATGATTTACGGTTGACGCAGGAGTTATGCGGCGGTGCGAGGCGCGGGCGACGGGCGCGAAGGGGGCATGGCGCTGATCAGGATGGACGAGTGCGCGGCCGGCGGGTGCTGGCTCGCTGTGCGTGGCGCTGCGTAGCGCGGCGTGGCGGCGCCCTTAAATCAATTAGACGCGTCGACGCGCGCGCCCGCCTGCGCCCGCGGCGCCTCCTGGACGCGCGCGGAGGGACTTCCCCGCCGACAGGGGGGCATGCATCGCGATCGGCGCTCCGTCACGCCGTCGTACAGAGCGTTCAGTCATGTGACCGATTTTTTTGACAGCCATTGTTGCCATACCACAGAGATCTTGCCAGGGGGCGTGGTCGGTGATTAACACACAGAAATTATTCGCTTTTATTTCACGAACGTTGGCTAACTTGTCTTAGCGCCGTGAAACCATCTATTGTATTGTCTTTCCTCCAAAGGAAAATGTTCGCGGATAAATATTTTGTTATAGTGAATATATACGTTGAAACTATGTTCAAGATAAAAGTTAATATTTTCTGTATGGTGTATTTAGTTAATATGTGGAGATTTTCCTACAGAAATGAGAAGTTCAACTAGCAGGACTTTTGTATATTTGGCGGGCCTTGTGTCTGTTTCGTGACATGGTTATATTCGAAAGGCAAGCGAAGCATCTACTAAATTGTTTACAATTGAAAGATATGAAATGGGACAAATAAGTGCATGATTTGCATGTACTGAAGTATGTTTAAATTTGTGAAATTGGAATTAGATCAGCAGGTGTAATGATCATGAATAATGCTTGTCTGGCTTGAATGCTTGAATGAATGCTTGTCTGGTCACCTACATTGTGGTTTAATACTGTTTTATTTTGATATATCATTTTATATATTATCTTTAATAATCTACCTTTTAGTTTTTGCCTCTCAGCCATGACCAGATAAGAGTAGAGAGTGCTGCTTGAGCAAAAGTTTAGACGAAGGGAAAATATATATTCTTACATACAGGTGGTTTCATCAAAAGTACAGAATTATTATTCTCTCAAAGTCAAAAGAAATAAATGACTATTGAGCAACTCTGGCAGCACAGATGTTTCAAAAATGAAAAGATTTCTACTTTGATTGTAAGAAACATGGATTTATGTAATGGACAGAGTAGCAATTCATTCTGTGCTGGTGATTGCTATTTTTCAACAATATTTCTTTTAAGAATGTAAAAAACACTCATATATGAAATTCATTTAATCTTTTTTTAAATAACTGATAAAAAAACAGGTATTGCTACAATACAATTCAGTCACAAAAGTAGTTTCAACATTATATACATCACTATAAAGAGTGGAGTACAACCTGTATTAAATTCAATAACGTTCAATGATCTTATAATAAAATCAGTAATACAATTTTAATTAGAACTTAAAGTTTGCTAATAGAATGTGTAAAAGCTTCTGAGGCTGATGTTCAGATAGAGTTTCTCACTGAAATAAACAAATTTTGTTGAATTAAATCATAGAATATAATTTTACTTTTTGTATTTATTTTGATACAATGTTTGTCAATATTCTTACTATTTGATAAATCGTATTGGTTGATATGGGGAAGATGAAATTATAGAGAAAGCTGGTCATTGAGTTCTGTCTTCCCGTCCTCCTAATTGTCACTATATTTTCACTATAATTCTATCGAATTGGTATGGAGCCAGTGCAAATGATATTATCAGTGGCATCATGATACCACTTTCAATCACAAAGCAACAAGAAAAAGAAAGGAAGCAATAGAACTTACTACTGTGGAGAAGAAAGTGAATTAATATAAAAATATTTCCTTAGAATATTTTCCAGAAATGTTACTAATATAACATATGGAACTTCTCATTTATTCTGAACACTTCTGTATTTGGGATAATTATATGGCACATACTGCAAAGAATATAGAAGAAGAGTGTAGAGTAGAAATAAGTAAGGAGGCTTCCCAGATTCCAGTCATAATAAATTTTCAGGATGACTCTTATGACAAAGATCCCCCCGGTGTTCCCATTCCAGGATCCGCTGATGTTTCTTATTTGTGGGAATATGGCTGCCCATGAAAATGGATTGAAAAATATTTGACGTTTGTTATTCTTCATAGGTGCAGAGTTGCAAGTTGTAAATTTATATTATTCCAACTAGGGCAAGTGAGTGGTTATATTCCGTGTGAAATCGTGAATATATATTATTATTATTAAGCTGATCTTCGCTTATTGAAATGTATTTTTCACTATTATTATCATTATTCTTATTTGTACTTTTACAGGTTTCTAAAGAACTATATACTATCAGGATTCGTAGAAATGCTTTAATAACTGTTACATCAGAATTTAATTTTCAATAAACATTTATGAAATTAGATATATGTAGGTACATTTTTATGCTTCAGATCTTTAATGACAACAACTTTCTTTCAACATGCAGATAAAAACTACCAGATGGCTTTCAAATAGTTTCTAATAGTGACTTCATTGTACATATAGGCGGTTGAGAAAATAATGTAATGTGGAGCATTAGAACTAGAGAAAACTTTTGAATATTTTTCATTGAGGGGTGGGGACTGTGGTACCAGTTGGTTTTTAGCTAATATTTTTATCTTTATCAAATTTGCCATGAGTTTATATCTGTGTATGTGAATGTTCTCTCAATATCTCTCTGAAAATAAATATTGTGTAGTTAGAGAGCATGTGATTCTGTAATGGTTTGTTGGTGATGGAAGTTAGAGTAATAATATAGTAAGTGGTAACTGGACCATAACTGGATAATTCAATTTTTCTCTTAATTTATGTTTCTAATTTTCTCTAAACTTAATTTCAGATTTTTTTGCTAAACATTAACTGGTACAGAACCTATAGAAATGTTTTTTTATTATTTTTTGCAATATAACTAGTCTTTGAAATAAGTTTTTTCTTGCAATTACTGAATCTTTCTTCATGTATGTATGAATATTTTCATTATTATGTGTATTCCCACTAATTACAATATAGAGATGTATACTTCTCAGAAGATATAAGTAGTCACTTCATTAAATCTGCTGATGTTAACTACCTTTGTTAAAAAAAGCAATTAAATGAAATTCTAATTCTTTTTTATTAAAAGAAACTTTTTCAATTTTGTGAAGTTAATTTTTGATGAGTATGAATGTGCATTGAAAATATATTGTCAACACCATATAAACCAAAAATTAATTCAGGTAATAGAAAAATATTATTCCTTTGAATAAAAAAAAATTAGAAATGCAGATTTAATTAAAAGAAAAGTTTTATCTTTTAAGGAGTTTAATGCTTACTTATGAAGTAAGTATCATACGACATCTTAACAGAGAGAGATTAAAGTGAGAGATGTGAGAGAGATGAGATTAAAAGTTATCAAATAATGCAGTTAGGTCAGGCTTGATAACCAATCAAATGCTGTTATATAAGATGTTAAAATATGAATTTTGTTCATTTTTAAAATTTTCAATATATAATTTTCATTTCAAAATACAACTTTTTACTCATTGTAGCAAACGTGGCGGATGGGGTTTTGAGCTAATTAATATTAGGTCATGGACTTTCAGGACATGTTCTAAAAGTACATAGGGAAGTAATTTCAATTTTATAAATTTTCATTTAAAATCACCAAAGTGAATAAAATTTATTAAACTTCAAAGGTGTTAGTGCAACAGTTGTATCCTTCAAAGAAATCACAACACAAATAAAGGGAATTATATTTTCATTTATATAACTTTGATTTTGTGATATCTTTTCACCCATGTTCAACATGACTTTTATTTATTATAGATAATAAAGTTATTGAAGGTATGAAACCTCTCAATTTTCATTTCCTCAAATTTTCGTAGTGAAATTCAATTCAATTTTATTAATAGACTTGCTATACACAAATTAGTTGAAGAAACTTCCAGTGTGCGGGCCCATTTAATCACTTTTTTTTTTGGAAAAACATTTAGGATAAATAATAATTTATAATTTAACATTCTGTAGTATCCTTTTAATAACAAGTACATATTTCATAGCACTTTTTGATGTACCTAATATCTAAATTTTAAGAACTGACTGCTTGTTTTATATTTAAGAAATTCACTGAATTCACTCATTCACAAAAGTTATTCATCTTTTGATTAACTACATATATTTTGCCAATCAGTACTCAGAGAATGTTTACTAACTTGAATCTTTTTCTTCACAGAAACCTTTTAACATGGTTTGAATACTTTCCAAAGTTGATAATTAGAAGAACTCAAAATTTAATAAAATATTTAATAACAATTAATGGCGGTTTTGTATTAGTTACGCACAAACCATATGTGACTAATATTTCAATGAAGCTTTGCTTCACCTGTCATGAACTGTTGAACAAATGATTTACAGTATTTAAGTATTGTTACCATAATTTCACAATTAACTTAACAAATCAGTATGTCAATGATCAATAATTGAATGGGTGAAATACAGCACAGTATAAGTGAGATTTTATAAATTCTGAGAAAACCACTTTTACAATAGGCTATATTTCAGTGCCACTGTTGATTCGTAATTTAATAAACAATTAAAATGCCTAGGTTTTAACACTGAAACAAAGTAACACGATTTTACAGTGATATTGAATGAAAGACAACAGTTTTCTCAGAATTTATAAAATGTCACTGTTCTGGTTTTCACACATTAAATTGATCATTAATCATAACGATCAATCAATAGAAATTATAAACATCAATTATTGTAATTGCAGAACATTATGCAGCACTACATTAATTGCAAAGTTCTGAACATGCAAGATCAAAAAGTACCAACAGAATTCCGACAGTTTTCACAAGGCCTACGTATGGGTTCAGCAGTATTCGTCGTCGTTCTCCTGTCAGACGGCTTAATTCACTCAGTCACAGATATTATCAACAGCATTCCGAAATTATTTGTCTCAATTCGTATAATTTGTCGTCCCTAATGATAGTGGAATACAATAAATCTCTTGTGAAAACTATTTCTAACGTTCACAACGTGAAAATACATTCAATTACAAAATCCAGCCAGCTGACGCTCCGACTCAGCTGAGCGGCGGAAGAATACTTTTCGGAGAGCAATGCGGTCTTCGGCCACGCTCATTTGTTATAGAAGCTGTCAAAAAAATCGGTCACATGACTGAACGCTCTGTACATCCCGACTGGAGTTCACTGGCTGGGGCGACCCATAATGCTGCGGTGAAGTGAGTATTTATTAATGCCGGGCGCGTCAACTACGTATTCATTAGTTGAATAAGTGTAGGGCATACTATATCACGGGATTTGGTGGTTTTCTTCACCGGCTGCAACATGAGATCCGGTGCCGACCTACAGATCGGTTTTCGATAGATTGATGATTCCGGGCATATTAACTGCTAGGATCATTAGTCCAGTTAGTGACGTGGTTTTTTCGCGGAAGGTGGCGGTGTTCCTCGCCCGCTAGTTGGTTTGGTTCGCTGGTTGGTTAGATCTACATTTCAGTTTGCATGAGGTTTCACCCTGCGGTTTGCATGAGATTTATTATAAAGAACTGTAGTTTACCAGCTTATCTTCATCTGAAGTATTACTTATTACTTTTGCATTCGATGAAGCAATTTATTTGATGGTGATGGGAACGCAGGTGTTTATCTCAGGTCACCGCCTCTTCGTTTCTCACTAACGCAGAAAATTTGGAATAACTATCTTAAAAACTCTGTGCATAGAAAAATTTACTCACATGTCCTCTTATTTAGCATAGCTCACTATATCATCCTTTCTCGATCAAAAAAGTATATTAATTGTAATTTACGCAATCGCAGTGCACTTTCATAACTATTTGGCATTCATTCTCGAGTCTCTATGGCCGAAGATGTCAAACTCTGGGAATCCGTGGCCTTATTTCGATCAATATTCTGCTGTTATGGCATACGAGTTCGTACGAGTACTTTTAAAACAATAGTACTAAAAAGAGTTATTTGTCCTTCATACTTGCCTTTCATACGCTTCATAACCGCGTCCTCCCTGTTTTACTGGCCTGCATAGAATCGAATCATCTTCAAGAAGATGTCAATAAAAGTGGTTATTTTTTTCTGCCGTGAATAATGCTTAAGCAAACAATACACGCGTTTACCGTCTAAGAATATGCTCAGGGTCGAACCCAGTAGCATGGAAACTGCAGATTCGAAAATCTAAGTTCATGAACTTCTCTGGAAACAATGAATTTTCAGAAAGCCCAAAATCTTTGGTGGCCCATATAACGCTTGTTGCATGTGCGTTGGTTTCCTGGCAAACTAATTCTTCCATCAATTTCCCTCCTCAACAAATTCTACATTTTCTAAGTCAAGAAACAACGTGCATTAGAGACAATATGACGGTTCACATGGACATCAAAAAATACATATTTAAGAATATTTTTCTTAAGGAAAAATAATGTCATTGTCATAGTGACACACGACGGCAGAGAGGCGTAAGAACTTTTCTATGTTATTACGCGACCATCGTAAAATTTCGTGAAATCCGAGCAACCAACAACATACAAATAAAGACATCGTAAGTTGTTATGTGTCAATGAGTAATAAATGCGCGAATAAGACAAATTTTACAAAATTGTAATAACATTAAGTGACGCCAGTAGACAAGTGAATGGAGTATACACCATGTAAGTAAGAGGGCAAGTCACGGTACAATAATTAAAGACAGTTTTGAAGCTTTCAAGAAGGCGAGACTCTCAGATAAAATTCATCGATAATTTATTTAAGAACCGTACACAAATATGTAACAGGATAAGAGAGAAAACGCAATTTTCGCTTTGGAACAATGCCGAGGACAAGAGACGAGAGAGACTGAAGAATACCCAGCCAATCTTCTTAAACCAAAAACTAATTAGTTTTCATTACTCAGTGGATCAAATCGACCAGTTGGAAGTCTCCTCTCTTCTGATAGCTCATTTTTTATATAAATGACTAGTCTTTTCAAAATAATATTTATTTTGACTAATTAAACCACATTATACAATATCAGTGTACTTTTTAACTGCGACAAAAAATGAGCTTGCACTCTTACCTGCCAGAAACAACGAATTACAAATCAACAACGTTTAACATGACATGACTACGATAGTCACTTTTTCGTTGCCATGCTATTGAAGCGACACACCAGCATACAATTTTTAATAATTGAATGGTAACAGCACCTCATTAAAATAATTTCATTTAGAGACCCACCACATGCAAGCCATTTCAACAAATATAAATGTCCTATCCCTTGCACTCGATATCGTTTAAAAATATTATTAACGTTGGGAGCCTATTGGGTGCTAACTTAAAAATTCTCAACAACAAATCACAAGACGTGGGTGAACCAAAGAACACATTTCCAGAGCTAGCGCTCTAGACAATTACGGATAAGGAACAGATAGTATTATGGAAACAGAGTTTTGAATACACTGTCGACAACTTTTGTATTTAGCTACGGATTTGGGCAGCACACGGTATGAACACCACGAAGGCAAAGACATTTCGTTACGTAAGTGAAATGTAAAAAACATTATATATAACGATTCATTTCTGAATATTGATTACATATAAGTAGAATAATAGAAAACAGTGGTATCTGCTCGGGTTGTGCGGGTAACTAACGGAGCAGTCTTTTTCAGTGATGTGTTAGCCTCTAATCAAGATGATTTTGTCAGGTATACGTGTATTTCTCCCAAAATGCAAACGATGTTTATATTTTTGTATGTCACGATATTTATATATTTTATATAAATATTTTTCTCCTTCTGAAATTTACGGGCATGGCAAACTTTCCTTTGTTATTACTGTACCATGGCAGTCAAGTTAACTGTTACAATATAATCCTTCCTCCAACTAACATAATTTCAGAATATTTTCATAATAATAAAATGTAATAACAACAACAATAATGCCGGCCCCCGTGGCGCAGGCGGTTGCGGAAGCCCTCATCTGCGCTGAGGAGGCTTTAAGGTTCAAGAGTCCTGGGTAGGTAGGGTCGTTTTTGTGATTGTCCCTTGCCCCCCCCGTCCAATCACTTCACTTCCCCTCCCAATCCAATCACTTCATAATTCATATTTCAAGGCTTAACAATCTTGTCTTACTAAGTGATACAGTCAAAAAGCTGATCCCAATAATGACACACGTTAATCTCTTGGATATGACTGAACCTCGCAAGATAATGTGTACCGTGGTCATAAATGGCCGAAAGCGGGAAGAAGAAGAAGAAGAAGAAGAATGGGTTAAGTATGATATCACAGACGAACTAGATTGATAAATTTTACATCGCTAGTATTCCAAGTTGAATAGAGAGAGAATGTCGTATGAATCATGTGGATGAAATGACCTCTGCGTAATGGCATATTTTCTCTCTTGCGAAACGTTTGCCCGCTTAATTGCAACGGAAAACACTTTGTAGAATCGGTGGCCGTGAATTCAGAAGCTTTGAAATGCCCTTTACCTCTTCATTGACAATTCACGATTGATGGTTGAAACTAAATGTAAATTAAGTACTACAAAAGCGTGAATTGTTGTTATGCATCTGCTACCTTTGATTGAGGGAATCTTTTGTAGTCATAATAAAAGAGTGCGTCTCAAACAATTTATCAAAGAGAAGAGAAAAACAGAGAGCGACCAACTGGCTATTGTCATTTCATGAAAAATAGAATGGTCTAATTTTGGAGAAGTTCTCAGCCATCACTGATTTTGATAACATTCTGTAGGCATACGTTTCATGAGTCCCATACATACCAAAAGCACTGTTGTGTAGTTGTAGCTTCTTGCGTGAAATATTTTTAAAGATACAGTGGTTTGTTACAGCCAATGCAGAGTTATTGTTCAGTGCGACTATAAAATTTTTCCAACTTTGAGATACAATATTTTCCTCTCCGTTATTGTTAAATGAAGCCGAGCCTACAAGTATAACTTTCTCTCCCATATTCAATGAAACTAATGTCAATTATTCCTTATTTAATAGGCAGAAGCTAATTCCAGCATAATCGCCGAAAAATTGGCGTTCAAAAATATTCAGAATATCATTTCAAATGAAGCAACAGAAAAACAATTGAGCTTCTAAACACATGAAAAGGTGCATAAATTACTGTTTTTCCACAGTAACGCTTCAAAATTGCTTTCATCTAGATGCAGCATTTATGCTTCCTTCTGTGAGATTATGCTTGATGAATAAACGGAGAGTCACATCTTTTTGAAATTTAATTAGAGGTGTCTCTTAAATATACAGTCACCGAAGCATAGTAAAATCGTCTTGTTCTATCTGATGTGCAATTCAAGAGCTGCAACAACTACATAAAATAATTAAAATATAATAATTGCAGGCATATAATAATTCCCTAATTTCTATTTGTAAAAACTTAAATTTCTATTGTTTATCTTCTACTGCTTACCTTCACTAATTAATACTTATTTTCAATATAAACATTTTACTTTTTTTCATTAATGTGCTTATTTCCGCTTTATTCTCGTATAGCATCATACCTAATGTTACAGTTTCATAAAGAAAATCTTCTCCTGAAAAATGCGTATCTTTTTTGAAAATTTAACTTTCTAGATACCGATGACAATCTCCCCTGCTTCTATTGTTGTTAAATAAGAGAATTTTGCACTTCTTCACCAGCCCATCCTGTCGAATGTACTCACAATGGGCTTCAATTGTTCGTCGTGGCCACTGAGTGCAGAGAACAGCGTAGACAAATGACACGCGCGCGGAACAACAGAAGGCCGCAATGCGTCAGCGGTCGCTTTTGTATTGTGTGTTTGATGCAGCGTCCATCAAAATGACACGATTTGCGTTTTGACGAATTACTTGACACAGCGTCCACTCGTTTGTCAAGTTCGTAAAAATGATTATGTAGATTAGTCTTTTGCAGGCTGGCGAACATTTTTTACGATAGACATTCATAACCAAATTACTTATTAAAATTGAACTGAAATTCAGATTCTTGATTCTTTCGAGTTTAATGAAGATGATTCATATGTTTTAAAATGTTTGAGCGTAGTATTATAAAATGAACTCTTCTCTTTTAAATACTTCTGATATTATAAACTCAATATGAATAATAGACATTTAAAGGCATTTACACTTCCCACACGTTCTCCTTATTTTCAGTGTGTCGTCGAGAACTAATTTCATCAAAGACGTGTGATGTTTTGGGTGTGATGAAAACGAACTATATCATCCGCAGGTTAATGCAATGTCTTTCAAGTTGATTGGTTGATTTACTAGTTACTCTGATCACGACAACGGCTAAGGTCATAGTCCCATAAGTGTAGTGTATGTTTTATCGCAGGGGGTAGCAGTGATCTCCCCCCGCTGGATGATGAGATCCGGCGTCGAACTACTCGTCGGATTGCGAGGTTATCCCCAACCAGATACCTTCTACCAGCGGGGCACCACTCCAGCCGGACAAGCATTAAGCACCCGACTGATCCACCGGCATTTGTGGTAGTGTAGTGAATGTGTGTGTAAGTAAGGGGTAAGGGTAGGGGCTAGGAATGGCGCAGTCTATGGGCCGTTTGTAAGGGTACTGTCCCGGCATCCGGATGGTATTGATCGGAGAAACCAGAAAACTACCGATCAAAAGAGCCGGAAGCTAGAATTCTCCTCCAGGTAAAGCTACGTAACAAGTTTCGAAAACCCTGACACCGTCAAAACTCGAACCTAGGTCTTCCCGGCCAGTGACACTGCAATGACATCAATTGTTGCTCTGAGCCACCTAAGATGGTCAACTTCATTGTACATCGGAATACCATGGTATCAATATCTTTGTGTTCTTTTATTTATTTAATATCAAGAAAATGTCCTTGCAGGGGGACGAAGTACTATATGTGCATTTTTCGAGTTCTGGGAATCCCTAAGTTCTTGTTTTTCTACAATGCCTTGACAAAAAATTTTCATCTGGACACTTGCATTTTATTTATACGAGAGTATTCACATTTCAAATAATGTTATAAAAAGAATGACTTCGTTCGTAATGTAATATGCATTGATTTGTCTTTGGAAATACATTATTTATGATTTGTGTCACACTTGATGGTCAATTCTCTTATATACTAATTTTGAATGTATTAGCACAATGTGGTCAAAATTCATAAACATATTTTGTAAGCAATTTAAAAAACTGAAAGTAAGATTTTTTATATACAGATTTTAATTATTTATTATTTGATTGATTTTGTACATAGATCAGTTTATTTAACTATACATATTGTGATATACCAGAATATGATAGATTTTATTTAATGATGTTAGCTATAAATGGGTATACAATATGGCGGTATATGCGGCCTTAGCAACGTCAGCGCAGAGGTTGGCAAGGTCAACAAACTATTCACGGGCTTTGATGACGTCAGGACGCCGGCTAGATGGCTGAAGAACATAAGATGTAATTGGTGCAAAAACGAATGACTGTCTGAGGTCGCGGCTACTCAGATTTGTAAGAGACGCACGGGTTGGCTATAAAAGAGCAGATAGTCTAATGTTGCCGCCGTGTTTTGAAATAATAGAAGGATGGACGCCTACCGAGCCATAAAGGGTTTAAAAATGCATTAAACAGAACATTCTCTCTCTGGGTGCCGTAGCGTAAAGATCGTTGTAGACAATATAGTGGGAAAGTGAGACTTGTATAGTTTTCTTGTGAGAGAAGTGATAGTTTGTTTCCGGACTTTGAAAATAATTTACCAGAAGTGATTTCGCGGCGGACTTGTTCCGATTTTCGGACATTGCAGTTGGACTTCAATAGTTTACATAACCAGTGAGAGAGACTAGGAACCGGGGAGCGTCGGATAAGAACTAATAAATAGTTTAGGCAGTGTGGACTGGACGTGTCAGCAGCGGCGCAAGAACGAAGAAAGAAGCGGAAATTGGAATTAACAACGGCCAAGTGAGAAGCGACCACGGAGCGTTGGCATGCACAAACGGTAAAAAATACTGCAGTATAAAAGAGAGAATTTATTTCAAAAAGGGTCATGACCATCAGATTAAGTGTTTAATTTAAAGTTAAATAAATTGTTGAATTTTGTTCTTTGGAAAAGAAAAGAGTTTTTCATTTGTCAATCATAATTGTTAATTAGTTGGAAGCATAATTATTACATTTCAGATTCCACGCCATACTGTATAGTTGGCAGATCAGGTAATCGGCTATCGAGGCGATTGCGAGTATTTGTATCCGGACCCATCGACCCAAGCTAGCTGGATGTTTAGATAATTTTGTTAAATCGGATAGAAAAACTTTGGTAGTAATTCATGTAACCTGTTTTCTGGCGCCCAAATCTTAATAAATTTGGAACAGGACATGATTACAGCCACGCTCTTATCGAGACGATGAAAGGTATATTTCAATATGTAGTAGTGGCTTAATTAACAAAACTTAACCTAACTTAATACTAATACAAAGGTTGAGGAAACCATGATGGCACCTCGTAGGATTTATTACAAGTCTGAAAACATTTTGCAAAACATGTGGAATGGATATTTATTTTTGATGCGAGTAGGATGAGTTGCGATTTTACAGAGGTTGAATGAATTTAAGGTTTGGATATGGTGAATATTAGAGAAGAAGCTAGGGGATTGGTAAGTAATGTGGTGAATGATTGGATCGAGGTTGAATTCCTTGTGTAATTGGTGATTTGATATGAACCAGGGTGCATTAGTGATGGTACGAAGAATTGATTTTGTACTATTTGAATTTTGTTGAGTTTTGTTTTTGCAGCATTGATCCATACTGGACAGGCATAGAGAAAAGTCTGATTCTTTTGAAAAATCTGATGATTGTTTTGTATAGATTATTGCGGTTTTGTATGGGAGGTATTTATTTCTATTACTTAGTGTTTTTAGTTGATGCAGTTTATTTTTAGTTTGTATTATTTTGGTGTATATATGTTGTTTCCATTTCAGTTTGGTGTCCATGTGCAATCCTAAATATTTGATAAGTTTATTTGGGGGATTCCATGGGATGGGCTCATTGCTTAATGTTAGTGCTTGGTGGAGTGTACGGCCTTAAAGCAAAAACAAAATTGCTGCAGTTTTGTTTGGGTTTAATTTTATTTTTAGTTTGGATGTTCAACTGTCAATTTGGTTTAAATATAATTGTATGTTGTTTTTAACATTGATTAAAGAGGGATTGGAAGCGAAAATAAGTTTGTCGTCTGCAAACTGTGCCGTTTTTACTGTTGGATGTTTGGGAATGTCTGCTACATACAGATTGAACAGTGTGGGTGAAATAGGGGATCCTTGTGGTGATCCTGCTTTGATTAACCTGGGGTTTGAGTGATGATTGTTAAATGTAACTGCAAAGGTTCTGTTGGATAAGTAGTTTTGGATTATTGAGCTGATGTACTGTGGAGTGCCGATTTTCTTTAGTTTGTATATTAGTGCCATACTTTATCAAATGCCTATGATATATCGAGTGATATGAGTATTGATGATGTTTTTTTCTGAAATACTGTGTTGAGATGTTCTGTAATTCTGAGGAGTTGGTGTTGTGTGGATGTGTGTTCAGTAAATCCAAATTGCTCTCTTGGGATTGCTTTTGTTAATTATGTGTTTTTTGAGTCGTTGAAGTATTTTTTGAAGATTTTAGACAGAGATGGAAGGAGGCTAATTGGGCGATAACTATCGGTGTTTGCTGCATTTTTATTTGGTTTCGGGACGGGATGAATAATGACATGTTTCCAAGTGGATGGAAAAATATATACAGATTGAGACACGTTAATGTGTTTTTCTTTTCAAAGTAGAATGCAGAACTTCAAGGTAAGATAAAAATGAAGGTAAAGACAAAATGTATTTCAAGTAGACTTATTTTCCAACAAGTATTGATCAATAGAAATTATAAATACGCATTAAAATATTAAGCATGCTTCACATCTAAAATTTTTATACAAGCAGCCGACGCCCCAAGTACATTTTCTCTAGCACAAATTATGAACACACGAAAATTATGTTTTGGGCTCATATTCTCTCATTCTGTATAGAAATCGATTTTCTGACATCAATTCTCTCCTCTCTTAACTTATTCACAATGAAAACGTACCGTTTCAAACGATGCTTCATCTTGATATTCCGTCGCTGTCATCAACTGATGAGAATGTTCTCATTCGACCGGATTTCTTTTTTGAAAGGAGCTTCAATTCTTTCATTGTGCGGTGAGGGGATCTAAATTTAGAAGCTCTCACAAATTATTCTTAATGCGCGAAGTCTTTGGGGGTGGACGACCCTCCGCTTCTCACGCGATCTGCCACGTGGCTGGCCTTACCCCCTCCCCGCCCGCCCTCTTCCTTGCCCCCACGCCCCGTCCAGTGCGTACGCTCGCTCGCTCCTACACTTTGATTGACCCACATCAGTGCCAGGCAGTGGAGGGGATGTTGAAAATTGTCCCATCTAGAGCAAAGATTCCCAACCTTTTGCTTTCATCGACTCCTTAAAAAGAATTGTCTGTTCCATCGACGACTATTATTTTCTATAGCATACACAACCATAAAGAATTGCTCAATAATGTTTTAAAAATAACAATTTGGTAGTAGACTTTCGTAAAGATATAGATTTTTAATAATCGAAGACTCTTCTTCTTTTGTGTTGCTGAGTTCGAATCTTCATGGTTGTATACAAAAGTTACAAAATTATGAACATTTTATAACTGCACATATCATTTCGCCAGTGAGTATTGGAAGGAGTATATATATATATATATATATATATATATATATATATATATATATACACACACACACACTTCAGCGATAAAGAATCGTTGTAAATAGTTATTTGTTAAAGTTTATAAACATCCTAATCAGTTGTGTAGCTATGTTCTATTGTAGTGTCTGAATAGTGTCAACTGATTGCCTTCCCGAGAGGAATCTAGTGACTCCATGATCATCTCTGTAGGTACATTAACCCATACACAAGAAAACACCTAGTACATGCTTAACCCATTCGCCTCAATTGTTCCCCTCATTGCACGAACCTTCTTCTCAGATTTAAGTGCCTCGGTGTACCTTCTTTCTGCAGTACTTCAATTTACAAATTATGAAAGACTAGGAATGAGATCACCAAATGTCAACAGTATGGCAGGATACACACAAACATAAACCGTAAATAAAAATATGTTACATTAATTCTGCGTAGAACTCCTTTCAGTCACTCAAGTACTGTGAGTAGTCGCGATACATTTGTGTCTCCGAGACGTCAAAAGGCGGTAACGCCATTCTCCATCATGATTGATTGATTCGTGATTCCGGGCGCTTGTATAGACAAGGTCACTAGTGCCGTAAGTGCAGTGTATGTGTTTTTCTCGAGAGATGGTGATGATCTTTCTTCGCTGGATAACGAGAGTCAGGACCGGCCTACGATCCGTTAAGAGGGGTTCCCCGTCCAGGTTTCTCCCACTTGGGGACACCGCCTCAACCAAGACAAGCTCTAAGCTCCCGGTAAGTGTGTTAGTTTATCGCATGTAAGTAAGTGTGTGTAAGTAGAGATGAGGATAGAGCAAGGAAGAGGAAGGAAAGATCGCGCGTGGTCTATGGCACGTTTGTTATGGTACTACCCCGGCTTCGCCTGATATTGTTTGAAGAAACCACAGAAAACTACCGATCAGACCAGCCGGCCGCTAGAATTCTCCTCCAGACAGCGACAGAACTCAACCCAGATATCTAGCTAGTGTCGAAAATCCTGGCACAGCCAGGACTCGGACCTAGGACCTCCCTGTCAGAGGCACTGCATTCATGCCCTGAGGTACCTCTCTCGGTTCCATCATGACGTCTAGGAGACATCAAATGACGCGAATGGGTTAAAACCCCCGAAAAACGTAGTTTCAAGAACTCTCTTAGAATCCTCTATAAGAATTCGAAAAAATATCGTTCTCCCCCAGCACCCAGGCTCGCCTCCAATTATACCTCACTTCCTCCGAATGGTGAACAGGAAGAGATGTAACCGCAATGAACGGCCAGGCAGGTTACCCGATAACAACAAAGTGTTCGACCCGCCCATCCCGCGTACCCAGCCCCGCTATTGTTTCCGTTTCCGCCAAAGCGCCAGCCAGCGCGTCCGCCTCCGCTCTCACCTCTGCCTCTCTCCGTCACTTCCCCCCCTTCCGCAGCGCTCTTATCAGACATTTCTCCGTCCCCATCGCGAGCCACCGCCTTCACCCACGGTCCCAAAAAGGAGAAGGATTTTTATACACTAAATTATATTCCATTTGGTCCATATTATTTAAAACAGATATTTGTAAATTGTATAATAATTTACTTTAATATATATTGATTTAATTGGTAAAGTTTAACTAGTAAAGTGAATTATTATACAATTTCCAAAAGCTGTTTTAAATCATATGGACCAAATGGAATATAATTTAATGCATATAAAATATGGACAGACATATATATGATATATAAGAAGGATTTTTACTGTCACCCTACGGAGTAGAGAGACACGTTATGTAATGCTGCGCGAAAAAATGGCGAATATTTGACACAATAACTCTTATTACAGGAGTCTGGTAATGGGAAAGTGGATCAATCCATTTGCAAAATTTGGGGGGGGGGGGAAATTCTCAATACGTGGTGCAGTCAGAATCCATGTTTTGAAGGTCCTTCATACAGAAATGTCGATTGAAGGCAAAACGTCCGTCGTCCGTCTGTCCGTCTGTGAACAACGCTAGCGGCGAAACCGTTCAGCGAATTTTCTCCAACATTAATATTATCCAACCCATCTAGCTGATATCTCGGCATCTTGAATTTAAAACCGATATTTTAGTTTTGGGGGTACAGTACATGAAATCCCTGGATATTTTCAAAATAAAAAAATGGATTCATCGTTTTTTATTAAATTTTCTTGTTGGATATTCTAAAGGACTTGTAAGAGAATGGTGCCAGTCTGACATTCATTAAAAACTCTGATTTTTCGAAAATTGCAAAAGTTCAAAATTTATTTGGTGTTGTCCTACAACTAGAATTATGAATCTCGAAATTTTTTTCTTGATGAAATTTGTTCCTTTAAGATAGATTTTGAAATAAGGCCAGGTACATTTCTTATTATTCCTCAAATAGTGAAAGTTGGATTGATCATGTCATTGTTTCGGAGCCTGACAAGGCAATAGTTTACGGCCAGATTCCGGTTCCTGGAATATCCAGGCATGATTTGTTGTACTTGTCAAATTCAATGAACTGCCCTAAGTACAAGCCAAAAATTATTTCGTACCGTGACCACAAACATTTCAATGCAATTAATTTTCTTTCCGACAGCATCCGTGCGCCGTGGCAATTAGTGTACCAACAGACGTCTATTGACGACAAAGTTAATGTGTTAAATAATATTTTAAGGGATTTATTCGCTAAACATGCTCCGCTAAAAACATCCAGAGTTACGCGTCCGGTAGCACCATGGTTGAATGATGAAATTCGGGCTTGCATGAAGCATCGCGATCTAGTTCAAAAACGTTACCGACGAGAGAAAACGGCCATTCTCAAACTTGAATATACAAAATTGCGTAATATAGTTAACCAAAAAATACGAAATGCTAAGTTGCGATACTACAACACATTGTTTAAAGCATAAACTGATTCTAAACAAATCTGGAACAGTCTTAGAAATATTGGTGTGGGCAAGGATAGATCAACAACTCCAATCATAGATATACCATTGAACGAACTGAATAAACATTTCTTAAATGCGGCTTCTTCATTTGATCCAGTGCTGAAAGCAAACGCTTTATCAGAGTATTCGAGCATCGGTATAGATGACCTCAGAGACAAACTGTACTTTAAATGTGTTGACAATAGAGAGGTTCGTAAAGTTTTAGGGAGTTTAAAATCAAACGCAAACGGTTCTGACAGAATTAATGCTAGACAGTGGAAGCTTATTGCAGATGTAGCTCTTCCCATTATTACTCACATTATTAATTATTCACTAACTACGTCTTGTTTCCCAAAGGCATGGAGATTAGCCAAAGTTCATCCTCTTCCGAAGTCCCAAAGCCCTTCGTCTCCCAACGATTTCCGGCCTATAAGTATTCTGCCGACACTATCAAAAATCCTCGAAAAAGTTGTTCATAGGCAAATCTATTCATACTTAGCAGAGTATGGATTATTAAATCCGTACCAGTCCGGTTTCAGGCCAGGTAGAAGTACACAAACCGCATTACTTGAAGTTACCGAAGACCTGAGAAAAGCCCTGGATAATGGGGAAATAACTGTATTAACGCTATTAGATTTCAGTAAAGCCTTTGATTCTGTTGACCATGACCTACTCACAAAATGCAGGAACTTAAACTTTTCATTAGCCTCGACGCGGTGGATAGAAGATTACCTTAGGAACCGTCAGCAATTTATTAGTGTCGGGGAGGATTTCTCAGTGACAGAAACAATGACAAAGGGTGTCCCCCAGGGATCCATTCTCGGGCCATTGTTTTTCCTAATATACGTAAATGACTTGCCAAATTCCATTAGTTTCTGTAAACATCATATGTATGCTGATGATCTACAAATTTATATTAGCGGAAGACCCTCTGCACTGAAACAACTAGTAGATAGAACCAATAAGGACTTGGAAACCCTGCTTAATTGGACAAAATTAAACGTCCTTTCCTTGAATCCTGCTAAATCACAGACCATGTTAATTTGTTCAAAAAAAGTTCAATCACGAGTTGATAATCTTCGCACAGAAAATGTTATTCTAGATAAAATCATTGTACCATATTGTTCCGAAGTCAAAAACTTAGGAGTAATTCTTAACAATAACCTCAACTGGGATTCTCATGTAAATAAAGTTACAAAGTTAGTCTATTCACGAATTGGTTCTCTTAGGATTGTTGGAAAGTTTTTACCGGTCAATATCAAAAAAATTGCAATAGAATCCCTCGTCTTTCCGCACATCGACTATTGCGACGTTGTGTACAACGATTTAAACTTAGCACTTGCCACACGGTTACAAAGAGCTCAAAATGCTTGTATTCGATTTATTTACAACCTAAAAAAATTCGATCACATATCGAACATGTTTGAATGTAATCAAATATTGCGGCTAAGCGACAGGCGGATGTTTCATTGTCTATCTCTTCTATTCAAATTACTAAAAACAAAACATCTACCGCATATAACAAGTCGGTTCCGGCCTCTTATATCCGCTAGACTCGATAAATCATTATTATTACAAATACCAAAACATAATTCTAATTATTATAACAAGTCATTTACCGTAGGCGTAACGAGAGCTTGGAACTGTCTCCTAAAGAACATTAAACACAGTCCTTCTGTCAATTCTTTTAAGAAGCAATTAAAAGCTCTATTATTTTCCAAGGCATGTAAGGTTAGCCTCTAATATTTTTGCCATACAATTTACAAAACTCAAACTTACTAAGTACTTATTGTAGTGTAATATTATTTCAAATTATTGATGAAAACTATTTTTAACTAGTTGTATTAGTAATTAATTTCACTTTTCGTCTCCTTTATATTTTTGTCGATTTCTTGGTAAAGAGTGCTCAAGTCCGCTTTTCCTGGAAAACATGATAAAGTAAATGACAAAGAATCAAAACAATATTAATTACTAACCATATTGAATATGTGCACACAAAATAAGTAATTGTTTAGCATCTAAACAAAAATTTATATTGATTTGTGGGAAATCACGAAGCCTATAAAGGCCTCCTTCAAAAGCACGATCTATAATTTGTACTCAACGGTTTTTGAAATTAACTGAACTCTCATTCCCAAGAAATCGACGGTTATGTTTATTTTTATTTTTAATCATCATAAAGTGTGGAATGCTTATCTGCTACTATCTATTTGTCTTAAAATTAAATTTCTTTTGTCTGTGATATCAGTAAACTTTAAATTTTCTTTTCGCTGGACATCTTATAAAATAACATTTATTTGATTGTAACTAATATAGAAATTGAAAATATTCTAATCTTTATACTTATAATTATCGATTTGATTATGTTATCATATTGTTGCAAATATTGTGTCACCACTTAACATTTCACAATATTTATTCTTATTGTATAAGTTTTGTTACTTTTTTGTATTACCATTGATTATTTTTCTTCTATTAATTTATATTGTAATTTATTATTTTTCTAATTAATGTATTAAGTAAATTTAGATTTACTATTTTTGTTAATGTCCTCGGCCTTCAGCCGCCATCCTGATTGAGGTTTTCTGGGTTTACTCAATCGCTTAAGGCGTATGCCGGGATGGTCCCTAGTTTTCTCTCCCAGAAGTAAAAGTATCCTGCCCCCCTAGATCTTCTTCATAGTTTATGAAATAATGTATATTTAATGTGGTTAGGCGGAAGAGCAAGCCAAATGGCCTGAGCCTCGCCACTAATAAAGGCAATTTTATTATTATTATTATTATTATTATTATTATTTATTATTATTATAATTATTTCTTGGAAAATGTGAGTACTTTTTACGTAATTTTGCATGAAAATACAGGGGAGAAAGTACGCGCTGTTTTAGCATCACTAGTTTTATTAATCTTTCTACTTGCGGACTATTTTGTTTACTATAAATATTGTGTATTCACACTCACAGGCAATGTTTTTTACTAAACAATTTTCTTACATAGCGGTTTAACGCATTACAAGAGAGTATTGATATTATTAATATCATATAATTAATATATGTTAAAATATAATTAATTAATTATTAATAATATATTATTATTTATTAATATTATATATATAACTCATCATTATCCTTAATAAAAGTGAGGTTACTCCTTCTGGAATCCTCAGTTTCAATGTTCGTATTATTGGTAGGATTTGGAGGAATTTTAGAGTGTTTGGAATTAATATCAGTAGGTTAGAAGAAAAAATTGGTTATTAATGTGGTCTTATTTTATCCTTGGGGAATTTAGATTGAATTTTCATTTGGATGTAGGATATTGCAAGTCGGAAATTACTTGCGGCTAGAGAAGACGGTAAGGCTTAGAAAATGTATTGGAAAGTTTGGAAATAGCTGTCGTGAATAGATAAAATTCTATATGATTATTATAAGCAAAGCAAGGTGCTTTAGCTGCAATATGAAGTATTTTGTTTTGAAATGTTTGAAGTGGTTTTATTGCAGTAGGGGCAGCATCTCCACTAATTGCATAGGTTAGAAGTGGGCGGACGGCAGATTTATATAAAAGCAGTGTAAGGTCGGCAACATCTAAAAAAATTATACCTAAATTGTTAACATTAACAAGTTCACTCTTGAAACATTATGATAAAGTGTACTTATTAATTGATATTTTTAAAACCTTGCACATTTTACAGGAAAGAAATGTGTCCTTTAGCCACCCTTTCTTCCACGCCTTTAGTTCTACGTCTCGGCTTCAGCCACACATCCTTTCCCTTCTCTCCATCCCTCTCTCACCTCTTTGCTGTATTCTGCGTCTCCCTCCCTTCTCCCCTCCACTTCTCTTCACCCTCTCTCGAACCCATCCCTTCCCGCCGAGGCCCCAATTGTGGCATTGTGGGTTACCACGCACAGGAGCTCCGCAAGTTGAATAGGCCGTTAAAGCAAAGCATCGCGGCCGCACCGGTGGGATCTGCTCTACATGGAACCAAGGATTACAGGTTCAAATCCTGCATCATGTTACATTCAATTGCAGGCAGTGTGAAATTCACAAACACTGGAATGAGTTTAAATTTAACACTATTGTCTATATATTGTCTATATTGGAATGAGTTTAAATTTAACACTATATTCAATATCATATGTATAATATTTAAAATCCTATTTTATGTTACCGTGCTGAGTAGAATATCTTAACAAGAATTAGAGAAAGGCCGGATAGAACAAAATTAGTTAAATAATATAGTAAATTTATGGTACTGAGAAGAGAGAGAAGAACGTTGGCGTGGTCAGGAACCATCAGGAACAAACTGATGGTGTCGCATTTCGTGTGCCTTCCACTAATTTTCTAATCTTCATTATTGATTGTTTGACCACGCCAACGTTCTTCTCTCTCTTCTCAGTGCCATAAATTTACTATATTATTTAACTAATTTTGTTCTATCCGTTCAGGAGAGCTGGGAAAAAGATGCAGGAATGATGTTTCTGAGAAAAGTCTGTATGGAGCTCTAAGTAAGGAAAAATATAAGAAGATACTGAAGAAATGAAAAATAAGAAGCATAATTTATTGATGACTGGGTCACAAATGGTTTTTTTCGTAAACTGTAAAACAGTGTAGTTTTAAGAAACGACATTAAATGATGTGTCTTAATAGAAACAATAATAAATAAACAAAAATATATTTGCAACAGTTCCTCACTTTTGTCATACAATGTAATATCCGTTTCATTTCGTTGATGTAAAACATATTAACACATACTAGAGCAATATGTTTTATGGCAATACGTGGTCGTCAGCAGTTAATAATTTTTAATCATTCTTTGGTTCCAGTTGTATTCTGGGTCTGCAAAACACATTTTTATTAAACTGCGTTCTATTTTTATCCCAATCTTGGGTGACAATTCTCGTCTTTAGGGACGTAATATGACAGTTCTTGCGGCCAGCCTTAAGTTGCATAAACGCTCACTGCCGGCCACCGCTCGCCGCCGCCCCGGCTACACTGAAGAGTCAGGCGATGTTTTATGGTTTGCCTCGTCGGACTCCGAGTTCGAGTTCTATCGGTGCTGTGATTGCGCATGGATTCACTTCTGAACTGCTTTCTCGGACAAAGGCAGCAAATGCTCTGGTGCTCGCTTCTACTATTGTAAAGAAAGAAACCGTTTACTTGCTCGGGGAAGGAGATTTCCAACTTATTTATTCCAACTTATTTGCCCCACCAGGCTGAAAATCATGCTTTTCATGTATTGGACGATGAGGCGAATCTACAGAATGTCTCAGAATAAATGTTATAAACTTCTAAGACTTGAAATAGTTTCCAAGGTAATATACATTACTAGTAGAACATGTGGTGGTAAATTTCATATTGCGGAGTTACAAAGCGACAATTTCATTCAATGGGAGGCAACGCATTAAGCGCTTGTGTTTGGCAATTAACTCTCTGTTGCAGTCAATGAGATTTCCGATACTGTCCGAAAACATACCGAAGATCGGATACAAAAGATGGAACCGGTTACCGAAGACCGAAACCGTATACATACCGAATACCTGCGCATGATAGGTTGCCTAACAATGGGGAACGAATGTCACATTATTAACTCGTGTCACTTGTTAAAAAGGTCATTTTCGACCACCAACGTATCCTTAAAGTTTGTAATATTTAACCTGAGATAACCTCTCTGGCGCTATTCGTTCGCAGTTCAATACCTCGCCTCGCAACCTGTCAAAGAATACAAAAAATTTAACAATTTCACAAAACTCTTGCATTGCTATGAAAACACAAAATGAAAGGTACACTGACTAGGCGAGGCTACCTGACTGATACAGTAAGAAACATTAAATTATTATAAAATGCATTGCAGAATGTATTGTAGCCTACGAGGCACATATGCCTAGATTTTTCAAACCAGACTACTCACAGTACCACAGCTTCTCCTTTTTACACTGCTGTCTAATAGAGGGTCTCAATGCACATAGAAGAAATGCCCTTCGCTGACGGGAATGCTTCACGCCAAAGGTTTTGAGCATTCCCATGTGGAGCGATAAGCTGCCCACCGCACGCCCCGTTCTGTCGTGGCCCAGCACCACCCAGCACTCTCCCCCCGCCAGCCACGCCAGCTCTGTCCACCGCCCCGAGAATGACACCGGGCGCAAGGCAGGGGGTGGCTAGCCGGCCGGCCGGGGGAGGGGCGGACGGACGGAGGCAGGGGGAGATAAGGGCGGCGCCGGTGGTAGTGGTGGTGGTGGCAGCGGCGCTGGCCCCGGCGGCAACGGCGGCGGTGGCGGCGGCGGCGGCGGCGACGATGTCGACGTGACGTCATTGGTGTCGGCGGCGTGGATGTAAAAGCACGGCGGAAGAAGACGTTCCATGCGTAGAGGCGCGGGGGAACAATGATAAATTAATTTCTTAATTAATTAATTTTTTTTAAGTGCGACGCGCGAATTTTTGAGTTCGCGCCCTCATAACACACTGGTGCAGCATGGAACTCCCATAATTTGGCGGGAGTACCACAAAGAGTGCCCAGGTGGGCGGAAGTCACAGGAAGTTTGTCGCGCCGAGAAAAATGTGCTAACACAACCAACCCGACTAGCCGTTTCTCAGCCGTTTTCTATCGTATTATTTCAAGGTCAATGCAGTGACAGCTGTCGTAGTCTAGCAAAGATAATATTTCATATGGGTTGTATTCTGTAATGTTAAATCTGCCTTAACCTAACAATAGTGCTGTGTACAGAATTTAAAAAATATCTGTTCTCCATTCGCAGGAAGAGTAAATAAACGCTCTTGCCATCTTCGCTAAGCATCCATGGTTTTCAGATTTGAAATTGGGCAATATTGTGCTATAAACACATACGTGTCCCATGCACTTTGTTCGCTTAATACCACGCTAATTCGTCGGTCACTATCATTTCTTATACATTGCACATTTTTATAGAGCAACTCTTCTTTGCAACAAAAATTTTGTTCATTTAATTTTAAAATTCTGTAATTTACATGATTTTTGTAACACATTAGTCAAGAGAATTAACATTAAAAACATAATGAAATATATACTCGTACACACGGTATTTATAATTAAGTGCAGATAAATATATTTATTAATGCTTATTTCATAGGGTTTTTGAGAATTTCATGAATTCATTTCAAATTTGAGCTTTTAAAACTTTTCGAGATTATTTTACTTGCAGACCTTTCATTTCATTCAGCTACGGAGTTAAGTATTATTTATACTGTTAAGTAAACGTTATTATTTTTATTAAATGCAAGCGAATAATTCTAAAATTATTTTTCTGAATGGTTCTTTTGGTCATATATCAATTTGAAAAAGCTATTGCGTGAAGTACGTACTGGAAATTTTCGGCCCAATAATTCGTTAAACGTGAAGCAGTAAAAGTCAAATACGTGTAGCATAAGTTAAATTCAATTTGTTAAAAATATTTTTCGTGTTCGAGCATTCATATTTTTTATTCCACCAACACGTTTTGAAGTAAAATCCGAAAGCTTTTTAAACCTCATGCCCTCCCACCGTGCTCAAAACTCCTGCAGCCTTCCCAGTACAGATAATTTTCCTGTCTTTCCCCCGCCCACCCGTCTGCCAGAAAATGATGAGCTTTCACTGCAGATTTCAGCACGGGCATCGCAAAGTACTTTTGAGCGCCCTCAGTTGAAAACTCGATACGGCAGGTCCTCCACACCACTCCTACGCCTACTCTCTGACCCAACATTCGCTGGAATGGGCTCAGCCCTCTGTGGCGATGCCGATGCATTCCGAGAGTATCTCTGAGGAAAAGCACGTGGGTTTTGGAAAAAGGAAAGACCATTAAAGCACAACTCAGCAGTGAAATTCGGAATTAATGACCATCTCCCAGAAACTGTAAGTTGCTTTATAGATTTTCCGTAACACATTTTGTGTGAATTGGTGTACAACTTTTCAACCACAGTGGTAAGTGTTTTCCTTTCAAAACGTTATTTTCTTGTTCAATGAAGACAAAGCACGAAAGATGGAATATAATAAACAATGAAATTCAGATCTGAAAGAAAAAAGTAAATACATCGTAGATTCAAAACATTGTTGTAAGCGTTGAAATTGAAGCAAAAATAACACAGTAAAAAAGAAAGGATGAAAAGACAGAAAGGAAAAAAGATAAAAGAGAGGAAAGACAGAAAATTAAATGAAACAAAGAAAAAAACGGAAAAAAATAAAAAATAAAGGAAAGAGAGAAAAATAAAGGGAAAATGAGAGAAAACAAAATTGATATTGTGAGATTATTTAAGACAAACTGTCTCCTTTTTCCTACGACTGAAATTGTGGCGAGATGCTATTCGCAAACACCTGTTAAATGAACATTTTTAACTACCGTCCAAAACTTCCAAGATTACAAAATCACCCTTTCTCTCTAACCGTCCTTTTAATATTATTCTTCAACTGACGCCCATTTCCTTTCTCTTCCTCAAAGCACTCCCGAAATTATGTAAGCAAATGCCAAAGACCGGCCGGGGCAGCCTTAAAGGCACATCGGCCTATGGCGTGAGTGAGCTATCTTCGAAGACGAGTCAGCACTGGAGGGAGATGGAACCCCACGGCAACAACAGCAACAGCAACGGCAATGGCAGCGCGGTGGAGACGATGATCCGACAACCTTATCTCGATTTCTCCAAATACTATAAAGACAATACAGGACACTTCCCAGTTCTTCCACGCTATAGAGGGAAACAAGTTGCCACTAGCGATCCTGGTATCAGAACCTGGTAACTCGGTGGCGCCAAATACAAACGTCAATGTTCTTCATACGGAAGAAGTACATTTGTTTTTACATCAACCTAACGAAATAAAACAATTTTTTACCTACTCTCTCTGTTGTTCAGTTATATTGAAGGCCTCGAATAAAGGAAAATAGTATTATACAAAAGTCATGCTTTATTTATTCCAATAATAAACGGTCACAAATGCAACATTTTTCTTGCCTTAACATTTTTGTAATACATTTTGTCTTTTTTTCGTTTGCTTTCTTTACAAAGCACTGTATTAATATATTGTTACCTCTGCTTACATACATATTGGTACACTCCTGACATAAAATATTCAACTGAATATTAACAATTTTCATCAATTGTTTCTTGACATGAAGTTTATTTTGACGTAAACAATTTAAAAACTCTCTATTAAAAACATATTTAATCTTCGAGAACAAACTAACAGCTAATTCATTGGGATAATAAAGGGTGGCATTTACATACTGTTTGGTCTGAATATGTGAGTTTCTTAATTTATTCTGTTCATCCACATTTGATAATGCATTCCTACAATCCTCATGTGGCAAGGTACTGCACAACCAGCCACACACATAGGAATCAGCATTTTCCTGAACTAAACTTGCAGGAATATCCTCTGTATTATCCATTTCCACAAAGTTCGTTGCACATGGTTCAATGGGAAATGGTAATGTGCATGTAGTCTCCAATTTAAATTTTTTAATTAAAAAGTTACTTGCTTCGATGGCACAATTACCGTCATCTGATGGCTGCAGTAACTGATTAGTCATAGCTAATCGTAATGCCAACCGAAACTTCTGGGGGTCAGGTGTAACGTTATTTCTCCCTCTTCCTCTAATTACTGAAAAAAGATTCTCTATGCAATCTTGGGTAAGTCTCCTTGTTAGGAGATAACAAAATCTTCTTTCAATTCTCTCCATAACATTTTCAGTGCTGAAATATTTATAATCCATCCCTCAAAGCAATGGGTTTTTACTGAGTTCTGCTGGCTGTTTAAAACAGTTATATTTCTTAAATATTCCAGCATGTCATCTAGAAATGAAAAGTGTTTCCTCTCATCATTCAAACCACAACGGAACTCTTTTGGAGAGTTTTTGCAGGATGAATTAAAAACTTCAAGAGCATGTCCACTGCTTTAATAAAATTGGCAGTAGGCAATGCTTCCGACGACATTGAGTTAAATTGCACATGTGTTATAATGCCAGAGCTAACAGAGTGACTCAACACATGGGCTGCTAGGCGCACTCTCATTTCACTAAATGGAGCCAACTGTAAACATTGCTTACTTAATTTAGGAGCAAGTCTCGGCTTCATTGTCACATCTTTGTTATAAAATTCAACTATGTGCCTCCAGGAACTCCTACCATCATCACTCACAATATCATACTTAAGTAAATTGGTTCGAACACACTTAAGCAAATGTGGAGCATCATATAAAAAGTACACTTTATTGTCTTCGAGTTCAATGAAAGGCATTTCTTCTGTGATACCTAACAAAGATCTCATTCGCACATTGTTACTTCCTTGGTCACAAATCACAGTCTTAGGGATGAATCCAGTCTCCATTATTTTCGTAAGGGCATCCACCACCACTTCTTTCAAGTAATCACCTGGCATAGCATCTTTACATAAATAATACCCTACAACTTTCTTCCAATTCACCCTAAGTCCTCGCACTAAAATTACCAATGCGTGGTTGGCATGTTGGAGGGAATGCCCTGTATTGAATGTTCCAAAATCAACAAAACCATGAAACTCATCAGACCTAGCTTCATAAACAATATCTTTCAGTGACATTTCATCAATTACAACTGACACCACACGGTCAGCAGCGCTTAATTTCTCCGCTTTCAGCTTCATCAGAGACAAAATAGTTTCATTTATACCTGGAGAAATGTTTAGATTCTGAAGCCATCTTCGGAGCGAACGGATGGTAGGAAGACAAAATAACTTTTCCAGCATTTTATATGCTTTGGAAGAGCAGTAATAAATAGCCAAAGCAAGAGTCTTGTCGTTTTCCCTGTACCGCCTCCCTATCTTTTTACAACCAAAATTTGTTAAATTACTTTTGAGAAAGGCAAGCGAAGGGGTGTTAGAGCTCTCCAAAAAACCTACTACATCAGCCTTAGCATTACTGTTTTCCAGTTGAAAAATTTTGGCTTTTAATTTACGTATCAAAGCATTTTTCTTTGATATGACACATTGAGCCCTTCGCAACCTTTGGTTAAGAAATTTCACTTTCAAATCACTTTTATTTTGTGAATTCCTTAAATCACAAGGGACATTTAAGGTTTCCTGAACTTCATTGCTTGAATCTTCACGATTGTCTTCAACTCTTTTTCTCTTCTGGGGGCTGCTTCTAAAGGATGGTGTGCTGGTGCTGGGAAGATTCTGTGTTGGAACAGATCCAGGTTTTAACCTAAAATAAATTAAGGAATTTTATCAAAAAGAGCAATATTAAATGATATTTAGTACTACATTATTGAATTTTTTTTTTGCATTTCATATACAACTCACCCTTGACTAAACTGTCGTGGGTTCCTAAAATCCGTGATAAGGAAATGATCGGAACATATCTTATATGTTTTGCAAAATCGTGGTGATGCTCCGTCCTTCTTGTACACTTTTTCCAAATCCGTCCGCTTGCATTTTACGACCCACTGATCACATCTGAAAGAATAGTTTTAATGTATTTTATTACAAAGAGGTCTTCAAATTGTATACACTAGCTTCATTAATGTTTTTTCAATTTTCAATTCTTACCTGTTTTTATTACGCGGAAACGTGAAAAACGAACGCGAGTTCTTCTGTATTTCATAATTAAAACAGCCAAAAACTGCACAAATTTTTCCTGCCATACGTAGAAGGTGGCAAGAACAGTACTGAAAATGAAGTTTTCCACGAATCTACCAGAAAGACAAATTAAATAAATCGAAGCAGAAAACAAGCACCAACAAAGCAAACAAGCTCCAACAAAGCACTGCGCTTAAGCGAAACGAGTTATTACCAGGTTCTCCCACCAGGTGGATGTTTCTCGATATATCGCGAAGTGTCCTGTATTGTCTTTATAGTATTTGATTTCTCTCATCTCTTGTTGCTCCGTTTTTCTCTCCCAACTCTAGGAATGTTCTCTACCTCCCTCCCTCCCTACCCTCTATTTGTCTCTCCATAGACACTAGTACGAATAAATTGTACTTAGATGTACTTATGATTATCATTTAACCTTCCATGCCATCTCTCTCTAAGATTAAGTAAATATCACGTCACCCAGAACTCCCAAGAAATGAGTCTTCCTAGGAAAACTCAGATGCGTGTCAGCTGCCGAAAGAGCTCACAAAATAATACGATAAGCTCCCTGGATCATAACAGATCTACCACCACAGCAAATTACATTATGCAATCCCTGAAACAAATGATAAATGGGCTGTTTAGATGTAAATATTGCTGACTGAAATTTTACGTTTTGTGGAGAAATAAATTATGAAATTGCTCTTTCCACGTAACGAGAGGGTACGAATCGTACGAATACATTTTCAGTGTCATTTGCTGCCTTTCTTCAAATCACATTTAATATTAACAGAGCTACCCTTCATAAGTTCGATTCCTGGCCGCGGCAAAATAATAATTGTGCGCTTTCCTTACCAATGTCCCAGTATCTCTTGCTGTGTGCCGATGAGAAAGCCCATTCTAAGACTGAAGTGAACAGGTGAAGGTGAACAGATGTCTTCGTGCTAACCATGCGAACCCCTTATGCCATGACAAAGAGGCTGTGTCGCCACTGCCCAAGGTCCGCCCAGGTCGGCGAAAGCCCGTAGCGAGCTGTCGAGCCATGGGACAGGACCCTTTATAAAGACCAATATTATTTATTTCATACTCCTCTGTTCTTCATAGAGACCAATATTATTTGTTTTTCAGGAATTTCACACCATTATTTATACTCAAACTCCTGATGTCGGGTCCACAGCAAAGCAGAGAAAATAATTTATTTCATAAGTCGCAAGGCAGAATCGTTGATTCGTGACCGTTACAGCCCCGACAGGAAGCCCCCCGGATGCCTCGCGCACGTCTCCCGGGTAGTGCGGCCGGCGTTCTTGGAACCGCCCGCGCGTAATCACGCCTTTGGCGATCCTGTGGTTTTGAAAAGGATTTTAATGTTGGGGGTTCTTTGCCTGAAGTCTCAAATTTTAATTTGTTTCAAAAATGGCTCAACATTTTTTATTAAATTTTTCCTCGGATTGAGTAAAGAGCGATTAAAAGTGGCGCAGGTGTCACTTACGTTGAACTCTCCGAAATTTCGAAAACTGGAAAAGTTATAAATTACATGAAAGTATTACCTGTTATGGCACTACTTCTTTTTTAAGTGAAAGATGTAGTGGCCCTTTATTTGAATCAGTCGTTTGAGAAACACCTCATTTCCATTTTTTTTCAAAATTGAGTTATACATCCAGATTTATTGGTTAGAGCTAAACTCATCAATTCCACGCAAAACATCTCCAATGGAAAGGTACATAACAATGAGATGTTAAAATTTGCAGTCTTTTGAGGAATCTCCCGGAGATGTGTTGTTTCTCAAATGACTTTGCAGTGAGTGGCAGCACTGGCGCAGAGCCGCAGTAAGCAGTTGCATTTGTTGTTTTCTCCAACGTATTCTGTGCAAAATGATTTGTAGTGAGAATGATGTGAAATCGCGCCATTTAAAGCATAAAAGGGATTGAAACGATTTGAATATAAGTGTGAACAATATGCAGAACTAATGCTTTATTCTACAGTAGTTCCGGACAAATTTCAAGTAGAACTTGTGGAAAGTGAAAAGGCGAAGGATTTTAAATCGTGGTGGCCACAGTAATATAAAAATAATGTGTCGACTGAGACTGAAGCAAGAAGCATTTAAAGGAAAACAAACAAAAATTCAACATTTTGAGTTTCATAGAGCTCACATATTCTAACAAACATGTGTGTGAAGTTAAAGCAAAACATTTCATTTATGGACTAACTGAACACAGTTTTGACTTGCAAAATTCAGTTGCCGGCTCTCCAGACCTTCCTAAAGCTTGTGCTTACCCACAGCATTGAGTGCCAATAAACATAAAAAAGTCCATGATCTCAGAAAACTAAAATATTACCTTCCTGAAGATATAGTTGATGAGTTTTACTAAAAAATTTATGACTGTCCAAGTGTCGACAAGGATGAAAATAAAAAAATATAGTGAAAAATTAATGAAAATAACACCAAAATATTGTCAGTAATGTTGTACCATTATGTTTACATTATAGGCGTATCAAATATTTCTTGTAATAAATCTGTTTTTCCTTCTTATATTATTTCTTACCAATATTTTGTGCATATTAACTCCACATTACGTCAGTCATTTAAGAAACAACACATCTCCAATAAACTTTATAGTTAATTTTGACATGTCTAACTGTGTAAATACATTTGTTTCTGTTTAAACAAGTGGAGAAACCCAAAATGCATGTATTAAAATACAAAAATTATGAATATGGCTAATTTTAATGTCTTAGGACAGTTTTTTTTAGTTTATCGAAAGTTTACTTTTTTGGAGATGAGGTGTTTCTGAAATGACTGATTCATTTGTGTTATAACTTTATCTTATTACCAGTTTACGTATGTTAATATGAATAATATATTAAAACTAAAAAACGTCTATTTACTGTCATTTACTCATCTCATCGTTTTGTTGTGCGACTTGCGATCGGTCTATAATCGGTCTATCGAAAGCAATTATTTTGTCATCTGATGCAAGCAAGCATGTGTGTGTGAGTGTGTGTGTGTGTGTGTGTGTGTGTGAAAGAGAGATTAGCAAAGCGTAGATTGCGAATTTTGTAGGTTCGAAAATCAATGATTATTTAAAAATGCGAATATGAGCAATGTAGAGATGAGCGGGTATATACACCGACAAATTTTGACGATTTTCTAGTTATACTAAATTGCATTTGTATAAGGTTATGAGAGGTGGTGGAGGTCTTTGCAAAGCCACTAGGAGCGCTAGGATAAACTTTGTTTTCACAATGTTACATTGAGGGTGAACTTCTATAGTTCTGGTGTTCTGTGCTTCAATTATTGACAGAGCCATGGATCAATGAGGAAGAAGAGGAGAAGTCAAATTCTCTACAAATCCGACTTCTCAAAACTCCATGCAGGAATTATCAGTAGATTAAGGCGTAGTTCACAGACTTTCTCTTTCTAGTTAGCGGATTTGATCCTGGTTGAAGCCTGGTTCACAAGGCGGAAAATCCACACCGAACTTTCAGAATAAAAACGATCCGTGACAGAATCGAGGCAAAATTAAATCCTCAGGAACATTTTCCCTAACGAGATTCCGTACGCGTTCCGTAGATAGGCATTCTGAAATTGAAAGTAACTTTTTATTAGTTAATATTGACGAGTATCTTCCCTACAATATGTTTAAGTGTTGCGTAAAACTCCTAAAATAACAATGAATATTTGTAGATTATAACACTGTAATAAAAACATTTTATTACTATTTCTATCCCATCAAATCAATTCCTTTACATATAGAATAAAATAATATATAAATGTGTGTAACTGTATGATCAATCCTTTAGAATAATTGTAATATTTTCTTTCTAATACTTCACAAAGACAAAAATTCTTTATCGGAACGTTGTACAAAGTAGGGAAAAACTGATGTCTGAAATAATTAATTATTATTTTTTAATAAAAAGAATTGTGGAATTTAATGGGATTAAAATAATAATATAAAACAATGAATGACTCTTGATAATGTCCAGAATAGCGTGGTATCGACAACTCTAAAAGTTAAAATTCTGTTTGGAGAAAGTAAAATGTTTCTACAACTTGCCTGAGCATATAATCTATTCACCTAGCTGGGCAAATGTAGATTCGGTATCTATTGCATTCACAAAGCCCAAGAATATCAAGAGTTATCTACATCTGCGTACTTGCAGCGTTTTTGTCTTCACTGGTTGTAAATAACCTTTATCGCGCATCTCGACGAAAGAGCAGAACAGGTGTAATAAATTTTGTGTTTACTGAAGTGAAAATAAATCCTGAAATATCTGAGCGGTTAAATGGACGTAGTTGTGCAAGCGTTGCAGAAAATACGAACACGCTTTTTCCGGAATATCAGATCTAATCTGAATAATAAACAGTTAGTGTAAACCATATATTGTAACAGCTAATAAGTCAAACTTCAATTCGCGTAACAAAAGTATCTTTCACATCTTAGAAAAGCTTACCTACAGAAAGTCAAAATAAAGATTAAAAACTACATTTTTTTAGTGCAATCATCTATACGTAATAACTCAGTCGATATGAAGGTTGTGACGTTCATACAACTGCTGCCGTATTGTTTGTTCATCCAAAAGAATGTTTCTGACATTTGTACACTTTTCTAAAGTTAAAAAAGAATCAAATAACGCTATTCATCAAAAGTTCTTTCTTTGAATGGGCAAGCCGTCGTAACCAAGCTGAATAAACATTCTTTGGAAGGTAGGTTACTCATATATGTTTCTATTGCCTGTATTAGGCATTTCCTTCGCCAAAAATGTTTGTTGAAATATCGCAAGACACACGTTGCAAGACACAAGTTATCCCACAAACGTTATAAAAAATACTAATTTATATAAAAGATAAAAACGCGTCACCTCTAGAATCTTCTCAGTGAAAGGCAATTAATTTTTTCGATGAATACGTATTCGTAGAGAAATAATTTCCTTTCGAACATATGCATTTGATAACAACACGACTATTTCTCAACGTCAGTTAGTACTCATTTGTCTACTACGAGTGTTACGTTAATGTAATGAATTATTCTTGCAAAATACGTATTAGAATATGAAATTAATTTTCGAATTTTTAATGAAACTTTTAATTAATAACTGATCAATATTATTTTCATAATACTACAAGATGTTTAGAGTTTATTAAATACAATGAATCTCTCAGAACAAATATTACAAACTTCTAGGGCATGTAGAGGGATCGAAAGTAATTACTGTGATATACCAGAATATTATAAATTTTATTTAATGATATTAGCTGTACATGGGGTGGATAAATGGGTATGCAATATGGCGGTATGCGGCCTTAGCAACGACAGCGCAGAGGTTGGCAAGGTCAACAAACTGTACACAGGCCTTGAAGATGTCCGGACGCTGGCTAGATAGCTAAAGAAAATAAGATGTGATTGGTTCAAAAACGAATGAATGACGGGGTCGTAGCTACTTGGGTTCGTAAGAGACGCACGGGTTGGCTAGTGAAGATTAGACAGTCTAATTTTGCCGCTGTGTTTTGAAAAAATAGAATGAGGGACGCTTACCGAACCATAAAGGGTTAAAGAACACATTGAACAGAACATTCTGATTCTGGGTGTCGTGGTGTGAAGATCGCGGATTTTGATAGTAGATGACGTGATGTAAAGATCGTTTGCGGACATTATATTAGGAAAGTGGGACTTGTATATTTTTGTGAGAAAAGTAATAGTTTTTTAATGGACTCTGAGAATTATTTGCCAGAAGTGAATTCGCGGAGGACTTGCACAGTTTTTCGGATATTGCAGTTGAACTTTAATGTTTTACATAACCAGTGGGAAAGATTAGGAACCGGGAGCATCGGATAAGAACCGACAAATAGTTTATGCAGTGTGGACTGGACGTGTCAGCAGCAGCGCAAGACCGGAAGAAAGAAGCAAAACTTGGAACCAACAACGGTCAAGTGAGAAGCGACTACGGAGCGTCGGCAAGCAAAACGGGAAAGAAATACTGCAGTACAAAAGAGATAACGTATTTAAAAGGTCATGACCATAAAATTAATTGTTAAAACTTAACGTTAAATAAATTATTGAATTTTGTTCTTTGGAAATGAAAGGAGTTTTCATTTGTCAATCATAATCTTTAATTAGTTGGAAGCATATAATTATTACATTTCAGATTCCACGCCATACTGTATAGTTGGCAGATCAGGTAATCGGCTATCGAGGCGATAGCGAGTATTTGTATCCGGACCCATCGACCCAAGCTAGCTGGATGTTTATACAATTTTTTTTAAATTAGATGGGAAAACTTTGGTAGTAATTAATGTAACCTGTTTCTGGCGCCCAAATCTTAATATAAATTTGGAACAGGCCATAATTACAACCACACTTTTGATGAGACGATGATAAAGGTATATTTCATTACGTTTTGCCAATGAAGATGTCATGGGAAATTGCTTACAACGAAGTTATACATGGCATTTGCCCATGATTGATAAGCAACCCACCCTGTACATGTGTTCGGCAGCTAAGGAAAATGTGCAGGTGTTCGGATAGTATGACTGTATCAAGATTTGACCCGTCAAATTTCAGTGCATAATGGTTGCGCTCAAGAGATAATGCCATATGTGTATATGGCACGAACGTCTTATCCATTGTCCACCCAGCACGCGTTTTGACAACAACTAAAGCAGGCGAAAATTTACAAAATAAAATTTGTTTATTTTAAACAAACAACGTATCTTCACTTAATCCTTGTACACAATCCTTTTTGTTAACACTATAAATCTAAGTTATATGAAGAAACACGATTCACTATTTCAAAACTTAGAAACGAGAGAGATTAAATTTATGGACATAATCAATTGAATAGTTTTATGTTCAAAAGGAACGCCAAATAAAAGAGAAGTGTTAAATTTAAAATTTCTGAAAAGGTAGATAAGAAGCAATAGGATGTCTTGAGAATTAAATTAAAGATATTTCTTCTTTTTCAGTAAGATGTTTAAGTGTTGGCACTATGGTGATCAACATGCAACAGATGGAATACCTATTCAGTATATGGAAAATAAATAAATATCTTGAATAAATGTAGAGAGGTTAAAATGCATTTTTTATGTGTTATCATTTATAACGTATTCACATGACTTCTTGTTTACACAAGAAATAAACCTAAAATTAGATCAATTGAACGGTAATGCAATTATTAATTTGCTTACATTATATTGCAAGAATAATGTATATATTTTTGAATCAATATTATATTAATATGACATTCTTTAGTTTTTATTATTCTTCGCAACAAACGTTCTTTAACCAACCACAAATTTTGCAGAACTTACACCTAAAAACATTGACGAACATAAAAAAGTATTTGCGATGTTGAACACTCGTACAATAATTATCCAGTGATATGCTGAAGTAGAGTGTGAAATCGTAAACAAGAATATGGGTATAATTTGATAAGAGATATACAAAACATTTGAGTATGTAGGTTTAAAAATAAAATTCAGAGTATAAAGGATCTGTGGTATTTCGTTTTAAATGGATACTAGCGTACCCGTGCGAGAAATCTCGCATGTTAAATCCCACCCTTTCCCTATCCATTTGTCTGTCCGTTCCATAAAGGAGAGGAACTAATAATGTACTTACAGAATATCAAACAAAATTACAATGCAATTGATGTTTGAAACAATTTCAATTAAAGTTTATTCAACATTATAGAGAGGTGTTCTTGGAATAATTCATACTTATTTAAAAACAACATTTGAAGAAATGTTTCAATCTTCCTTGAGAGTTAGCTTTTCGCTTTCCTTGATAGTCAAATAATAGAAAAGGTGTTTACTCTTGAGAAAGCCAAGTAAAGTAGTGCGAAAATACCTTTATCGGGCAAGAACAGACCTACTCAATGCAATATCATTTAACTTTCCTTGATTTGTTATGAAGAACCGAGTGGGTTTTGGAGAGTCAGGGTACCAGCTTGCTGGGGTGAGAAAATTGAAAAATTATTTTTATACTAAAAAGTATTGAATTATTTTCTGCGTTCTTACGTACCTCAAGAAAAGCAATTCCGAGTCAAAAAATAATCAAATTAATGTTTTCACCTTTGAGTACTAAATACCTTTTGTTAGCATTAGAAACAATTTAGTAGGCATTAGGAAGCCCACTTCGGTACATGGGAATGTTGCTCAAAGAATGTTTTTGAATTTTTAATATCTTAACGAACCGACACCTTGAGTTTAATATCAAACGGTGATTTATTTACGATATGAGTTTGCAGCTGGGCGTTGGTGTACTTCCAGATACCGCCAACATTTAAATCGTGCGTTTGGACTGCGATCGTTGGCAGTTGTCGGGTGACTTGCACTATTCTTTCTATAATTTTAAATTTAGTTGTTTTTTAATTGATTCACGTAGTATTGTAGGCTAGCGCGTTCTGATTTTTGTTTTCCATTTATTTCAAGCTATTTTACTTTAGCTACTTTAATAAGTTGGTTCTTTGTGTTGTGCCATAACACAAGTTTTCCCCCACTACCTTGGCGTACCCGATAACTATCGCCAGAACTATCGCATGCTAGACATCACACACATCCCTATCCTTCTATTTTCATTCTAAGAGGGAAAGTAGTTAACGAAACCTTAAACCGAAACGTTTATTTGTTTAAAATCTATCAAGGCAACTTGCAATCTTCTAACACAATTACAAATAAAAATAAAAAAACAATGCAATTAATGTGTAAAAGAAATTTTCAATAAATATTTCTTCAATATCATGGAGAATTTGCTAGGAACAATTCCCAACACTTACTTCGAGACATTTGAAGTAATTATTCAATATTCTTTGTCAATTAGGTTTTAGTTTTTCGTGATAGTCACAAAAATATTAGCTTTTTACTTTTGAGAAAGCTACGTGTCTGAACCCGTTGACTCGAAAATTTCATCGAATGATAACGAAAATATTGGTACAGGTAAAACACAAACACAGTCTTCACTCTTCACTAAACACCCACATCCTTACACAATTAAGTACACAGTACTTACAGACCATGAAAAAACGTGAATTGAATAGTTTCACTACACGCATAAGAAACAATCTTCATAGGTATAGGTATCAAGCAACTATAAACTTCTAGTTGTTGCTGGAGAGCAAATCTTGAATTAATGATTATGCAAATAAACCTCGTCAGACTGCACACACTACGGTGTTAACAGAAAGCGTAAATAAAGATTGTCGAATCTAAGCCTTCTAAGCGTGTCGCCACAAAAATTGCTACCAGCAGGAAGGACTGAAATATTGAGGTGGCCTTGATAGTATTAAAGCGTGGAACCGAAAATTAATTGAATGGATCGAAGAGTATCTTATCTTGTAGATTAAAGTGTGAAAAACGTTTCTTTGAGGCTTTTGGCCTTAAGATTTTACTTTTTAAAGATCTAAACCGCTTTGTTTATGAGTTATTTGCCGATATAGGTTGACATGTGATGCGGGTTGCATTTTACATGAATATTTCGATGCGTTTTTTTTAAAGAAATCATCCATATTTTTAAAGTCAAAATGGTATTCGTCAAGTCTACGTGAAATTCTCTTTCTTTAGAGCTTTCATTTATAAAGATTGGTTGCGTGTGAGAGCCGGAACCCAAAGGTATGCTGCTGAAATAATACAGGAGACGATTACGAGTTTTCTTCTTTGTCATAAATTCGTATTAAATTCGAAAATTTTGGGACAGCCGGAAGTACTTAAAAACAATCGGACGTGAAGCTACAAATAATCGGACGTGTTACAACAGCCTGTAACGGACAATCTGTTACAACAGTTGGGAATCATTTTTTTTAATAACTGCCTTAATAACACGTTTTATTGCCTCTTACCTTGGTACTCCCTTCCACTGTTTTCACAAGCGGCGCAGGGTGTTTCCTGTTTTGAAAATCGTGCATGTTTTTGGAAAGTTTATCTTCGCTCCCAGTGTATATTTGTTTGTGTATTTCCCGTGAGAGAATTTTGCGATCTTTCACGTTTTTAAGGTTTAAAACTCCACAAATAACAACGAAGGAACATGCTTCAATATCCGAATTAAGAGTCTATCTCGTACCTCTTATACCTTTAATTTTTTTTTATTTTAAGGTCGCAACCACATGAAGGTCATTAGCGACCACTATTGGGCTTAAGATGACATGGTATGGTGATGACAGGGGGTGAAAGGACGAACACAAATATAACCATGCCCGATGCGGGACTTGAACCCGCGATCCTTGGGTCCGAGACCGCTACAACACTACTGCTTTAGCGATCTCGGCCACCGGGGGTCCTTTAATGTATGTATTATTAGTAACTCAAATATTTGCGATAATGAATAACATTGGTTTGCAAATTTTAACTTTTTGGCTGGAGTTTTATTTTAATATGTGAATAACTATAACCCCTGGGTGCTCGTCGTCCACAGCATACGGCCGTGTCAAGTAGTGCGACTGTTTTTACAAAATTGTGAACTAGTTTTGAACTGAATCATGAGTGAGTTGTGAATAAACACTTTAGTATCGTGCACAAACTCATAGAAACATTGAATCTCCTATAAAAGGGCCTGGAGGTTTAAAGGAAATGGATTCTTCTGACAACAGGGGAGCTCTATTGAACCTGATAATGAAGAAATTCAGAAGCAATCAACCCAATTTCAAACACAATTCCACTTACCTCCTCCAATGGACAATACAATTTTTTCTAATTTAAATAAAAGAAGAATAGAAGAAAGTAATGAAATATGCGATATCATTAAACAGTTACCAATACCTTTCATGTTATTTTGAGATTTTAATGGTCATCATTTCCATTGGAAATTATATAAAACTGACTCAAGAGTGTTAAAAATTGAATCTGTTATGGAAGACAATGAACGGATAATTCTTAACTCTGGATAGCCGACTCACATCAATATCAGTAATGATAAGTTCAGTGCCATTGACCTTACTCTATCCTCTTCCCGATTCGCCCAGAATTGTAACTGATGTGCATCCGAATACCTTATTATATACCCTTATGATCACTATCCTATATTCATCAACATCCTCAGTCCCAAATGCAATTATTTACCTCCGCCTGCTACCTTAAAGTGGAACTTCAATACTGCGGACTGGACTAAATACCAATATCAGATTGATGTTTTTCTTACTCAGGATAATCTCTATCTTCTCAATCTCTATCATCTCTCTATCTTCAGGATATCTTCTCAACGATGTTGGGAATATAGACGTAACTATTTGATCCTTCTCAGATATCATCACCAAAGCGCCAAACGAATCAATTTGTCAACATAAAAATTCATTCAAAAGCAAAAGGATACCATGTGCAAAGAGAAATGTGATAAGACTGTCAGGAAAGCAAAAGATATAAGATTAATAGATATAAGAAACAAAGCATCCTTGAAAATAAAATTGAATACAAGAGAACCAGAGCTGCATCCAGAAGAACCATCAAAGACAGAAAAGCTAAAACCTGGACTAACTATGTTTCAACAATATCCCGTCAATATAGTATATTTGAATGTTGGAAAAAAGTCAAAATAATTCACGGAAACAAACGAAATGATACAATTAACTTTATACATAATGAAAATTAAGTTGTCACTGGCCCTGTACTAATTGCCAATGAATTTGCTGACCCATTTGTAAAATATTCCAGCACAGTGAACTACTTCAATGAGTTTATTCCATATAAAAATGAACAGGAAAATCAATAAATTATTCTGGATTAAGAAGAAAACTGGATGACGTGTCAACTTATTGAATCTATTTCAATATCTGAATTAACCTATACCATTGAGTCCACAACTAATAGCACACCTGGTCCTGATAATATTCCCAATGCCATTATAAAATCTCTCTTTCAAAGGTAAACAAACCCTACTTGCAATATATAAAATAAATATGGAATAATGGTATCTTTCCTGAAATATGGAAAACGGCAACTCTTGTGCCAGTACCAAAACCTGACAGAGACCAGTGGAAAACTAACAAGTATAGACCTATTTCATTAACATGTAACATGTGAAAAATTCTGTAAAAATTGTTAACAAAATAATTAGATGGTTTATGAATAATTAAAAAAATATTAATGATAAACAATTCGGTTTTCGTCCTGGTCATTCCACACATCTTATCAGTACCGAAACATACATTGAAAAGGCATTTATTAATAATCAACATGTGATTGTTGTAAATCTAGATATCGAAAAAGCCTATGACATAGTCAGGATACACCGCATCTTGTCTAAACTTCAAGAAATAGGAATCAGAGGAAATATGTTTGAATTTTCAAAAGTTTTACACTTGACCGTAGAATACAGGTGAGAGTTAATAACCACTTATCTGGTATAACGAAACCAGAAAACCTCAAAGGTCCGTCTTAAGTGTTACATTATTTCTTCTGGCCATTAATGATGCAGATCGTGATATAAAAGCACCAACCATTGAAAATATGGCGCTGATATAATTGTCCTCTGTAAAGGGAAAAACTCCAGTACCACTGCAGAAGCTGTACAAGAAGCTTTAAATAAATTATACTCCTGGTTCCTTAAGTTTGGTTTCAAGTTTTCAGCCAAAAATCCTGAATGCATATTATTCTCCAAGCGCAACCTTGACACAATTCCCCATTTGTAATTAGGGCAACAAACCTTATGATCTGTACAAAACACCAAAATACTTTGATTAATTTTCGATTGTAAAATGACACGGAAGAACCACATCCTAAATCTGGTCAACGACTGAAAAAGAGACTAAATATTCTTAAATGTATTGCTCACAGCAACTGGAGGGCTGACAGAAAATTCTTACTACTAACGTACAAATCAATTATTAGAAGTAAAATAGATTATGGATCACTGATCTATAATTCCGCCAAACCAAACGTGTTGAAGAAACCAGAAACCAGTTCGCTCCGAGCAGCGGTAGGGTACACATCGAGCTCCGCTCTGCTCAGTAACGGCGAAAATTAAAGTACTGTCTCGACAAGTGCAAGTTATTTCTTTAAAGTTCTAAAGCATTAGTTGACAGTGAAAAGTGTATTGTACAGTGCGCCGAACACAGCAATTCTAATTATTTCTAATAATTAGTAACAGCGCAGCGCCGCTCGGCCCTGGCCTAGGCCAGAGCATCGCCGAAGCCATGGCGGCCGTGTACAACACGAACGCCATGGACACATCACCCAGAGTAGTGCAGAATCATCGAGAGGAACATTTAGAAGCAGAAGAACAGCAACGGATCCGTGAGCTGCAGCTAACTCCACCCGATCAATTCGTGGGTAGTGACAGCTATCAGCAGGGAACCGAAACACCAGTCGTGAACAATGCCGGTAACGGCATACCCGAGGTTAGTAACCATGACGTAGCCAGCGGCCTCGCCCATGGCCAAATTGTTCAAATGACTTCCAGTAACGGTAGCAGCAATGTAATCTTCATGAACAACAGTGGAAAAAGAAGTTTAAATGATAGTAGTACTGACTCATTACCGCATAAAAAATCTTTAAATAGCTCAGACTATGTTTACTCAGTGCCAACTGGAAACAGATACGCACCACTAGAGAAACTGAATACAGAAACTAGGTTCAACTACGTAAACGAAACCCCGAATCAAGAAAATGAAAATGTTAAAATTCCTCCTATATACGTTAACGATATAGAGAGCATTTCAGAATTCAACAGGGAAATAAAATCTAAAATAACTAATCAGTTCACCACAGATATTAAAAACAATCGAATTAAACTTATGTTCAGAACCATAATAGATTTCAGAAATGCTATCAAACATTTAATCAACACCAACAGGAGATTCCACACTTACAAAGACCCCGCTAATAAGAAGTTTTCAATAGTGTTAAAAAACTTACACATATCAATAACCCAAGAAGAAATATACGAAGATCTGAAGGAAAAATGTTCGTCATTAATTAGTGTCACAAGACTATATAAAAACAACATTCCCATACCTGTGGTAGCCGCTGAATTCGACGGCCGACACAGCATTGAATCAGTTCTCGAAATTAAACAAATTTGTAATTTGAGTGTTAAACCTGAAAAAAGACGAAAAAACAAAGGTCCTGTTCAATGTCTACGATGTCTGGACTTTGGGCACACCAGGAACAACTGTAACCACACAATTTCTTGTATTTACTGTGCAGAAAATCACTACTCTGTAAATTGTCCCCAACGGGAACAAGTACCTGTTTGTAGGAACTGCAAGGGCCCCCACCGTGCGGACATACGAACTGCCGAATGTCCGTACTACAGAAAACTAATAGAACCCCCCCCCACAAATGCACAAGAAAGGAATGCTAAAACCAAAGAAAATAAAAGCAGGCCACCTCCGCCTCGACTCTCCATCCACAACTTCCCAGGTCTTCAATCAAACAGTCCTATTCCAAACTTCACCCATGAGACCAATCAGCCTACAAGATCTCCACATATGCATTATAATCAAAACTCGGCGCAACCAATTAACCATATTCCTAACCAAATAATAACTCCTTCGTGCATTCACTAGTCAACTCCATCACAACCTACATAATCAATATAATAAACACTATTATTCCATCAATCATTAGCAATATTCAAAACTCATTCTCAGCGTATTTTAATAATATTAATAATGGCAGTACAGCACCTTAGTAATATAAATCTACTAAATTGGAATGCAAATGGCATAACCAATAAAAAACACGAACTTAATTATTTCCTGAAAGCAAAACAAATAAAAATAGCCTGCATAACGGAATCCCATCTTAAAAGCAATATTGTTTTTAACATACCGGGTTACAATATACTTAGAACCGACAGACTAAACAGCAACGGAGGAGGAGTCATGATTCTTATAGAAAGAACTGTTCCATATATACAAGTAAATCTCCCAAATACGCCTGGATTAGAAACAGCAGCAATTAAATTTCCTTTAAACAATAGACTCTTAACCCTGATTGCAGCATACAAATCACCACAAGTAAAAATACAAGATACAAATATTGAATCACTATTTCAACTGAACTCCCCCGTCTTACTCATTGGAGATCTAAACGCAAAAAAACTCTAACTGGGGATGTAGAACTACAAATAATGCCGGTCGACACTTACTAAAACTAATTAATGATCTAAATTTAAGACTTTTAATTCCGCCAGAACCAACACATTATCCATACGACACGAACAAACATCCAGACATCTTGGACACTGCAATCAGTATTACACAAAATACATTCTATTCAACTCCTCTATTCGAACTGGATTCTGATCATTTACCAATAATCATCTCAACACACACTCCTCCACCGCCCCCACGTCCACCCACCCACTCATTAAACATCAACAACATAAACTGGAAGGAATTCAGGAAAATAATAACAAATAAAACCACCAAGTTTAAAAATTTAAACACCCCACTCGAAATAGAAAGAGCAATATCATACTTACATGATATAATCACCAACGCCATTAAACAACTACAATCCAATAGACCCCTCATCACCCACAAAACAACTAATAAGATACTGCCAGGAAAAATATTAACAGTAATCAACACTAGGAACAGAACCAGAAGATTATGGACCAAAACCAGAAACCCACAGCTAAAGAAAGAATTGAACCTACTTAATTCAATAACAAAAAAGCAATTAACGACTTTCACTGCTCATCTTACAACAAAATTATAAAATCATTGAGTACAACCAATAATTCACTCTGGCAGTTCAGAAAACATATTCTAAAAAAGAAAAATAGTATCCCACCTCTAAATACGACTACAGGAAAAAAATTCGCACCATTTGAAAAAGCAGAAGCCTTGGCCGATCATTTCGAAACATCATTTACGCTCAACAACACACCAACCCATCCCGACCATGCTATGATATTACAAACAGTTTCAGCCCCAAACTATGATGTACCACATAAGATAAAATTCATATCCCCAAATGAAGTGAAAAACATAATTAAAAACTACCACAAAAAAAAGCCCCTGGCCACGACAAAATCACCAATAAGATTCTCAAAAACCTCCCATTTCCAACTATAGCTTACATCAATAACATATATAACTCAATAATAAGAACTGGATATTATCCTATAGTATGGAAAAACTCAGTGATAATACCTATTCCAAAACCATACAAAAATCATAGCAATGCAGAGAACTACAGGCCGATAAGCCTACTAACATCTCTTTCAAAAATTCTTGAAAAGTTAATTCTAAAAAGATTAAATAGCTACTTACAGAAAACACAAAACATTCCATTGCACCAGTTTGGCTTCATAAAACACGTATCAACAGCACACCAACTACTCAGACTCTCAGAATATATCCACACAGCCTATCAAAACAAACACCATACAGTAGTCTCATTTCTCGACATTTCTCAGGCGTTTGACCGAGTATGGCACGAAGGACTTTTATACAAACTTCGAACTATGGGAACACCAACCTACTTAGTTAAAGTTATCAATAGTTTTCTAACCGACATCTTTCACAGTTTCAGTAGAAAATCACATCTCCAATCCCCGCAAAATACTAGCAGGTCTTCCCCAAGGATCACCACTCTCACCCACTCTATTCAACATATACACTGCAGACATACCCACTACAATACACACCCAATTAGCACAATTCGCCGACGATACCGCCATCTACAAGTCCAGCCATTCACTCAAAATCATTACCGATAGAATACAACATCACCTAAACAAAATAGACAATTGGTCAACATTGTGGAAAATCAAACTTAACCCAAGTAAATCAACCGCTAAAATATTTTATCTCAGACCATTTGCCCACCCACCTCCATTACATATAAATAAACACACAATTCCATGGACATCACAAAACCAAACAGTAAAATATCTCGGGCTGAACTTCGACACAAGACTCAACTGGAAAACACACATAACACTGAAACAACAACAAGCTAAAATAAAAATAGCTCAACTAAAACCCCTTATCAACTTCAAAAGCTGTTTATCCTTAACAAATGCCATTACACTTTATAAAGCAATAGTCAGGCCCTTAATGCTGTACGCATGCCCCATCTGGACCAACGCATCTATCTCCAATATCAATAAACTTCAAGTCGTACAAAATAGATTTCTCAGATTGGCAACAAAAGCTCCATGGTTCATTTCAAACACCCAACTTCATAAAGAACTAAATATATCACCGATCATCAAACATATTGCCCACCTTTCCAACAACTTTTATTCCAATCTGAATACAATAAACCAAGCAGTCCACTACAACCTGGCCTCATTAAATGATCTCCCAACCAGAATTAAAAACAGATTTCCTTTCGAAGCCTTCTTGCAAATTTTCTCCCTAAACTGTTCTAAGTAGGGGCTCTTGTAGTTTCCTACACCAAGAGTAGTGTAGTTATGTTAAGTTAAGTTTACTTTAAGTTATAATGTAAGCCATCACAACACATGATGGAGTAATTTATTACTGAACTGTGTACTATCCAACAATAAATAAATCATTAAATAAAACCTGAAACCATTCATAATCAAGCCCTGAGAATCTGTACAGGTTGTTTCCATACAAGCCCTATGTTACGTGTATCGTCGGCAATATGTGATTTGGCAGTATAAAAAAGGAAAAGAACACAAGGGAGATTAAATTATAATATATGAAAAATAGAAGATGGAGGAATCCCTGATAGCTTTATATTTATATATTTGGAGGACCAGTAGACTGTAAATTAACTGATACACATAACACATAAAATTAATGGAGCTGTACTGAATGGAACAATGCAGTTGACGTTTAAAAGAAATTTTCAACTAAGATTTATTCAGTATTATGAAGAGTTTTCTTGAAACAATTCACAACAATCCTTAAAGAACACGTTTCAAGTAATTATTCAATATTTTTTTACACTTAGCTTTTAGCTTTTCGTGATAGTCACAAAAATATATCAGCTTTTGACTTTTGAGAAAGCTACGTGTCTTAAGCCGCTGACGTAAAAATTCCATTGAATGATAACGAAAATACTGGTGCAGGTTAAATACAAACACAGTCTTCATTCTTCACTGTACCCCCACATCCCTCCACAATTAGGTGAATAGCACTTAAGAACCAGGCAAAACATTAATTGAATGTTTCACTACACGCATAAAACACATCGTCATAGGTATCAAGCAATTATTATAATACTTCTAGTTGTTGCTGGAGAGCAAATATTGAATTAGTGATTACGCAAATAAACCTCGTCAGACTGCACAAACCACGGTGTATACAGAAAGCGTAAATATAACATTGAGGAATTTAAGCCTTCTAAGCATGCCGTCACAAAAATTGTTACCAGCAGCAAGGACTGAAATATTGAGGTGGTCTTGATAGTATTGAAGCGCTGAACAAACAATTGAATTGAATGTTGAAGCACATCTCATCTTGTAGATCACGGCGTGTAAAACGTTTCTTTGAGGCTTTTGGCCTCAAAAGTTTAGTTTTTAAGTCCTTAAGATGCTCTGTTTAGGAGTTATTTCACGAAAACTTTGGTGAGTGTTGCGGGTTGCATTTAATTCGAATATTTAGATGCGTTTTTTAAAACAAATCCTTCATATTTTTACAGTCAAAGTGCAATTCGTCCCGTCTCCATGAACCATGTCTCCCTTTCTTTATAGACCTCATTTGTAAAGTTAGGTTGGGTGAGAGAGCCGCAACGGAAAGGTATACTACTGAAATAATACAGGAGACGAACTGTAGAATAATTTGATGTGCTGGAAACACCAGTGCTTTCCTAATAATATTAGAAATGTGTAATTTCATTAGTTTTTGGCCTCGGAAACGTAGAAGAAAGTATTTTATTGAAATATTGCAATATCATAGCAGACTGTACGTCACTGGAACAGCGCTTTTCTAAGAATCGAGGCTCCTTAGTGGACTCGAGAAGCCTACAATAGCGATAACCGTTATAGAGTTTATAATCGGAAATACAATTAATGCATAACCATTACAAATAATCCGAGAAATTTTGGGTTTATGTATCACCTTCATTTTTTAACTGATTCCAACTTGGAAAGTTGCCCGATAGATGTTTATTTTTGTTGGTTGACGAGTTTAATTATTTAAGCGTTTCACGTAGATAACTTTTCTGTTTGTTTGGAAAATAGGTATGTTTGGAAAATAGGTAGATTTCGAAGTCGTTTGGAAAAACAAAAACTGTTTAAATACTATAGTTCATATATTTTTCCGTCGCAGCAGTACTGGTTTTTTGGTAATTTAATTCTTTTCTCAGTACATCAGAGAGAAAACTTTAGAATCAGCGGAATTATATTAGTAAAGTTATTTCTTTGTTTTGCAAAGTAGAGTACCAAAATTAAATTAGCTCTCTGTAGAGAATGCAACGTTTTAGTCCAAGAAAATTTGATTGACATTCAACAGAGCGTGTTGCTCTTTACAGCTTGATGCTAAATTTTTCTCTTTGAAGAATGTTTCTCTCGGTGTATTTTATGGAGTCTGTTTAACACTGAAGCTGCCGGAATCCCACGCACAGCAATTTTGTCTTTGAAGATGATTCCATTATGTAAGTCTTACTTCGCACTGCAAAAAATGGGACCACATCAAATTCTTTAGGCTTTCTTACAATGATAGCATTATGTTATTTTTAAAATGATTACAGACGATAAAAAATGTAGTTTCTCTCCTATCTTCTTTGTTCGAAAACCTTATGATATTTCCTGCCAAAAGAGCTTTTAGTCTTAAAATAAAAGTGCCACAAATTTTGTGTCAATTTAATAATATTATTCAACATCCCACACAAGATCAATTATTTGGAAAAAGTGCAAAACTTGTTGGACAACTCTAAATTCTATTATTAAAGGGATATGAACTTGTTAGGTTTCCATCAGCGTCAGATTCCACGCAGCTGTATGCGTACTAGTTTTATCTAGTGTAGCTCATCTGATAGCACTATGGAACATATTTCTTATATATGTCGTTTATTTCAACTCAATCGCAAATTAACGAGATTCGATTACGAGATTTGAGTGCATCACAATACACCATACGTGTTTACGGACATTTTAGATTACAACTATAATCCAATGCAACAAACAATTGTGTATAATGTTTCTAAGAGAGGTAGCTAACAATGCGAACTCGGCCAGCAAATAAATTTACAATACAGACTGTGCTACTTAAATTTTTTGAACTTGTGGCAATGTTTCACCCAGTGCAATGTTACTCGTCGTTACCTTGTACACTAAAATAAACTATTCCCTTTGAATATTCTGTCCAACATTTGCGTTCACAAAAATGAACGATGGACAGAAAAATTATACCCAGCTCAGGCTTTATGCTATTGTCATCTTGACTCGTCATACAAAGCTTTTTCTATTACGAGACAAGCGAGTCCCGTACGAAGTGGACACTTCGCCAAGCGCTGAAGTTGTATTGATGATGATATCATACGAATATACATGAAGCACATTATGTAACATTTATATTTGAACACTAGCACTTTGTTTTGTTAAATCTTAATAACGTTACTTACCATTTTCATCCATACAAGTATTTTCATAAATATTTCCATAGACTATGATAGAGCATCATCAAAGTGCAAACACTTCCTTCAATTACATTTTAATCGCAATTTATAGAAATAATACCTAATACTCCTTTTCTCCACATCCATTTCTCTGCTTATAGAATAAATCATGGAATTTACAAAATGAGAATTGAGGTTGATGAAAGCTGAAGAAGCAATTACTAACCACAAATAGAGGTATACGAATTCATTAAATTAAATAAATTAATTAAGCTCTCATTCAATAACTAGAAAACATTAGTGTTAATTAATTTACATAAATATCATTCTGCTCATCAACCATTTAATTTGAAACTGGTTAACGGCAGAGATGCTGAGCCTTTCAATAAACCTTTTTTTATTAACTTTTATGATGCCATCATGAAATTCTCATAATTCATATCAATATATGCAATGTTTAAGAAAATCTTGGTAATTTTATACAATAAAACAAGATGCACAAGATGCATCAAAACATAAAAAGATATCCTGCAAACAATCTGAAATTTATTCCAGCACCAAGAGATAGAAATATTAGTTATATGTTTGTAATTTTTGTCTATACGAATATGTGATAATAATTCAGAAGAAAAGATTTTGAGTGAAATTTAAAAATATTTTTGTGAGTAATACACCAGGAAGAAATTTTTTCACGACTAACTTGCTAGATACAAATTCCTTTGCATATTGATGAAGCGATGTCGGGTATCATCGCTTCATCACAACTTGGCCATGATATCCGACAAGAGTACATTTCTAATATTCACGTTGCAGATTTGTTTTGTCCGGCCGCCACAAGTGCCTTTAGATCCTAAATAATCCAAACATAATCAAGAGGTATGTACAGAGAGCGATTCAAACTGTTTTTTAAAGAAAAAAACAACAACAAAAGTTCAATAAAATCATTAAGAACGTAAATGCAACAGCTTTTTTTCCACTTACCAAAAACGTTTTACTCATTTACAACAAAAACAACCGTTAGTGTTATATACGAAGTGTTTAAATATTATAGGGATGGGAAGGGCAACTATGATTACGCCACTGAAAACGAGAGTTAATTTTTCATATTATGATTTTGCTTAGATGTGTGATAAGTTATCAAAAGGGAGAAACAATAAATTCGAATAAATGTATAAATAGGACGACAACAACAAAGAGTGACAAGAGAAGCAAAGGATCGAATAGTGAATAATAAGAATACAAGGGAATGGCAACATAAGCGGGGAAAATAGAGAATAAATTGGTAAACGAAAGAGTGAAAGGGCACGTAAACAATTTCCGTGAGTGAGAAAGTAAATTAGGAAAATGATTACGAATCAATAACCAAAGAATAAACAAATACAGTGCTAGTGTGCCAGTGACCAATTAGAAAATAGAATGTGTGTGAGAAATGGAATGGCCTACGCACTAGGACGAAGGAGAAACGTATTTGGGTACAATCTGGAGAAGGGCGGAGACAGATGAAAAGCACCTAAGACGAACAGACCGGGCGGACGATATTCCGACGCGGTGAGGTGCAGATGCAGACGATATTTTGACACGATGAGGGGCGGATGCAGATGATGTTCTGAAGCTGTAGTATTCGGGTGCAGAGATGTGTTCACGAATTAGTAATGCTTTCAAACGAGTAATTAGTAGGGAAATGTAAATTGACGTATAATTATAATCGCGTGTGTGGAGGAAGCAGATGACTCTAGTCTGGACCAAATTCAGTAAAAATGGAACTTGGTATGAATACTGGACTACGTTCAAGAAGGCAGATACTACACGAAAGGGAAGTGACTAAACAGGGGACATATCAGATTATGTACTGTAGGAAGATCAAGTTTTGTAGTAAATTAAGAATTTCAGGATGAGGATTTAAAAATGATTGGGACATACATGCAAGGGGAGGGACATAGAAACAAAACAGTACACAATATTAACGAGGGTTTCATGATAATGTTTTTTTTTTGAAATTGTTGTAATTATCAACTATCATGTTTTGATGTGATATGTATGATTTGAAGCAAAATATACATGGCAATGTTGTTAACGTGAAGTACGTATTATCATTCCTGGGTAGGAGAAAAAGAGTTCCCAATCCCACGTGAGGAGAAACAAAATTAACTTACGTAAATCTGTCATCACCAAATATCTGTAGAGACGGTCTATCGGGTCCACTAATACATTTATCATGAGGCAGCATTGGTACACCCTTTGAGCGATTGTTGTGAGACATATGAAATGGAAATTTAGACAGAATAAGGAAATAAAGAGGTACCAGGACATACCCCTGTCAGAGACGTGATAAGGATAATTGACACATTCTACTTAGCCATAACATTGAATTTTTGACAGAGAGTTTGACGACCGATTTATATTTAAGCTTCTTAAAGTATCCAAACCGAAAACTAGTATTATCTCATCTTCATCGGATATTTGTAAAAACGCTCGTCGAATGCATGGCGTAACTTATTCTGCATCGAAACTATGACAATCACAGTAGAATGTGGTGCCACATATAAGCGCGTTAAGGACAGAATATGGTGCTACATATAAGTGTGCTAGGGACATCCGGTAATTTCGGAAGGCATCTATCCACAGTGCTCGCGATCGAGCAAGCGCTACGTTCATACCGTCACCAGTCGACTGTGTGATTCGTGTCATAATGAAGTTTTGTACTCAAACAAGCAAAAACTGACATAAAGACATCGGCAATTGCGTGGAGTTCATCGACAACGCATCTACGGGGCACAAAAAAGGAACACATCTCAAAAATACCATTTTTCGCGAGAACAGTTTTATTGTTATTGTTTGTAAATATCTCCTATGAGTTCACATTGACCGGTATCTGTAAAACAACATGTTTTCAAATAGTTGTGTATGCATAGAAAATAATGAATACAAAAACACATACTCTTAAGAATATAAAAGTACAAAATACCCCAACGTACAAATATTGAAGTAGAAAATAAAAACAATATAAACACACGATTTTCTCGACATCATCTCTGCACATAAACCACTAAGGAAAGATTGTTTTCTACGACTTTTAAGGCATGATTGACCCAAAAGCTTTTAAAAGTAATACTGTTGGATAGTGAAGTATTCAAAGTACTTATCAACGAAATATCAAAATAAAAGTTATAATTATGTATATTATGCTGTAAATGTATTAGTAAGGGCACCTGAAATGTCAAATTGTTTAAAACTGTTCCACCGTTCTTGAAACCGATGCGTTCTAATCCCTTGTTCAGTGGATTGAGACTCTTGGGGGAAAGGCAAGGTTTGTTTCTTCCTATGCAATTTACGAAATTCGTATATCATTTTTCCCATTTGTGAATTAAATGTCTTTTCTTTGAAAACTCACGACATGTTTAAAATTAACTATTTCTATTCGAAAGTAACTTTGGTGATTTGGTGTTGAATGCCATTGCATGAAGGGTGATCACAGGGATGAACGATGATGATGATGATGATGATAGGTGAATGGATTATAATGATGATAGGTACGATGATGTTAAATTGAAATAGTTGCTAGAGAAGCTAAGCCACAAACACTTGGCGTAAATACTCGTGTTTTACTGCTGCATGTACTTGGACGGAGAACCGAGGCTGAAAAACCGTACCTGGTGCAATACGTTTCTGTTCCTATACATTTTCATCAATATTTTATGAAAAAGTGTCTCTACTTTCCCAAAGAACCTCTAAGAAACTCGAGTTAAAATTTAAATATTTACAATACCTTGCCAAACGTGTAAGCTGCAGAATTCGCCATGAGTCATATTTTATACACGACAACTGTAAATAAAGAACAGACTGTATTGTCGAGAGCAGGAAATTCCCTCGCACATTCACTAACAAGCAGTGCGCGACGCTAATTGGAACCCGCGGCCATGCGCGAAGTAACATACGCGTTCCGTATAGGGAAGTGAACTCTCATGAGCGATTAAAGTGGATAGCACTTTACGTATTCCTGTTCTACGTTCCTATCATCCTACGGTATTTGTAGGATCACCATCCTCGGCTATACCGTACCGTATACATGGTATTTACAAATCCATGTACCTGGTTTCTGAACTATGCTACCTAACCTTCTCGCCAATGTGACGCGTTAACCGTGATGATTATATTATTTATTTCATTCACCGCGCCAATGTGATTACAGGCTTAGGGGTCTCAAGGTATCAGCTGATGTCACTGCAGTGCCTGTGATCAGGAGGTCCGGGGCTTTGAGTCCCAACAGTGGCACGATTTTGACACTAGCAATAAAAGTCGAATTCTGTCGCTGTCTGAAAAAGAATTTCAGCGGTCGGCTGATCTGATTGGTAGTTTTCCGCGATTTCTTCGATTAAAACCAGGCGAATGCTGGAGTCCTGAAAAAAGGGCGACGGATCTTGTCTTTCCTTCCTCTTCCTTGTCCTTTCCTCACCGCTTATACAGTTACAACGACTACACCACGAAACATGTTGGAAGACTAGTCGGGACTTTAGAGGCTCTTGCGGTTAGGGCGGTGCCCCCGGTGGTGGGAAATACCTAGTTCAGGAAACCCACTAGCCAACGTGTAGTTCTCGCCCTACACCCCGAGAATGCACTCTACCCGCTCCCGAGTTAAAATGCTCTACACTTACGGAAATAACGGCCTTAGCGTTCAACGCGCCCGGGAACAGTAACCAATTAACCAATCAACTTGTTAACCCGTGTACGATTGTTGATACGATCCCGTGTACGTTGATACGATCCATTTCATTCACAGAACCAATGTAACTCGTGAGCCCATCGACGCTTGGGCTGAATTAGTGATAGGTGACCTGGTTGCGCCTACTTCAGTTCGCGCCACGAAATTGAAAACTTCAAGGCCGCGCCAAACGAGAGTGGTGTCGCCTGTCAAGATGGTGCCCCCTTGTTTACTTATGCAATACTGTCGGGCGCTGAAGTTCAATTAACCTCGAGGGGAGCGACTAAGACCAAACGGTCAAACTCACGTTTGACAGCTAAAGCATTATTAAGAAGAACTTGACGATAGCTCTGATTGCACGCTGATTGGTCAAGTAGCATGATACGAATAATCAGATTTGAATTCTTATACGCAAGATTCACCACGCTGGATACTCAAGATTGTCGTGATCTTTTACCAATTGATTCAGCACCGTGCAATATGCGCATAAGTAATTAAATTCTAATGAAGCACTGTAAGTAGCGGTTTTACTACAATTAGTATTTGGACCTTTCGTGACCTCAGTTTGTCCCTGGACGAAAATCGGCCGTTTAATCGCCGCTCTGGAGCCACCAGTATCTTGCCCTGGAGGGCATGTGGGGAGAGACAAGAACTGTGGTTGTTCGGACAAGCAAGCTGTTCATTATAATTTATTTATTTACACATGAGCATCGCATTATAGCAAAATTATTTGTACAAATTATCTTGACTATGTATTTTATTCGTAGTTAAGTTCGTTTAGTTAAGCACGTTTAGCTCGTACGAGTTTATAATTCCTAGAAATATACGCAACAGCGCGATCGCCCGATAACGCCATTACAGGTACGCGCCGCCCACAGATACCAGCAATTAGAATGTTCCGCACCATTTGCTACTTCATAAATTCAATTGTGCAATATATGCCGTAAATCTCACAATTCAACATGCTTTATTAACACACATTCTATTAACCTGTTATTTGCAATCTGGTTAGTTTCAAAGAATTCACATTTAGTCGCACGCTGTGATTCGTCCAGCGCCCTACAACAGCGCGAATTATTACCCCTACCGCTGCCAGTATGCTGTCACCTCTGTCGAGCCAAACCCTTTGTCACGGGCGGACGTGCAGACTTACGATGCTCGGCTTCTTGTATTATTTTTTTGCATTACAATCTTAAATTCACGAATGCAAGTTTTCTTTCCTACAACGTGTTAATTGGTGCATTGTGCATTGTGTTACTGCAAACAGTTACTGCCAGACCAATTGTTCATCATAATCGTATTATGTAACAACTTTGTACTTCTCATCAGCGATGGTAAGTATAATTTCAATGTTCGCTGCTTGATTGTCACAACATTCAATTACATGTGGAGAGCTGACTTTCATTCAAACATTATTTCGATATGGGTGAGTCAATTCAACTGTAAGCAGTTTCTAAACTGTCGCAATCTTGTGCAATCCTCACCGACCACTCTCTTCGCTAAGCTGTGTATTCAGCTTGTGCGTGTTTCAAACTGTATAAGTGCTGCCAAATGAGCATCACAAAACTGTACTTCTGCTCCAGCAATATTGCCTGTGTGATTCTGTGCAGGTGGTAACATTCTCAACCTTCACTGTGACCGACCATTAACCAGCGGTCGAAGTTGTTTGTGCTTCATCAACCATCTTCGTCACTTATGCCTGTGCACTTCATCGACATTATGTATTGTATTATTTTTTGTGTATTTCTTTTCAGCTTCATCTTAATTACTAAATGTTCGCAACAATCAGTATGTATTGCCACCTTTTGTATTTGTTCAATAATTTATTATATGCATTAACTTAATATACATACTGATTCTTTCTGAGTGATGGTGACAGCACCTGAGTAATTAATTTTCAGTCGCAAGACTATTGGCTTGCTCAAAGTCCGCTAGTAGTCCTCCAAGGTAAGTTTGGTTTCCAGAGGATTCCAAAGTGGTGTATAAAATGGGTCACGCCCTAACTGATTCACAGTCCACTAAGTGCAAACACGCCTCTCTGACAGTGACTTTGGATCGAGTATGGAAAGACGAGAAGGTCCAATACATGTTTCAAGAATTGAAATAGTTTGTTGTAAAGACAAACATTCCCTGAAAAGATTATATTTTTATAATAATCGGATTTCAGGTTTACAGATTGGTTTCTATGATCAGAATAAAATAACTGTATAAATAAAAAATTAAATCAAATATTCAAGTGAATTCAAACAAAATATTTCTCACCTTTGCATTGGATTTTTTCACAATTAATATATCTAGCAAAATATAACTACTTTTTTATTTATGTCTCGTATTTTATAGACAGACCAACACCACATACATTTAGATCTTACACGACGTTACAGGACTATCTGTGTTCCATCTTCAGGTAGTCAACATTTTAAAAAACAAATAACCATATTCGCCTCCATGTCAAATATAAATTTTCAAACACATTAAATTTTAAAATTTGAGTTTTCACGTCAATTTCTAAATCGAACTTAAGTTTTAAAGTTTTCCAATCAAGTTTCAAAAATTATATTTGACACGGAGGCGAATATGGTTATTTGTTTTTTAGAATGTTGACTACCTGAAGATGGAACACAGAGTTCCAAAACGTCGTGTAAGATGTAAATGTATGTAATGTGTTGGTCTGTCTATAGAATACGAGGCATAAATAAAAAAAACAATGTTAATTAAAGACAGTCTTGTGAAGATTTTATAAACCAAATAAATTACTAATCTATAGTGTGATAACACCAAGTGCACTCCATTTAATTTACTTTTTCAGTTCTCTTCAAAACAACACTTAGGAAATCCTTAAAATACACTTTTGCGGTTATGATCTTCGCCGTTTGTCTGTAATGAAAGAACGCGCTACGAAATCTGACACCGGTTGACAGATGTCTTGACAGACTGTTCTAAGCGCTGCCAATGAAACGGTTCGCCCATGGAACGCGCGGCGGTCACGTAAGGTCCTGATGCAACACGTCTCTGAAATACTAATTCTAATATTCCAGAGCACTTCAAAATTTAGATATATAGATTTTGCATGTTGTTGTTCCAGCTATTGAAATTCCAAGTGAATCCCATTATACAGAAAGGTTAGAGATGTTAGCGTGTGGCATTTTACTTAAACTTTAGCGGTTTTGGTAATCAATGGGAAAAAGTAAATCTACCTTAAAATCTTAAATAAAATAGGATTACTTAAGAATATGGTTTTCTTAAAATAAATATCCTGAGATGCAATAGGAGTTATTTATTTATGTATAATAAAATAAATACAGAATTATTACGAGAAAGGGTAATTTACGCGTACGTACACACTCATTTTTCACTCGTCAGAGGAGACTCTTCTGACGGCAGTTCCGATTCTGGCCCTATGTCCGGTGAAGCATATTACAATTACTTAAAAAGCTTCATCGCGTTTTTGCAATAGCCTCCTTTCAGCAATTAATTCTTTGCATATGCCCTAACGCCTCGTTCGACGTTTACTTCTTTAATTTCTCTTACCCTTTGGAGTCTCTTCGTGTGACACCTCTGCCAACACCGCCAGTGGAGAGCGACAATGCTCACACACACCCTCATCTGTCATCGCGAGAGACCGCTACCCTTGGGGCCCCTCCCGCCACGGCAACGCCGCAAGCGAGGGGCGACGAGCAAGGGGCGGCGCGGAGAGCGTGGAGTCAAATGTCAAGAAGGCTTCCATTTTCATTTTTTAAAAATTTTGTTGCTGTCAATAGGTTTACATAGATCAGCGTTCCAGAGAACTATACATACGCAGAATAGGTCTGATTTACAATTTACAACTAAAAATATTTTAAATGTATACAGATTGTGGAATTATTTTGAGGAACCTCTATAAACAATTTAGAACAGCAAATTTGATGACAAAAATATGAAATAAATATTGGTTTTTGATTATAATTCTATGAGGAGGATTTTTGTAGCGATTACAAAATCTAACTAAGATGTTAAGGAGTCACGAAAACATTATGCCACTAGATAAGAAAGGCCATTAGTGCTTCTACTGATGACGATATTGATGTATAAAACTGGTGATGACAAATCTAAACTCATTTAATAAAAAAATATTATTTCTATTACTTAAAAACAAATAAAATTCTGGCTCAAAACTAAATGTAATAGCTGAAATCTGACGACTCTGAGTGCAGCTATAACACTGAAAACCACTTATAGAAGGACGCTATACACGGTCGACTAAATTCGTCATTAACAAGACTATACATTCCTCTGTATAGGTACCCTACACAACTGCAAGCATAGATCATGGAGGAAGTTTTCACCTCCATAGCTTCCCTTTCCTGGGCCGACGATCACAGTGATGGTTTGCCGCTGACTTCCACAGGATGAATGATGGGATGGGAAATGATGAGACACATTATTATGATGGATTGTGTGAACTACAGATAGTTCAGATTTGACATGCGTTGATACGATAAGCCAACCATGCCAAACGCTCTTTCCAACTCACAGCTCCAAGTTACGTCACATTCATTATGTTACGTTGCGCACGTTCTGCCCCATGCACTTGAAAAATCTTGCAACACCAACCACTGCATGACCGATGACAGATAGGAGAACCTTTCAATACTTTTATGTTCACGCCGACCTCTTTAAAGCGGTTTTCTATCTGGCGCGCATGGATGTCTGCTTATGAGTTTGGCATTAAGTGACTTAAGTCACCACGTTGCCTCAGCAAAAGAAATCTCATACCTGCCTATCGGTTTGACTTCACCAATAAAGTATCAACAGCGTACCAACTCATTCGCATGACCGAATACCTTAATACATGTAAAAAAAACACTGAATACCGGTATTCATGGACATTACCAAAGCCCTCGATTGAGTCTGGCACGAAGGGATAATACATAAACTATCATCAATTGAAATCCCAATATACTTCTATAAGATCATTAAATACTTCCTCAAAAACTGAACTTTTGCAGTCGTAATAGAAAATCACGTCTCAAACCCACTCCCCATAAGAGCAGGACTTCCACAAGGTTACCCCTCGCCTCACTGCTATTAAACCTCTACACAGCGGACATTCCTACCTCCGTATTAACCCAAATAGCCTAGTTTGTGGATGACATAGCAAACTTTATGTCTCAACCATCATTAAACTTCGTACCAAATGTAATCCAAATACATCTTCATACATTTAAAAGTTCACCCTCAAAATGGAAGATTAAAGTCAATCCTACCAAATGAGCCCACTAAAATAATCACACTCAAACCATATTTCCCTCCCATACAATTAAGAGTAATTTTTAAGAGTAAATAATAATATCATTCCATGGACTCTAAATAATAAGGCAGTTAAACGTAGGACTCAATCTGGACACTGCTCTCAACTGGAAAACTTACATAGACAATGAATTTCAGTTATCCAATATCAAAATTCTTCAACTGAAACCGCTCATAAATAAAACTACTAAACTGTCTTTAAACAATGTCATTATCATACACAAGTAAATCCATCGTCACACCCCTCCTCGTGAACCCTTGCCCAATATGAAAAAATGCTGCCAAATATAAAATACAAAAACTGCAAGTCACCCAAAACAAATTCTTAAGATCCATCAGCCAGAATAGGTTTGATTTATCCTGGTTCCCCTCTATCCCCTGGTTCACCTGCAACTACACACCAAAAAAACCACTCACCATATTGCCTATTTTGCCAATAACTTTTGCTCGAACTTACACTTGATCAACCAAAGCAGAAATTTCAAACTGGGTAAATATACAGAATAAAAACAGATATCCGTTAAATGCATCCTTGGGCGTATTCAGCAATACAGAATAAATCAATTGGAAGTGATTTGTGGATCCCCTCGTCAAATGTAGATCAGTGTTAGTAGTACATGATTAAGTTAGATTTAAGCCTGTAAATGCAATGTAAAATTTCATCCAAAATATATTTTTTTAATCTCCACGTATTCCCTTTCAAAGCTCTTCCTTCCATATCTTTCATATGTACCCTCCCTCAGAATATGCTGTCTGCAGCTGAGATGAGCCAGCAGAATACCTCAGCACTGAACATTAGGAAAATGGCCGTAATGGGCTTATGGCCTTGCTGAACAAATAGCAAAGAAGGTGAATCTAATTAATGTGTGTTCAAAAGACTGGAGTTAGGAATTAAGAATCACACCTGAAGAATCACACCTGACATCTATGGTATTCTACGCGATATTGTACGACCAACAAATTCAAGCGGATCGCACAATATCGGCAAACAAATCGAATATTTTTATGCAGGATTTGGAGAAAAAATAGTGTCTACTTGAAGACGTTGCTGTGCCTTGCGATAAAAACGTCGTAACCAAGGACGCAGAGAAACGTCTTAAATACAAGAGTTTGGAAATCGAGATCAGCTGAATATGGGGCGTAAAACCTCAGGTCGTTCCGATCGTCATCGGAGATCTGAGATTTGTTCCGCAAACTCTTTGTAAGAATTTGGATAACTGCCAGCTAATTCAAAAGAGTGGGAAGTTCAAGAAATTACTTTATTTGGAACAGCCTACATTTTGCGCAAAGTATTGTAGAGGCACCGAGAGTCCCTAGATATGCCCCTTAGGTAGCTCGTTGCTATCTGGAATACATTTTATATTCAGCCAACTCTACTATCATTAGTCGTGATGTAGAGGAAAAATAATAATACATCTTCCCATAAGTTAACACATGCAGCAGATGCACCCGAATGAACAATTACTGAAATACCTTGTCTATCCCGATATGGTATTTGAGTAAACTCCTCGTGTGCGTGCGTGCGGATTTGCGGTTCCGTCTCTCACGGTTAGACTACTTCCCTTGCACCAATCGAGAATGCGAGGTGTCATTCGACGCGTATCTGTCTCCTGATGGGGAACTGATAATTTGAAATGATTCTTTTGAGATTCAGCCATAAAATTCTCAGAAATTTCCAAAAACGTGTTTTTTTGTGTTTTGGTGCTGCGATCTTGGTGAGTATGCCGGGAGCTAAATCAACGCCACCTAAGTAGATGTAGGTGGTGTTTAATGAACTCCAGTACCAATACCGAAGAGAAATAGAGAGAGAAAGGGAGAGAGACAATGACGAAGAATACGACGACGAAGAAGAAGAAGATGAAGAGAATGAAGAAGACGACGAAGGAATACGACGAAGAAGACGACGACAACGAAGAAGACGACAAAGGAGAAAACGAAGAAGACGACGAAGAAGTCAACGCACCAGACGACGAAGAAGACAACGCATCAGACGACGAAGAAGACAACGCACCAGACGACGAAGAAGACAACGCACCAGACGACGAAGAAGACAACGCACCAGACAACGAAGAAGACAACGCACCAGACAACGACAATAAAGAAAACGAACAAGACGAAGAACTGCGAAAAAAGAAAAAAAAGAAGTCAAACAATCGAAGGTATTTTAAAGCGTCGGCGACGTCACATTCAGCTAGTATTAAGCTAGTATTCAGCTAGTATTTATTTTACGAATAGTTACGGTACGTTACGTCGTAAGTGTATTTAGTAGTACAAAACGGAACGTTCAAGCTTTGCTACTGCATAGTTACGCGAGTTGCGAATTTCACTGGAGCTTCCCCTAAGTTTGCTGTTCGTGCTTGTTCTAGCATCTTCTTTACAACGTAATTCATTGTTTTCTGTACATATCACAATAGAATCTCTATTGTCTTCTCAAGTGATCCTATAAAAACAGCAAATGTAGCTCGTCTTGCGATCAGAACTTTTCACGCAAACTCAGGGAACTTAAAATCGTTTTGAAATGTTCGTTTATTATTTACATCTTATTTCTGTGATACAAGTATCAGTGGTGTGATTCACTATGGTCTTCATGAAGATGGAAGTGTCTTGTTTCGAGAATCGTAAAAATGTTTTCGAAAATCTTTCCAATAGTTCCTACTACAAAAGACATTTTCAGAAGATGTTTTCTCTATACAATTCAAAATTGAGCTGTCTCAAACCTGCAAATTAGTATTCGTGAATAAATACATAGAATATCATAACAACGAGAATTACATCTTATATAAAAGTACATTTTTTTGGTTCCCGAGGCGCTGCATAATTCGTTCGCAATCTGTGTGACATGTTGATCTATGAACACACGTTTGAATTTTCCGTAAAGGTGAAAAGTGGGTTGTCATCATTGGTTTCATTCTGTATTATCCTAATCTTTGCCGATGAAAATATCAAGATAACGCAATATCAGAATATAAAAGCACCACCTGTCGACTATGCAACGCAATATTTCTTGTAGGATAATCCATCTTCCATGACAGGCCGTTGTCGCTGTGTCAGTTTTTCCGGTACAAAATCTCAGCTGACATGTATCGCTCACACTCATTGGACAACTTATACGTTATGCGAAAATAACATTATCTAGTGCTATATGGTGTAATCAACAACTTCCTTGGGTAGTAAATTAATAGTTCCGAAATGTATTGTTATTTTTATTATTATTATTGTTATTATTATTGTTGTTATTGTTATTATTATTATTGTTATTGTTATTATTATTATTGTTATTATTATTATTATTAAGTTCAAATAAAGATTTTTTCTTAAACAAGTTTTCAAAATTTCTTAAAACACCCATTCAGATTTCGCGCATTGCTTTTAGTAGTTTGTCAGTGCAAATATTCAACTTCTGGTTGCAATTATATGAATTTTATGTCCACAGCAAAAGGATTTTGAAGCAGTTCAATATCACTATGCCCATCTGTCAAAACAAGTAAAAATTACTAAACCTATTACATTGCTTTCTAATTATATTCACTCCGACTTGCTTGCCTGCGCACACTGTCTTCTACGAAGGCCGGAAGCGAAAGATAATTCGCATACCTCCTGTGCCATGCACTCCAGTGCCGATGGCTGTATGCGTTCATCCGCCCTGCAGTTCCCTCGCAAAGCCATTTCCCCTGTTGCTGAGTGACGTCCGCCCCCTCCCCGAGAGAACGCAGCTCGCGGGCGAATTTCCGGGTTCATGAGAAACGAGGGCCGCCGGGCTTCTGGCCGCTCCGCATGCCACTGATTTGAGCAGGCCTGATGTACACAGTTCATGTCTGTACTCCAGAATACTGCCTTACCAGTTGGCGCATCACAGGTAAAGGGGAACATATCGTGACCTTGAGTCAACTAATCCGATGCAGGACATCACCTGGAATATGTTGCGTGGGCCGCGAATCATATTCGCGGTACACCTCAATGAGATCGCGTGGTTAACAAATCTCAGCAAAAAAAGTCGCTTTGAACTAGTTTTCTTTTAAATTGAATTCATAGGGATGAATCAGCATTCACTACGAGTGGCGCGGTATTCCTTGCATTTCCCTTGCACCCTTCTCCTTGAATCACGAGAGAATCCGTTCTGTTAGCACCGCGTTATTATGCGGCACAACACAACGCGTTTGGGGGCGTACAGAGGGCGGGGCACCGCCCATAAGTAACGCAGGAAATGTGGGACATGTCACGTGACAGGAGCAGTGGCCCACTCGTAACGAAGGCAGCGGAGGGAGACGTGGTAATATTCTCTAGTCTGGTGACACGATCTCATGCGATTACCCCCACTGAGCCCTCTGGGGGCTTTTCGTTTCTAACTGTGCATCAACGTTACGCCTAGATAGCATTGCATTACTGTGATGAAAGGAAACTCGGTTTTGTACCACATTTGATAGTTTCAACGCCAGGGCCAGATTTAAGTTTTGCGGGGCTCCCAAGCATAAAATTGTCTTGGCCTCCCCCCCCCCCCGTAAAAATTTGCCACAGCTTTTTTAAATTAAAAAAACTTATCTTAAGACAAGTACTTTCAGTACAAATGTTAACTAATAATTTTTATATAAAATTTTACATATAGTTTATTTGTTACATTAAAGATATTTTGTTACAAAATATGTAATGAGTATTTTTCTGAAGCGCGGGGCCCCTCATGGATGGGGGCCCCCAAGCAACTGCTTGTTTTGCTTGTAGATAAATCCGGCCCTATTCAACACTCTACCTAAGTCAAACTCCAAAAATTCGTAATTCAAATATAAATGAAAATTATTTTATATGCACTATATATTTGCGGTGATTTTATTATTTAAAAGACTAAAAGCTTTCTATCACTGAGGTACGATCTTCCCATCAAGTACCAGTTTGAAAATAGTTAATAAAAATTCATTGAGTCATTAAAACCTCACGTCAATTTCCTTGCGCATAAAGAAGAGATGAGAATAGTAAGTTGTGTTGAATAATCCATTGAAATTCGCTATCTTTGAAATAATAAATGTGTTGGTAAATACATATTTTTACTTCTACTGTAATGTTAACAACAATACACCTATTGATCTACGTCATTTATTGACCTATTGGCGACCAAGTATTTATAATTGATTTAAGTTATAGCATGTGTTACCCGAAATAAATTTAATTTAATCTAGAAAATTGAAGAGGAGATAAAAAAGTGCCGCATTTAATATTCACCCTCGTGTGTTAGATCGAGTTATAGAGCGAAAACAAAATATTCTATTTTCCCGCCAAATTGGTTGACTCAACAAGGGAATGCACCACGTCCTACCTTTAGAGAGCCAAACACCCCAATGGACGAAGAAAATGAAATCAAATGGCAGTTCGTACATATTTATTAAGAGGAAATAAATCAATTGCAAAAATAACTTAATTGAAATATACTACCAATTAGATGGCATGCGTCGACTTGCGATGTGATAAGATAGAGTGGGATTGTTTCGCTAGGCTTCCCGCCAGCCAACACTGGAACATCAGGTAGGTACGTTTTTAAGGAGGAGCCTCCCTACCCGGGCTGCAGAGCTCCATTAAGGACTTGTTTACCTTCTGGCTGTGATGCAAGGTCGATATCACACTAACTACACGAAAGGTCGAAATGCTCTTCTCAACGAGTGTGATCGTTTTTGCATCACTTAAAATGCGTCTATAGTTAAAAACTCTTATCAAAATCAGTTTTCTCGCAGCGATCAACTTATAATCATACATTTTTTCATATATTAAAGCAAAAGGAGTATTCGATAATTACCATGAAGAAAAGAAAAAAAGTGTGAAGACATCTCTAGCTTCTCTTTTCTGAAAAACCGCCGCTTGTGAAAAACACTGTTCATTCTTGAACACTGACCGCGACATATTCGGTATGTTTTCCTCACATTTCGTGCCCCACAAAATACAAACAGGGATCTCCACGGCATGCGGCGAGGCGTCAGGCATTGCAGCCAATGAACAGTCACGATCCACTTGACCCATGTGCGCCCCAATATTAACCCTGAAGAGTTGGCGCTTTTTGACTGAACTTGGAGGTGGAATGCGTTCATTTCTGACCACCAAGAATTGTTTCTTCATTACATCGTATTTAGCAAAAAATAAGCATGGAAACATAAATTATAATCATATTTATATTTATTAAAACCATGCACATATTGATTATATGATGGGGACGTGAAGAAAATTTAAAAATACTTAGATAAAATGTATGACGATTCATTGTAAACTGTTAGTGCAATCAGTTCAATTTACAAAGAGTTGCGAATCAAAATTACTTCAGTTTGCATCATACATACTATGTGCGAAGACTTAACATAAAATTTAGGAAATAATATTAAATGACATGCCGCGCGGTCTCAGACGTACTTTTATTGAAGTACCGGCGTGTTGTACAAGCCACCTCCGCTTGGCGAAGGCAATGGCAGCTTTCCAACTTTTCTAATTTTTACAACAATTTTAATATATTGACCCGACTTCTCTGTCCCTTTAATAGCAATATTACAAAATACGATTCAATTTCCTTAACTATAGAGTGCCGTCTGTTCTATATCCTTCTGGGAAACTTTCTAATTACTTCATACATCACAGCAATATCCGGTATAGTTGAAACTATTTCTGAGAATTTGTTTTTATACCCTCAGAGGTGACTTGTATTTTTTTCTAATATTTTTCCATTTAAGTTTGAATGGATTTGCAATAAGAACATTTATGTAATACTTCAACGTCTGTGGCCTCTTTGCACTTTCGAAAAGAATTATAAAACAAAGAATATGTGAAAAATAAGCCACAAAAATGATACAACAGGAAGAAAACATACCTGCATTTGAGCCTGAAGATTGAACTGACCGCTCCAGCCTCCTTGATTCCCCAAAAGGGCAAAATTCGATTCTGTTTGCTTATTTCAATAAGGCAATCTGTTCGCCATCCCGTTTGGCCATCGTTGTGGAAATTGCAAACATTGCCACCGGGGTTTGCTCTCGTGGGGCCGTTGCGAGAGACCACTCCGGAACACAGGCGGGAAATTGGTTGGACGCGGGTGGGCGGAGCGGCGTGCAAAGGAAGGCATGTTATGCACGAGAGGTCTCCTTCCCTAAGAACTTCCGCTCGACCTCCACGTAATCTCAGACGGTAGTAAACGTAGTACATAAGCGCCCCCCAGAGCTTTCGGTATTGGCAAACTTCAGGCAGGTGTAAACTTTGGAGGGGCGGAGAGTTTCGCGGTATTACGCAACGCGACAGGAACAAGCACTTTTAACAGGCGGCGTTTTGAAGCGGCCTCTGTTATCCGTCGTCTGCATGCAACACCTAATCACGAAAGGGAGAAGTGGCATAGGAACAAACTTTGCTGATCGTTGATTGGCTTTGGTGATCGTTCACTACTTGTGAGTTGGGACTGTGGTGAAGTCCTTTAGCCACGCAAGACTCTCAGACCACGCTTCGACTCGACTCTTTGACTCCGTTAGATTTTCCTTTATGATACATGTACTACAATTTGATCAATGGATAACTACAGTATAATGGTGGGGATTAGAAACGCAAATACCTGGGGAAAAGTGAAGTGACCTTAAAAATCATCAAAAAATCTTTCTTCTATCGTTTCTCAACCCTGTTACAAAATTAAAACACAAACTCATCTAAATATTGTCTTCACATAACAAAATAAGACCAACTGACTAGAAACTCGCGGTCAAGACTCCTTATTACTTCGAATTTGTACTATTTAAATGTTCAAAATATCAAAAACAACTGTTCAAAATTTTACCTGTATGTAATCCTATTACAAGAGATAAAAATTATGTAAGTAATATACGAAGTGTATTTACTTCTCTGTGACTCATAATACAGAACAGAAGGTCGAGCGAGTGTGTGCCTGCATGAGAGAGTGACAAACCTTGAAGGGACTACGAAATAAAAATAGAAACTTTTAATGTTTTTATTTGAAAATATTTCAAATGGAAATAATAATTATTCTTTTCAGACTGCAATCACGCAGACAGAAATGCATCTATAACTATCTAAAGTGGTCACTTCCCCTCTCTTTCGCGATTGACTTAATGTCTTGCAATCTCAAACAAAACAAACTTCCCGCATCGCGAGCGAACATATTCCACAAAAATCTAAAATTATTAATGCCGTTTCACATTTCTTAACTTGAGGAGTTTCTTCCTTTTTTCGTTATTTTTGCTTTTAGATTTTTCTTAAATATTTATTTTGCTACTAGAAACAGAATTTTTAACATTTTTTGAAATCTTGGAATCTAACCTTGGAATCTTGGTGCTCGAAAACGTTTTGTAATGCTAAATAAATAATAATAAACTTTTTAATTGAAACAATAAAAGCTTTTCATTGTTTCAATAAGTACCTATTACCATTTTCATCTTTTAAACTTCTCAGTTCTTAAAACAGTAATTTCTTAAATAAATTATTTCTGATGTGCTTACTTTATAATTGCATTGCATGACTGTACATTTTAGGAAATACTTGTTATTGAGGAGTATATAATAACGAAAAAAACGACGGACCTTATGAAATAAAAAAAATAGAGATACATTTATTTTCAGGATTCCCTTCAAGACAAATATAAATTTTCTGTGTCACATTTCTAGTGTAATCAAATAGAAACGTAAAAGAGCATATTAATTCGGGATTGCCCTCAAGGTTTTAAATAGCCATATGCTCGCAAGTGCATAGGTCGGTTGTCCAGTTTACTTCCCAATGTCTTCTGTGGTATTTTAAATGCCTTGGAAAAGTCAAAAGTTGTCAATGTTTTTTATTTGTTTCGGTAGGATTCTGCAAATCAATCTTTCACATCTTGCTTTTGATGTTTTAAAAAACCCGTAGCGAATTTTGAAGCAATTCGGAGATTTTGTATTTGCGAATTCCGTCGTTGGCCTCTTGGTTGTACTTTTGAAAATCACAGACAAGTTTTCTACAGATTTCTTGGGACATGAATAAAATTGTGAATAAAATATGAATTTTCTGCAGAGTTCTAGTTTCTCTGCTTGAATTTGTAGAAAACTATTCGTAGTTTTGACAATTTCTAAGCTCTAATGAAGAAAATATCTAAAGTGGTCACTTCCCCTCTCTCTCGCGATTGACTTAATGTCTTGCAATCTCAAAGAAAACAAACTTCCCGCATCGCGAGCGAACATATTCCACAAAAATCTAAAATTATTTCTCGTTGCAGAACAAAGAGATACAATGTGATCATTCCTAAGCCGCCAAGACACTAACGCTAGCAAATAGTACAAGAGAAATAAATTAACATTACAGGCGCAGACGTTAAACGGTATTCTTAATTTTATTCATTATAAGACAAAATTCTAGGCACAAGCGCGTTAAAACCAGAAAGCAGCAACATTCTTAATTTGTTTATGATAATATTAGCCACATACTTAATTGTAAATTCGTTGTGGAGCTGTGAATATACGCTGAGTCACGATGTAAGTCGTGTGTGATATCCTGATCTTACGGTACCTTGCGCCGCATTGCTTTCTGCAATAAATACCGACTCGCCATGAGATGGCAAAACGTTTCATACACGTGGCCAGGGACAGTCATCTCGTGTTCCTAGGAGAACATGTCCTAACACCAAAATGGTGAGTCTGCGCAAAGAACGGAGGTGATATGCTTGCAATACTCACCGTTTCATTATTTCGTCGTTTGGCATCTTAGGAAACTTATTCATCTATTATCGGCAGGAATATACTCGCATGTAAATGAAACGTGTTTCATTGCATTCATTCGTGTTGCAGTGTTTCATAACTTTTCCCTGTCTCTTCGTATTGCCAGTGTCTTTCATAATTTCAAAGTAACGACGATTTCCAAATTTCATTATCGTGGAAATGCCATAATTTTGGATAAAAGAAATACACTTTCGAGATCCAAAGACAACTTGTGTTGGTCATTTAATATAGGCCGCGGCGGGCGTAAAAGCGTCTTATGTTTGGTCGTACCAATGATGGATCTATTCGGCGAGATCAATTTATTTACCTCATTAACGTCAAAACCCTCTAAAAACTATGTATGACGTACTATGGGGAGAATTGCAATCTATGCACGGTTTCTTGAGCTCTTGGATCTCTGCCCTAACTCATAAACATATTAAAGTGAATAATGAATGCAGGTAGCTACGAACGTTTTTGGCAAGAGTTGGTAAGAAAATTTACTCTCGTGTAAATCCATCCCAGACAAGTGCCAGAAATTTGCTCCATATGTTCAACACCAGTGAGTTTGTGACACCTTCCACCTTCCTCTTAAATAGAATTTGTAAGTCGGCTTCTTTATCGGTATTTTCCGAGGCTTACCTACGCACCTCGTGGAAGTTAGTGTACATGGATGGGCTGAGAGGGCTATAGTAAATAATAAATTACTTCCAACTTGCACTATGGATAAAACTCATATTTCTTCCTGTCGTATAAAAGACGATTGTGATAAATGAATATCAGGCTATATCGGATACATCAGTTAATTATAAATAATCTGAAGAGATTGCAGTCCAATCTCATAGAATACAATCATTACTAATGACATTCCTGTATATCTTCAGAAAATTTAAACCGTTGCACGGTACGTCTAATATAAATAAAGGGTCAAAGGAACGTTTAGAACGGAGAGCATTTTTAATTAGGGGTTATGAGGTCTCTAAAAGAATGTATGGATCATGGCAGTCACAACTCTTGATTTTTCTAGGAAAAGAGTACCGTTCTGATGATAATAAAAACCAACTATTTTATCTGCTCGTAGACCTGCCTAGTAAATCACATCACTTCAATATCTGGGTTAGATATGTTTATTCCTGCTCGGGGGAATTTCGCAAAATAGCTGTTCGTCTCTAAACTTGTGTGTATATTTTTTTGTATTGTGTGTGGTTCAAGCCTGATTTTGGAGGAGGCTGCAAAGTATACTTTATTTCACAGTGATTCATTTTGTATTAAACACACCTTCCTATTCCAAACATAATAACATTTTTAAAACAAAATTGATTTACATTACAAACGATTATCAAACTCATGTATCATGAATTCTAAAAAGAAAATGTTGCTGCAAAACGTTCAATTGTAGAATATACTCACGTTCAACAGAGCTGTCTTCAAAACTCATTAAAATACACTCAATCCATAATTTTTATTTAAAATAACAAAAGGTATCTGGTTTATTGTTATTATTAAGTTTATTTAATATTTTTAATAATTTAATTATTATGTAAGTTTATTTATTATTATTAGTTCATAAATCACGACAAAAGTTAAAAAATATACAAAAGAAGTTTTATGAGCAATAGAGTTTCATAAATATGCTAGAACAGGGATTCCCAAACGTTTTTTTTTACCACGCCCCACCTGTCAACAGTAAATCTTCCCTGCCCCCTTGAACATTTTATTTGGTAATGAATGAAAGAAGTGTTACATTAAGTAACAATACACGTGTGTTTATTTTTTTACTCGTTACAATTTTACAAATTAATTATGTTCTTTTACCTCTTTTTGAAATGATTTTTAGGCTAGATCAAGAAAATTCTATATTATTTATCACTAATTAATATATCAAGTTGAAATGTAAATTAAACACGGGACTAGAAAAAGCAATGAGAATAATTTTGCACTTTTTACCTGATCCCTTATTCTTGATTACGTATCAGAAAATGCATAACGTAAATCATTAGCAATGTCAAGTTTGCCCCGATACTTTGTTGTAATTGCAGTAAGTGCTGAAAACGCTTTCTCACACAAGTTGCTCAATTCTACATAGCAAAACTCACATTGAGGATGTTTGACGCCATCTTTATGCATGTAAATAAAACTACATTTAATATAATCATTGTTCTACTTGTGTTTGCAGTGCTCATCTTGAACGATATCTCATGTAACAAATCACACAATACAAGGCAACTCTGACAAAATGCATATCTTCCAAGCGCTCGGGAATGTTCGGATACACGACGGCTCGAGTCAAGGGCTCCGCGCCCCCTTGACTTGTCTCTACGCCTCCCTTCCGAGGCGCGCCCCCCACCCCTACTCTACTTTGGGAATTATTCTGCTAGAGGAACCAACTGTAAAGAAAGAATACGGTTGCGGTCAACAAAGGTTGTGATTAAGAAACAGAAAATCACATTGATTCGTGTCTTCAATTGGCATGTCGGAGACTCCTGAGGCACAGCTTCTAAAGTTCGAGTTGATCACATTCTTCCCAGTAAATACTAAGAGTTTCTATCCCCTGGGAACCATGATTTATGTCCCAGTTTGGAGCTTCAAGGAACGGTGCCCGAGGGAACTATGATAATACATGAGACTATTTTTTATTGTTTATGAATTGTGGTTAAACTACTTTGTTTACATATTATGTTACGACGATCTTGTTTATTTAGATTTCCCCCTCGTGAATAATAAGTAAGCACAGAAAACCGTTGTCTTGTTTCTTAATTCTTAATCCCTCTAAATTCATCTTTTTTTCATTCCCGTGATTTTGTATTCTTCTTAAAAGCTTCTTGCAATTCTAATTGGATTCACGTCTTGATACGCATCTCTCGCTCCCACTTCTGTGTAAGAAGACAACGAAACTTCGTCCCTTCAAAATTCTAGTTAGAGCAGCCCTTCAATAGTCGAGTTGACCTACATTTTTGTTCAAAAGAAACTAAACTAAAACTTTTCATCATTCTGTCCTTACGTTTCAAGTTGCACACTTGGAAAGCAGAAAGCTGAGAGAAATCATGAAAGTTGAGAAATGTTATTAATAACTGAGATTTCTTTCCTTGAGAAGTCGATAAATTATAGTAGTAATTGACTTGCTAATGCATTTCTCGTGCATTTCTAGGATCGCAGTAATTCTTCTTTGAGTCTTTCTTTCATTCAGGGGGAAATAAATAAACATTTCTCAGAACTTTTATAACAACTTCATGGCAATTCGCAGGTAAGTTCAGGCACATATTTACGACTAATTCATACTGGAAATTAATTTGCATGGAATAACAATCACTATGACCAAGGAGTCCTGGGGAAAATTGTCTAATATCTATTTTTCAATTTTAAATGAGCTCTTTTTATAATTCTTTAACATAGAGACTGTCGTCGTTTTCTTATAGTACCATTATTGGTACAGATCCATATCTTAGTTATAGACAGCCAAATTTATTCAACAAATTTATTACATTATATTACAATGTTGTTCCCTTCGCGACGTTTCGGAGGTTTTTGCCTCCCTCTTTAGGCTATATATTAAAATAAAAACAAAAACATACAATTAGACTCAATACAGTTAATGAAACATATAATACAATTATTTTTGTTTTCTGCGTTAAAAACAGTATTAATCTGTGTGTCAACGTATAACAAACAAGGCACAGATACAGATGGTGCAGGTATAGGTGGTGAATTAACTGAAACTTTTATTCTGGCACATGCGAGTGGGATACTTTTACATGCAAGTTTTTATAAACTAATAGCTTAAGATAAAATTCATGCAATACGTTCCCTCATAATTAAAGTTAAAATGTGACAAATTATGTGTTTTTATCAAAATATTAACTTAAGCCCTTTCGGCTGACCTTGTTTGTTATACATTGACACACAGATTGATAGCTGTTTTTAACACATAATTGTATTATATGTTTCATTAACTGTATTGAGTCTAATTGTATGTTTTTGTTTTTATTTTATTATATAGCCTGAAGATGGAGGCAAAAACCCTCGAAACGTCGCGAAGGGAACAACATCGTAATATAATGTAATAAATTTGTTGAATAAATTTGGCTGTCTATAACTAAGATATGGAACTGTACCAATAATAGCACCTTAAATGAGCTCACATTTTGTCTGTTTGTTCCTAACGCGTCTCCTTTCTAAACGAGCGACTTATGAAAAGTGCACTCATTCTTTATTTGGTGAAAGACCTCTGTGTAATCAAACATACGAGCCTGCTCGAAGAGTAATAATCTGCATTAAAATGTTGGTTATTTTTGGAAGGTTAAAATGTCAAGGATTTCCCCTTCCATCTTAATTAAAATTCAAATGGAGTATACATGTTTATTGTTATTAAACAATATTAACTTAATTTTATTACATTTATTTTTATACGTTTTGTGGAAGTATAGTGAAATTTTAACCTTGTCACAATGACGACTCTCCTAGAACGGGTAGCTGAGACCGCATGTAACGAAACTAGCGGGAATTATCGTCCAGAGAAAATCCCTGGAGCGTCTGTTCGTGACGAATTTCGTGTTCGGGGCATAGCCTGCATTCCCTCGCGGAATATTCATTTTCCACCCAAACTGCAATTAATTTAGAAAAGTTATATCATAACATTCCTTTTGGGGAATAGAGAGAAACTGAACGCTGCCCCTCATCCACCGCGCTCTCCTTAAAGAGGCGCTGCGCGGCTCCAGCTCTCCGGAAGGGTCGGCTTCAAGGGGAGAATCAGGGGTGTCTATGTCGTTAATGGGCGAAGAGGAAAATCCGCGCTTCTTAATTAACCCCAGGAAGCGAAGAGGAGGACATCGTTTGCCCGCGGTCTGTATTTTCGAGTGAGCCTCTCACACTTTTAGGTTAATCATTATCTTCGGTAAGGATTAGTCTTCTTTAGAGTTCCGTCTGGAAGTATTTGGAATTGGTTCTTTCATCTCTTCTGTGAGCGTCCGTTTCGTTTTCCTTTGGTTCAGTGTGCATACAACTTTTTTGCGGATGTGTTGTCGCTCGTTCTTTCCACATGAAACAACTATTTTGTCGGTTGTCTTTTATTTTTTGTAATATACTTTTAACGCCCAATTACGTTTCATTTCATCGTTACATATTCTGTCAGTTCTTGTATATGGCAAAATTGAGTGCATGATTCTCATTTCGGTCACTTGTATTCTCAGATTTTGCTGGCCTCTCAAACCTGAGGCATTCTTCTCGAAGGCCGCTGCATTCAGGAATTTGGAGTCTGCCATAACTAAAAAGAAATTATAATATTGATTTTGGTTTCTTTTCTTTCTACAATTCATTTAAGCGTGTCATGTGTAATTAAAAACTTTTCAATTGAAAAATGCATCTTTTAAAATTACCCAGACAAAATATACTGAAATACCTTACAACCATTAATCAGTCTTGTGTACTGAATGTTAAAAATGTTTCTTATAAATGCTGGTGCGTCTATGACAGTATCAATGTTTGTATGTTCGACTTTACTTCTGGAAACTGTGTGTTAACAAAATCCTTGTTGTCTAAAATACTCTTACGACTCCAGTTCAACTAGGGTTGATCACCTGAACGGCACATCTGTATCTTACTCCTAACGTATTAACAAATTTGAGCTAAAAAAATAACCTAAAAGAGTTTTGCATATATGGATGGCGTGACCCATCCATATATGCAAATCGATTTTCGTTGCAAAATTGCATGTATCTCCTATCCACCTACATTGATCTTAATCATCTTTGGAACAGCACTACTATACCTCAATTCCGACGTGTGTGCGAAGTTACAGCGAAAAGAATTTTAACCACAAATTTTACAACCGATATTCGAGGTTGTACTGTAGAGGCTATTTCAATTATTTTCCTCACTATCTACTATAGTTCGACAATTATACTGCCTTTTGAATGCTAAATTCGTAGTAGATTTGAATTTTGGGGTCGAATTTAGGGTTAAATAATTTAAGTGAGACCAAAGTGTTCAGTATTCTTAGTTCTAGATCTTGTTTTTTTAACTTTATTTTCTTTCCGTTCGGCCATTCTGTCCTTTCCAAATTTAGTACGTGCATTAAGGCATCAGAGTGTGCGCAAACTACGTAAACAATAGAACCACGTCATCATTAGAACTAGTTACTAAATCTCCCTTGCCCTTGTGTTTGAACATACAGTTGGTAACAGTCTTTCAGGCCATAATTTGATCGAAAATCATTAGTTTTAAGGGGAAAATTGAGACTAATGCAAAATATATTACAAGATAATTGAATAATTCCAGTTAAATAAAATGTAACTTTGTACACCTTGACGAAATGACCTTGAATTTGAAATTCACCAGCACGTTTAGTTGTTCGCGAACCTTCCTAGAGGCTAGTTTCCGAGGGACTAAATGTGCTGGTGAATTTCAAATTCAAGGCTATTTCTTCTAGGTGTACAAAGTTACATTTCATTGAACTGGAATTATTCAATTATCTTGTAATAGAATTTGCATTAGTCTCAATTTTCCACTAAAAATTAATGATTTTCGAGCAAATTATGGACTGTACAAACAAGACTGTTACTAACTGTACATCTACGCTAAAACACCACAATTACTACAGCGGAAATCAACGTCATACCATCGAGATTTAAAAACGTACTGATTGTTATATTGTTATTAAAGGAAGTAGTTTTCTAATATGGCGTGTCTATATTCATGCTTGGAGCTGGGCCAAAGGTTTACAAAAATTAAGAACTACAGAAAAAACGGAAGGAAAACTCGTAGAGAGAAATCTTTACGCATGTTTTAAATTTTATTTATTAGCATCGATACATAACGCAATATAATATACGTGACGTTCCAGATGGCTGGGCATTGTTCCCGTATTGTAAGTTATTTGCAGATAATACTTTTAAGGAACATCAAAGTAAGTATTACTATCAAATTGAGTATACATCTGAGATGTTAAAAATCATTTGTAATACGGTATGGGGAAAATGTTTCGTTTTGATTGAAAAGTTTAATAACAATATTTTAAAATATTTCTTATGCCACCACCTTTTTCTATGAACTTATAAATCCACAATAACGAATGATTAATTAAAGGAAGTTTTCGTGCGTGCATAGCACAGTAACATTTTGTTAAAACATATTGTTCCGTTTCAAAAAATGTAATACAAATTTCTCCTGCTTGTTTGATCATTCTCCCTTCCCGCGCATTCGATTATGCACACAACTTATGCACACGTTTATTCTTCATGATTACGCGCACGTTTATTCTGCCGTAATCAGCAAAATGAGACTTTCTATGAGATTCAGGGTATCAATACATCCGAAGGTATCCGAATTTCATTGAACGGGTAATCAGAACATGCATAGTCTAACTGATTGTAAGATGGCGATTTGATATTGGCGCAATATAAGCACACATGTATAAGTTTTTCATATAATAACCGCTTAGAAGTTTTAAAAGTTTCATTGGCGCTTAGGGCTGTGCCTAAGTAAAATTATGTTCAGGAACTAGCAGTTCTAATTTGGTTTCAGTGTAAAGATATTTTCACATTTAAAGCAATTATTTACAAAGTGAGATTTTTTCTAATAACATACATTGTTATCTGAGTTTGCCTACAATGATATCATTGCTTTCTTCTAATCGTAACAAAATAATTTTAATGGTTTGAAAAGAATATTAAAAAACAATAAACAGCTTTCCCTTCATACAGATTGTCTCAGAAAATTCATGGATCTCGTAGATCTTATTAGGTCTTGAAGTAGATCTATTACTACAGTTGATGATTACCAGCAGTATATATCACATGCATTTTAATAGCGGATAATATTTAACTTGGATGAAATGTGGCGATTAACCCATATATTATGAAATTTTAAATAACTATTTTAATATAATAAAAGCGTTGTGGAAACAAAGGATAAAAGCTCTCTCATGAAGAGGTGGCATGATATCTCCATATTTGTTGGAAAATTGAAAATGAGCTTGGAGTTTCGAAAGTGTTTAATAATACTATCAACATCAAAACGAGAGCGCTTTAAAAAACACAAAGTATTATTATTACGATATTAATATGAAATTATTGAAATTTGTATTTCTTCCACATCCCGAATTAGAAACGGCTCGATGTGACATCAGTAGTTTTTTCCGTGCTGAACGAATCACAAAAGACTCATTCAAAATAAGACCCACGATAGTGAGAGATGCGCGGGTAGGAAATAATTTGCTACCAATGTGTAGGCATGACCTCGCAAACATCAATAAAGGCAATCAAGAGTACAAATATTTCTTGCATAAGCTCAAGAGCTACGTGGAAGTCGTACACACCCCGACTACGCGTATGTGTTTCCACAGTTAATGAGAAAAGCTGCAAACGTTCATTCCTGCGACGTTTGGGCGATTCAAGATGAGCAGAATGAGAATTGATGATCAGACATCGTTTCTTCATTTCCAAACGCCAATTTGCACAATTTACCCTTACCAACGTATTACAGATAAAGACGTGGCTAATCTTTGGAGTACGCGGTTTATTCTATCGTTGACCACAGTGAGAATAAAGTTGAAGCGATGAATGCCAATAGAGCGTCAACAGAGTAAAACAGTGAGGTTAGGTTACGTGGTATCATATAAGCTGATACTTATGATTGAAGTCAGTACCCCCAGGGTCATCGGCGATGGCGTCTGCAGGCACTGGCGGGTTGCCACCCGCGTCACACGTAATTTCACATGCAGGAAAACGCTGGTAAAACATCATTCGCGTCACCATCGTTCGTCCAACAAAAAGACGCAAGCTGTTCAGTCTTCTAGGAAAATATTACTTTTTTCTTATTTTCGTACCACAAATTACCGGATAATGAAAGCGAGAAAATTAATATTTCTAGTCAACAACAACACTCTACTCGCCGATTTTATTTGAATGATTTTCTGTACAATCTTTCGGCTTGTTCTCGGGAACACGACGCGAACGGTCCTCGAACCGCACTTGAAATTGCGATTTTAGTAATTCATTGCGAGTCACGCCTGTGGAAAAAGGAGAGAGAGGAAGAATAAAGGAGGGAGGGAGGGGGAAAATGACCTGGCGTGGCCCCGCGCGTTTTCCGGGTCACCGGGCCCCGACTCCAACTCGTTGGGCAGGCCTGGGCAGCATTTCGCTTTTCGCTCCATTATTTCTATTGTGTATGTCCATGCATGAATGTCTAAGCATGTATGCACGTGTGAATGTGTGTGCGTGAGTGCAGAGAAGTGAAACACGCATCACGGAATCTCCACAAACGATTGGTTACAGTAATGCTTCAGCATTCGCCTGGAGTTCTTAGGAGAAAATAATGATAGCGAATTGAAGCTGCCAATAGTTTAGAGTTCAACAAATACGTATTATTCTCGCTTAAAATGTTTAGCTGGAATCAAAGATGCGGCATTCGGGGCTCGAACCTTCGATTGGTTTACTGATTGATAATTGTTTCCGGGCGAATCAGATACTAAGGTCATTAGTATCGTAAGCGTAGAACATATTTTTATCGCGAGAGGTAGCGGTGATTTCCCCTCGCTGGATAGCGAGGTCCGGCGCGGACCTACACGTAGGTCTACAGGTGTTTCCCTAGCCAGGTATCTTCCACCAGCGGGGAACCGCCCCTATCCGGGACTACCTATAAGCTCCCGACTGGTCTCCCGACATGTGTGCGGGTTATTGTAGTGTAAGTATAAGTAAGGGGTGACAATTGAACAAGGAAGAAGAACATCGGGCGCTGTCCGCCGCTCGATTGTTGTGTTATTGCTCCGGGTTTCGCCTAGTATTGATGGAAGAAAGTATGGAAAACTACCTATTAGAGATGCCGGCCGCTCGAATTTTCCTCCAGGCAACAGGTAAACGCGACAGAGTTATCTAGCTAGCGTCGAAAATCCTGTCGCCGCCGGGATTCGATCGCTGTGATTTCCTGATCAGACACTGTAGTGGCATCAGATGACGTCCTAGGTCATCTAAGCCAATCGAACGATTCACGCTTTGAGTGTGAACGTAATTCCTAATTGCAGGAAGTTCGTCCACCACGTACTCCATAGGACGAAATCGGCAATTGAACGCGGGCATCAAATTACTAAAAGCGAGCGAACGCCCGGACGCTGCGGGCCGCCCTAATAACCCGCACATCCCTGTCAAATTAAATAAAATCACATATAGTGCCAATTAAACGACATTCATTACACATTCCTATCCAATTTTTTATAACAATTATTTACAAGATTATTGGGAATGTAATATTCACATTGTTTAATCGGCTTAATATATTAAAATGTTTATTTGAAAAATGTTTCATCAGCTTTTGCTTCTATTCCAATAATGCTGAGTGATTTTATTGCGAAATCTGGAAATAATTTACAATTTGAGTGAACCATCGGTTTTGATAACCAGGTTGTTTACGTGCGTTATTGGGAGTTTCGAATTACAATTTCAGAAACAGCAGAATCTAGATATGAGTCCCCACCGTGTGTTATTATTGTATTTCTTCCTGCTCGGCATACAAGTTTAATGGCATTTCAAATATCATATTAGAACATCACATTTGTTTTGGTTATTTACTCGCATTAGTACATCGCACTGTAGCATTTTTATCAAATGTAGTATAGCCTAGTTTCATGTTAATATTATTTTGTCTTAATGATTTATTATTGTTATCCGTCTACATGTTACGCAAGTAGCATTACTGCATTTGTTTAAAAAGTGTGATTTTCCCTATCTTCCTCTTTCCCATCACCTCACAATAAAATACGTAGTTTCTATTCATTACAATTTTATTGAAATTTTATCAATAAAAAATGTATCAATATACAGGTGATTACAGTAACTTCAAAATAGAGAATATTCAATAGGCTAGTTTAATTTAATAATTTCTATGAGTTCTGAATTTCTTTGGGGAAGGGCGATCGGATCAATAATAGTTCAACTCCAGTTTTTTATAACCTACAAATACGCCAATACAGATCAGAATTTTTGACACCAGCTAAAGAGCTGGTTCTGAGAGCTCCATAGCTACAAGAAAAAATATAGAGTCTCTGTTCGATCGTTTTCTTCATTTTCTATCCAATTTAGGCTGATGCTAAACCAGTACGTTGCGCAACCATTAAGAAACGGAACAGCCACTCCTATTCTTACGATTGAGTAGAGAACTGCTCCAACTACACTTATATCTCAAAAGGGTGCGTAACTATTGCGAGTATGCAGACGTCAAGACTCGAAATCAACTGGAGCATTATGGGGAGAATATGTCGCGGAAGGAGGGAAAAGAAGATGCACATCAAGGTCAACTGACAGTGCACACCCTGGGACGATTATCTTTCCCGAAATGGAGCCTACGTTCTCATCGGGGTGTTTAGAACATCTCAACGGGATTCGTGGCAAATGAGAGTACTTTGATGGGAGTGTGAACACCATCAAGGGATCGTGGTTTCAATAAAAGCCAAATAGTTGTACCCCATATTCATGATCGTGGAAGTTAAAGAGTAAAAGGTAATAATTAAATTGTTACTAATTAACTGCAAGAAAACATTCAGGGACATTAGGAATTTACAAAATGTATTTAATGAAATCATGGGCATTTTCGCTTCTGAAACTGTAAATATCTTAGGAAGTCACTGGGAACTGATATTTTGAAGATCCTTACAAAACTAAGTAATACAGCCTACAAAATTCAAAAGATATATTCAAGGTAAATGACAATAAAAAATAATATTTTAACACATTTTTCAATGTAACCTCAATTCTCGAGAATTGAAGACAAATAGAGAAGAAACCCCAAACTGTATTTCAGTTATTAAATAATACATTATTCATTACAACAATACGTTCATATTACCATCGTTGACTTTTCCCATTTTCTAGCATTTTATTTGATTTGTAAGGTATTTGACTTACATTCTGATTACTATTTAAATATAGAAAGTTTGATTTAATTTCTTATAATGTTACACTTGTTATGACGTTTGATTTACATGTCATTTCTATGACACTATTCAAGATACCATTTTTAAATTTATTTATTTCTTTTTGTCATGAATAGTCTGTCAGTGATGATTAAGAATGTCACTGTTTTCCTTTAAACAGTTTAAGGAGAAACATCCTTAGGGCGCACTGTTCTTTCCTTAAGGTTTATTTCAATTTCTAAAATACTAAACAAACTTTAATGCGTTCGTTTTGTTGAGTTTTAATTGGGTAATGTTATGTAATGAAATCATTACAATCTGAGGAAGAAAGAGAACAAGAAATGAGGTTTCAGTTTATTCTTGGGAAAGCGGGAACGTATTGGTGAAGAGTTTAGAGAAGGGACTAGGTTCAAATTGGAACAGCTCTGTGAGATTACTAATGAAGAGAAGAAACGTGGCAAAAGCATTTTAAAATTGAATGGCCCTAAATTTCATTCTTTGGCTATTTGCTTATTTAGAATGAATATCGGAACTTTTAGAATTCTTCACAAGAATGGGTGTTGAATTACTTGAAAGGTTTTTATTTTACTAGCAGTTGCATCAAACTAGATTGAGCATGCAAATGTTAATGAGGGGTCCTTTAAATATAAGTAATCCACAATCAGTTCTCAGAGATGATTTGAAATTGATTAAGAGGATTAAGTTTCGATATTTTTGCAAAATTTTTCTGCGATGGCTTTTATACGAATATGTGGCTTCCATGCCAACTTTGATAAAAAACAGTCGAAGGTATTTCTCAGGAACGTGTTTTAGAGACCAAGGTATAATTGAATGGATTTTTATATAAAAAGTACCAATCGTCATTGTAACTAATGATGATTACCATAACAAGGGCACAGCGAGCGGGGAGTAAAATTACAGTGTTCTGAGAATATCCGTATCCTTGACATCGCTTACACTGAATTTTATATTCACTATTAAGTCTTGTTAAACATTGATGATATAATTCAAAAAGCGATTCAATGAAAGTATACTCTTCTTGCTTCACGAGTTTCAGAAGTTCAATAAGGTATATGTCAATAGGATGGTTAAATTTATTTAAAAGTTAATTATATACTTTCGAAACAAGATAGCCTAGTTAGGTAAGTTGTTCAAAGAATAATTTTTCTTCAAACAAAACTCGAATTCATTTTAACAAAACGTTAGATATGCGAGTTGTAAGAGATCTCTGTTGGAGTGGAATTTTACATTATTTTCTCCATAAAAATGTTTGTAACTCCTAAAGCCAGTTATAGTTGTAAACTGAACTTTAACGGAATTTTTGTCACATCCTCGTTACTAATTAGATGTAAAATCCGATTCTGGGCAGGTTTTAATCACACTAATTAACTTTAGATGACCTTTAACGTCATGAAAAATAGGCGGAACGTTTGCTTCAGACTCAAGTTTTACTTTAGAATCAAATGATCCTTCTGGAATGCTTTCCTCCGCAATACATAACAATTTTATGGAGTAAAGGGAATGAAAAATTAAAACGTTTTCTTTTATGGTTACTCACAAATCCAGTTGACACTGCTGATGAACCCTCTTGTGTCGATTGAAGTTGCTGTTGTGCCAAGATTGACTAAGACAAAAATTGACTTCATGAGAGGTTGACGACAGATGAACCTCGCAAAGTTTCTGCTGATTGTTGAAGCACTGTCAACGAATGATGCGATAAACTCAATTCCACTACGTGTGAAGTCTAATATGGTGGATGAGAAAACGATAATCCGTTTGAGCACATTATTCCGCATGAGATGTTTGGAACATTGTGTAACACATTTAGAGATTCCATTACTAGGTGGTCTGGCGGGAAACATTTATAATTTAAGAGGTATTAGCATAGTGTAGATAAGTACTAGAATGCAGTCAAAGCAAGTATTCACAGTAACCGAAACACTTCAGAACACACATTCCAACTATGTTTGAACTTGAGTCCAACAGAAAGTATTTGCACAGGTATTCACCACACATTTAACTACACAAAACTGCTGTTATCGCTCCGAACGCATTATCGCTAGTGTCCTAGGTCGCCACCAGAGGAACTCTTGTGCAACGTTTGCTCTCAGTCGCCGCTCAGGCATAACTGCATTCAGAGTCAGTAAATTTGAATGTTTGCTTTTATTTCGCTCCGCAGTGTTTTCACTGGAGGTTCATGGTTTATTGAGAAGGGATCAGTGAGCATTATGAGTTTGTGAACCGCTGAAGTAGACTGCATTCCTCATGAAATATTTTATCCATTAGAAATAAATTATCTGCATGATTATTTCGCCAGGGTTTTATGGACTTTATCATTTCATTGCCCAGATATTCATATGTATAACCACACTGCGTATGTAGTAGTATTAAGGCTAATTGGCCTCTAAGACCATGCAAATGAGAATAAAGAGAAGAAGTCAAAGAACTGCATGATTGTCAATTAAAGGTGCTTCTTTATAGGGCGTCTTTTTGTGTCCCCTGCAGAGGGACAGAAGTCAGTGTTGCCACGCTCCGCAATTTCCGCATTTTCTTCCCCCTATTTGAGTTCCAATCTGCGTGGATGGCCACAAATTCCACAATTTCTCTTCGACGATTAAAAATCAACCATTTATGCTTCAATGATATTTTTTAGAATTTCTTTGCCTTTTAACTTTTTATTCCAAATGAAAGACACGAAAATAATATATCGCTTTGGCTAATGAAATCGACAAGTTAGTTAAACTTCAACTATCAGGCTTTATGCTCATTTCGGTTTTGCTGTGTTCATACGGAGAATTATGCATTTGCGCAGTACCAATTCCTCATTCCCTCATTCGGAATCTGGCAGCATTGAAAGGAGTGGAAACACTGGATCACGACACAAGACAACGAAAGCAGTATGTAAAGCCCCCTCAAGGGCCAGGCATGCAAGAAACACCAATACTGGGCAGTGGAAGAACTGGGGCAGCCGTTCTCAAATCTTTTTGGCTTCCGGTATTGTTTTTGTCATGTGGCACAATGCGATGAGGCGTAGGGTAGAAGCAAAAGTGTCTGAATTTGGAATAAAAACGTTAGGAAGTAGTCACGGACGTAATTAATTTTGTCACTTTCGATTATATTTGTTTTATTTTAAAATTTCAATGTTCATACATTTCTTTAATAAAGTTTTCTAATAATTTTTTGGGTCTTATTACTATATTACTCTGTAAGAAATTACTATATTACTCTGTCAAAACTCCCCGGTAATTCAAAAGACTGGGAAGTGCAAGAAATTGCTTTATTTTGCCACATTTTGCGCAAAGTATTGTAGAAGCACCGACAGTTCCTATATCTGCTCCTTAAGTAGCTGGTTGTAACCTGGAGTAGATTTTATTTTCAGCCGACTCATTAGTCGTGATGTAGTGTGGAAATAATAATAATAATAATAATAATAATAATAATAATAATAATAATAATAATAATAATAATAATAATAATAATAATAATAATAAATTGTCTATTTCTGGTAAGGCTCAAGCCGTAAAGCCTACTCTGCCGCCTAACCATTCACATACTTTTACATTTACATAAATTACAAATAAGGCGTTTGGGCGCAAAATGATAACTGGCATTTTACGTGACATTGAGATTCGAATTGCACCGTCGTTTCATAACGAGACGCGTGGGGTGGACGCCCTTGTGCCAGGCGCTGCTGCCTGTTTGCGGAGGCACAGCAGACGAAGAATCTCCCGGGCGCAATTAATCTCACGCATCTCCGCGAGCGAAGCAGACGTCTCTCGTGATCTGCACTCAAGCTGTCACTGCAAGCCCAGGCATTCCTCGCTAATTAAACCGGAGAATTGAAGCATCTGGCTCCAACGCTCTATGGAAAGATACGAAAGTAACAAAGACTATGAATGGCGAGCATACAAAATTTGATGTACTCTCACAATGTCATTTCGTCTTTATATTTTGTCACCCCTACCCTAGGTCAACGGATCAAATTTCCCTGACTGGGAGAGGTGGCTCAGGGCATCAACTGATCTCACTGGAGTGCCTCTGATCGGGAGGTCTTAGGATTCCAGTCCCGACGGTGGCAGGATTTTTGACATTATCTCGATAGCTGGGTCGAGTTCTGGTTCTAGCATCCGACTGTTTTGATCAATAGTTTTCCGTGGTTTCGCCGATCAATACCAGGGGAATGCTGGAACAGAATTCTACCAAACGGGTCACGGACCGCGCGCGATCTTTCCTTTCAAATTCCATGTACTATCCTCACCACTTACACTTACACACCCATACACACTTACAAACATTACGCTACCACACATGTCGTGAGACCGTTCGGGAGGTTAGAGCTTGTCACTGCTGGGGCGGTACCCGGCTGGTGGGAGATACCTGGTTGAGGAAAACCGCGAAAACGGTAGGTCGGCGCCGGAACTCGCCATCCAGCGAGGTAAAAATTACCGCCACCTTTGGAGCAAATACATAAAGTACACTTACGAGGCTAATGATCTTAGCAGTTGATGCGCCCGGAAGAACTAGAAATCAATCAATCAAAATTTCCTGCGTTAATAGATAGGGATTTCATTCTTGTGAAAGACATAAGTTTTCAGTATGTAATAGGCACATAGTAGATGAGAGCAAATTGTTATGTATACGTTCAGTTATGTAAACCATAACTTATTATTTTGCTATTGGCCAGAAAGTCAACTACCGGTTCTCAAGTTCGTGTTTACAAAGTCTTACAGTCAGTATGGAGGTGACAAAGAGGAGAAGAAGAAGAAGAAGAAGAAGAGATAAGATGATGTTGGAGAAAATAATGAGTAGGGAAAGATGAAGAGAGAGAGAAATCAAATACGAAAACCAAGAGAAAAGATAGGTTTGTCAACAATCAAAATTATTTAATGGTAAAGAAATTCAAAAACAAAGAAAAGGGAGAAGAAGAAATAAATTCAATATAATTAAATATCAATTTAAATCCATATTGTATTTAATATAGCACGAAAAGTTTCTTTTAAATTTTATAATTAAATTTAATTTTGAGTAATAAAAGTAAGTTTAGTTTTCAGTAAATGAACTAATTAATATATAATTAAATTAAATTATATTATTTTCGCAATTTCTTTACAACAGAATCGTGAACACTGGCCCATAGCGTAAGCTGGGTCACAGCACTGTACAAATCGAATTCCGGAAAGCAAGTCGCACATTTGAAATTTAATAATCGTTTTGCGCAGAGCGTTTGAGCTCATACAACAGCTCTTTTGTTTAAACGGAGCGTTTTATTTCAGCATTTTATTTTTTTGTCGGAGATCACCCAACAGCTCATAAAGCCTTGAACTAATGTTTTCAAAGAATGCCAGCGTAGCGATGTTAAGTTTATATTTTTTGTTTGAACAGGGTATTTAAAACAATCAACCACAAAACATCACATTCACAAAGAATAACATTTTATATCCATCGTTTTTTATCTCTCATTTTCAAAGATTTAGCAAGTTGTTGAAAACTGCTAACTGCAGAGACGTAGAAATCTACCTTTTAAGATGTATGTATATTTCAATTGAAGCATAACAAATGTAATATTTAAAGTTTTCTAAATGAAAGTATACGTCTTACAAATTATCTAGATAATTTGTAATGTTGAAATACAAGTCTAAGAAATAATTTATTTTGTCGAAAGTAATAGGTTGAATTCCAGAATCAATGCGTGTCATAATTAACCAAAGTGCACCAATTATTCGTTTGCAACCCTAAATTTGCAATTTTCTGTGTTTGATAAACACAGAAAATTATTAACAAATTGTCATAGACGCACAGGAAATTCTACAAAGTGAGTCAAGTAAAATGTTGAGTGCATCATTCCCGGATGACATATTTCTGTAGATTCTACATGGGTAGTTTCAGGGTTGAAACCCTTCATCATATACAATAAAAATTCTGTACCAAATGAAGTGACGGAAAGAAGACCAGTAGTCCTGATCGTCCTTTGAAGCAAGTTATAATTTGAAATAGCCGAGATTTCATTCTAATACAATTTTATTTTCAAAATATGTAAATACTGAAACAATAAACAGAAACAATGAATGGTACTTACACAGATATCCATACATTTGAGTCCACTAATGATCTAGGAAGAAGAGTTTACAGAAGCTCATGTTTCTGGACGAGGACGACAAATTGGTGGCAATTGCAGAAATAACGTTGCAGCGTTATGTTCGTGAGCTAGTATTTTCCTCTTCGTATTACCAGTAATGGTAGCAATAAAATAGTCAGGCTACATTTAATGTTTCTATTAGTAACAGTTATTCAGATATACCTTCAATACAATGCTCCACATTTTCACGGTCATTTATTGACGAAGTGCCTTCACCTGGTGAGCCTTTGTAGGCAGTAGTGGGAGATCTGCTAGACCAAATAGATGGCGGGTTGGATTAGAAAATCACAATAAAAAACTTCCCTCCCGAGCCCCTCAAGGCAGCGCGTGTTTTGGTCTAGAATCGTGCGTCCGTAAGCAGCAAAGAAACCTGGTTTTCATGAAAACGGAAATATTCGATGGAAAATGGTATTCGATGGTAATTGGTCGAAATTTTTTAAGTATGTTCGTAGAAGGAAGGGAAACAAAGATGAAATACCAGTTGTTCGGATAAATAATTCGCAAGTAACTGACGACAGGGAAAAAGCAAACGCTTTCCATGCGTATTTCACGTCGGTATTTCAGCAGAAAACTAACGATACACGGATACCAACGTTATCAGATAGAAATCTATTTTATATCGACGTAAATACTCTACGGAAAAGAATAAAATTAATGAAAAGCGGAAAATCTCGAGGGCCCGATTGTATTTCCACGGATATCATTAAATTAGGCGGTGAGGCTATTCTACCGTATCTAATTAGATTATTTAATGTCTCTATCAATAACGCTTGCGTACCGGAAGATTGGAAGTTAGCACTCGTAGTACCTGTTTTTAAAAGCGGTGATAAAACAGTCCTTAGTAACTACAGACCGATAAGTCTCACATCAGTCGTATGCAAACTCATGGAACAATTAATTACTAACTACATCCGGAAAGAATGGGAGGACAAGGAATGGCTGTATCAAGGTCAACACGGTTTCAGGAACGGTTTCTCATGCGAAAGTCAGCTTGTTTCCCTTCTACAGGACCTAGCCGATGAAATTGATAATAGGGGAAGGGTAGACGCGATAGTAATAGATTTTGCTAAAGCTTTTGATGTTGTTCCACACGATCGTCTTGTAAACAAATTAATAGATTCGGGTATAGACACAAGGGTGGTGGCTTGGATAAACGAACTACTACGTGATAGGAAACAAAAGGTTCGAATAGGAAGCTATTTATCAACCTCCGCTAGTGTTACGTCAGGGGTTCCACAAGGAAGTGTCATTGGACCTCTCATGTTTCTCGCCTTTGTGAATGACTTGCCAAAACATTTAGCTTCAAATGTAAGACTCTTCGCCGATGACTGTATCATCTATCGGGTTATCAAATCAGAGGACGATGTAGATATTTTGCAGCGAGACACAGACAAATTACACTCCTGGGCAGAAACAAACGGCATGGAAATAAACAGTTCGAAGAGCAAAGCCATCACGTTTGGTAGGGGTCGATGTTATGGTGAAACAGTGTACAAATTGAATAACAATGTCATACCTACAGTTACATCTTGCAAATATTTAGGAATACAGTTAGACAGTAAATTGAGTTGGGAAAATCAAGTAAATTTCGTTGTAGGGAAAGCCTGGAGATCTTTACATTTCGTTATGCGGATTCTAAAGAGGAGTACGGTGAAAAGTAAAGAATTAGCTTATATGTCACTAGTGCGACCCGTGTTAGAATACGGCGCGGTATGCTGGGACCCGTACAGAATATCGCAGCAAGGTAATCTAGAAAGGCTCCAGCGCAGAGCATTAAAATTCACTTTCAGGGGTACAAAAAATAAAGGTGCATGGGAGTCACTCGAAAAAAGGCGGATTAAGTTGCGACTCTGTGCTATGTACAAAGCATACAAAGGTTATCCTGCTTGGGGTGAAATTAATCGTCGTCTAGGAAAACCTACTTACTTCGGTAGAGCGGATCACAAGCACAAAATTAAGACAAGAGTGCAGAAAACGGATGTTGGGAAATTTTCATTCACAAACAGAACTATTAGAGACTGGAACAGTTTGCCTGCGACAATTTTATTCATCTATATTTTATGTCATTGTATTATTGTTAAGTTTCTACTGTTAAATAAGTAGAATTTCCTATTAAGTAATTTGTCTAATTGTTATTATTAGTAGTAGTTGTAGTAGTATTGTCATTATTATTATTATTATTATTATTATTATTTATATTCGTGTAGTGCAGTGCAGTGCAGTGCAGTGCAGTGTTGTGTAGTGGAGGGAAAGAAATGCGAAAGAGATGCATATCAGTTAAGTGTTGTGAAGTGCAGTGCAGTGAAGTGAACTGAAGTGAAGTGGAGTAAAATGAATTGGAGTAAGGTTTGCGCTGTGAAATTATGTACCATTATTCTTAATTATTGTTTGTTTTTTTTTGTTTTTTCTAAATCAAGTACTCTCTTGTAATTTAAATATTCTGCCACCAAGTAATGATACTTCATTGCAGAATTAATAATAAAATCTAATATTATAGTGAAAACCGACCGAATCAAATTTTCTTAAAATAACGAATAGAGCCATAATGATTTTTTGTCGGTATAACTTAGAGGTAAGCCTGTGAAGGATCAAATATTTATTAACTTCATAGGTGCATCAATGTTATTGCTGTTTACAAATGTTAATTACAATACTTAAGTCGAAATGAGACACGTACATTTATATTTTTTTAAAAAATTTAAGAATTTTTGCAATTTTAAAGAAAGTTTGAAACCCCTGATTTCCGAAGAAGTACTTGCAAAAATTACAATATTTGTTTCAAATTCGACAACGATCGAGTTCGCCTAAAGCGGGAATCATCCATTTACGGGAAAATTCGGTGTACCGTTTAAACAGGGGTGTTGTTCACAGACGGAAGGGCAGAAGAACGTCGAAGGAAAAATGGAAAAGATATTGGCGGTGTTCGCCAAATATGGTTCCCCTTTTCCTTCCACTTCGTTCTGCCTGCCCGCCCGCGCGCGCGCGCGCGAACCACACTACCACCTAAACTCCACACAGAATTAGTATAAAAGAACAAGAATAAACAAGCTTCTTTATAAAAAAGAAAAACGAATATAACAGCTCGCAGCTCTACTCCACTGAACAATATTCACGAAAGTGAACAACTTCGTGAACATTGAAAATGCTAAATCATTCACAAAAATATTTTTGAAACCATATGGAGTCTCTTCACAGGTTTAAATATTACTGTAATATAAAAATACAATGTAAAATAGACAACAATGAATAAAATTTACTTTTCCGCTTGGAAAAACATCACAGAAAAAGCACATTAATTGTCCGCATACAAATCTAGTACATTAGTTCGGCGGAATTTGTGCGATATTAAAACAAAAGTGCGCCCAAAATCCCGCGAGACTTGCCGCATACTTTCCTCCCGCAAGTGCCCGCGAGTAGAATAATTACCTGGGGTTAGAGCGCCGCACTTCTTTCGCGTGGCCGCCTGACAGCGGGGACAAATTCCACGCGCAGCGCCAAGCGACCTCTGCCGGCCCTGAACGCGGGGGGGGGGGGAAGGGGCGAGAGCCTCGCTAGAAGGGAAGAGCGGGGGGATGGGAAGGGCAGAGGGAAATGGCAGCCAGGGCAGTAGCCGAGCGGGGAAGTGAAGGGAGTGAGATAGGGAGAGGGGAGAGCGAGGGGTGAGGTGAATGTGAAGGGATGGGATGCAAAGGGGTGAAAGAAAGGGTAAGGAGGAGGAAAGTAAAGGAGAGTGATTGAGTATTGCAGGAGGAAGGGTTGGTGTGAGAAAAGCCGGGAAAGGGAAGAGCAGGGGATGGAAGAGTGTGAGAACGGGTAAATGCGAAGGAACGGACGTGATGTGTTGGGAAGGGAAAGAGTAAGGGAACCACTGAAAGAATGACGTAGGGAACAAACGGGATTGTAGAAAAGGGAAATACAGGATAAAGGAGAATGACGGAGCTATGCAACGGGGGGAGCGGAGGGGGATCACAAGGGCAAGAGATGCGAGAAGAGAATCAGGGGTAAATGGCAAAGTAACAATACTAGAACGGAAGGGGTAACGAGGCTTAGAGAAGGAGGGAAGCAAGTCAGCCGAGGGAGGGAGCGGGCGTGCATGGGTAGGAACGGGGTGCAACGAGGTAGTGAGAGTGGTAAAGGATCACGACAAACGAGGAGGGGGCATGGCAGACCGAAGCCTGGTCGAGCGGGCGGGGAGGAGCGAGACGCGAACGGCCACGGGGTACGAGGCGGGGGAGGAGGGTAGAGAGTTCGTAAAAGTGAAGACCGGGGCATCAGGGCGGGAGGGAGCGGAGTAAGGGAACAAGAGAATAAGCAGGGAAAAGGGTAAGATTGAGAGGACGAACGGACCGAGGGATGGAACGGAGTTCGGTTGAACACTGTAGTGAGGGTGGTAAGGAGCGACAGGGGGACGGAGGACGCCGGAGAGCGCGCCAAGCGAGTGCAGAGGAAGCGCCGGAAGGTGGCAGAGGGGGCGAAGGCGGCAGCGGGGAGGCTGGATGAGGAGACAAGGGGCCAGCGAGGCGGAGGGGGGCGGGGAGGCGTATTTCATTTCGGCGTCGAGCGGCGAAGACGCCGACTCCGTCCCATTTCTCCTTGACGCGCGAGTTGCGCCGCGCCGCGTCGCATCCCTCCTCCTCGCCCCCCCTCTCCCTGTATCGCCCCGTCGCGCCTTGTTGCTCTCTTTGTCGTCCCCTCTTTTTCCGATTCCTCTTGCGCTCCGCGCGAGGCGGCGCCACAAGGGCCCGCGATGAACACGTCCGCGGCGCCGCGCGGCTGCAAAGAAGCGCCGCGGATCAAAGGCGAAGGACCGGCCTTGTGTAATCAAGCGGGATATATGCAGCTACACATGCCTACCTCGTTCAAGAGAACTACCACAGCTGATTGGCGTTACTGGATTGGAGTTGCAAGGAGTTGAGTAACAAGGCCCATTGACCGAGAATTGACCATTTACAAAATAAGAGATACAGTGTGAGATGTAATAACAAAGTTTATCCCGACGGATCGACAAGGAACAATTAAAACATTGGTGTAACATTTTATTTTACATTACAGAATTGTGAAATACATCATCTATGTTATTTAATGAAACTCAGTCGTCAAAGCTGTTCATTTTGTAATCTTTTTGATTTCTTCATTCTTTCTTGAGATGTAATAAAATCCTACCCACCTTGAAAATGAAGGTTCCTTTGTAAATACAATTATCTACTAACAAGTGGTAAAAACTGTTCAAATGCAAGTGTTGACATTAAGCGCGTTTGCCAAATAACTTATTTCGGAGAAGAACCCTTTGAAAGCTTTCATTAGCCATTTTCAGCTCCCGTACGTTTCCAAGGACTTAAGAAGATTATCGTTTAATAAAGTATCTTGTGAGTTATCAAAGATATCTTTCATTTTTCTTACGAAGAAAAAATTATAAATAGAAGAAAAATAATAAAAATAAAGAGGCAAATCCCTGTATTTATATAAGCGATTTGTTGGCATAACTAATAATGCCACTAAAGCGTAGTTAGGAAGCAAAACTTTTCGAAAATTCATAAAATTCAACGAAACTGGGACATTCGTCATTTTCATGCGCATAATTTGCTTCAACTGATAAAAAATTAATCCAAACATTTGGAGCCATTTTTAAAAAGAATTGAAAATAACCTTCAAGTTTCTGGTAAAGTACTCTACAAAACTAAAATATCTTATATTTAAGTAGATTTAATTTTAAGTAGGCGCGGCGTTACTCATATCGATTACGAAATATCAACTTTGGTGAAACGGTGGTGCTGGTGCCTACGGTGTTGCCGCCAGCGTTGTTCACAGACGAACGGGGGTACGGAGGGAGGGGCGGACGGAGGGACAGGCGGAGGGACGGACGGAGGGACGGACAGAGGGACAGACGGAGGGACGGACGGAGGGACGGATGGAAGGACGGAAAGGGGGACGGACGGACGGACGGACAAACGGACAGACGTTTTCCTGTAAATGAAGTTTTCGGTAAGAAGGGCCGACAAAACATGAAGTCTGACAGCACAATGTGGTAGAGGAAGTAATTTACTACTCATAGTAATTATTAACTTTTTATTCGAATTCAGTCCCTATCTGGAGAAGAATTCCTGCAGTCGGCTGCTCTGATCGGTGGGTTTCCATAGTTTCTCCGATCAACACCAGTCGAATGTCCGAACAGTATCCTAACAAACAGGCCACGTACCGTGCGCGATCTTTCCGTCCTCTTCTTTGTTCAATTCTCACCCTTACTTACACAAACTTACATGCATTACACTACCCTACAGGCTGGGAGACCAGTCGACAGCGTAGAGCTTGTCCCGGTTGGGGTGGTACCCCGATGGTAGGATGTTCTTGGTAGGGGAAAATCCCATTAGCAGACAGAAAGGTCGGCACCGGATCGTACCATCCGGTGGATCTCACCATCACCACCATCTCTAAGAGGGAAAAACCATGTACTACACTTACGGGACCTATGACAGCTCTTGGCGCTCGCGGAATCATTAATCAATCAATGAATAAAAACGCTTTTTCTGTACTCGGAATCCACAATGCCGGCTTTTTGTCGAAAATTCGTCGTTGTTCTCTGCAACATTACATAACTTTCCCTATACTACATATTACGAGTAGTATGCAAGAAAATATAAATTCATTCATGATATTTGGTAGTGGAAGAATATGTAATAATGTTTTCAAAACATCAACTTCATAAGATAATGAGAGCAGTTTTTGATTTTTCATTTATCATATTAATTCTAATCATTCTTCTGCTTCTTAAATCTTGCCTTAATACAAAAAATCATAAGACAGTGTGAAATGTTGCGGAATAAATCTATTAATTAAATTTCATTCTTCAAAACAATTTACCGACATGAATGCATGGTTTATATACATTCGCAATACATATTTTACAAAAAAGCCAGAAAACACAAGCAGTCTTTTAAACATAAAATCGACATAAAACATATTCGGCTTAATATGAATGTGATTCTTTTATTCTGAATAGTTATTGTAATTCTCTTCTTTCATTTGCTACAGAATAATTTTATTTACGACGCAGTGCCTCAAACTGAAAAACACCATCCACCCACATGCGTTCTTTTTCTGAACGAGGAAATCCGCGTAATAGAATTGCATGTGCATTTTTTACGATAAAATGTTCTTGAAGCGCTTAAGCGCGGAGCGAACACCGCTTCAGGAAAGCACATACTGCACTCGGCGAATGTACAGGCGCAAAATTGCTCTCTCCATCTGATGCAAGCGCATTCTTGCTTTGCGTGCGTGTAGCACCGCTCGCCGTTTTGCGAAGAATATTTTATTACGTTACTTCACAGGACAGAGAAATGCGTGAAGAATTCTAAAAATGTAGGTCGAGAAAATTCTTGAGCGAAGGAGAGTACTCTGGTGTCGACTGCTGAATACTTCTTTCAAACTCTGCTCCACACGTCGAGTGCACGGACGCATGGCGAGTGGTCCCAAGGAAGGAAAGAGGAGGCGGGGAAGTGGTAGGCTGGAGATGAAAAAGGAATCTCAGCGCTAGCACCAGAAAGGGAAGGGGAGGAAAACGACGCGAAAAGATTATATTTGTCTTGGCAAGTAGGCGCATAGCAGACCAAACGCTTTCCTCTCAGAAGTCCACCACGCAGTGTGGTGTCAACGGAAGTTATGACTGCGAGCCAAAAATTAATCAATGATGCTCTCTGAAGTGTTCTTTCTCAATGTAAGGAAAAAATGAAATGTTGCTTAAAAAATAATACAGGTAAAATTATGAGCCGCTTCTTTTTCTTTTACGCATAATACTGAAGAAAATTTAAATCAACAAGATTTTCAATATCTTTATGATTTATATACATCACTGTTTTTTCCTAAATTTGAACTTTTATTTGATAATAATTTTTAATATCCAATATTTTAGTATTAATCAAATAATTATACACACGATAACAAATTTTCTTGACAAATTACGAAAACATTTATTAATGTTCATTGTCTCAGAAAATTCTTATCTGAATAATTTACTTCTTACTTGAAAGGTAAGGGCAGAGAGTACACTTTTTAAACCGCATTTATGAAAACTTTCAAGGGACATTATAATCATTTGACGTGAAAGTTGAAAAGATTTTTCAACTTATATTAGCGCCAGTTCTTTCTTTATCTTATTTTATATATTGACAGAAATTCTGTGCAACTCTTCTGCTACATCTTGTCACGTTTGACCAAACTAGAGAGAGCCGCAGTATATCATATCGCTCCTCTCCTTTCCAAATGTAATTAATCATGCGTAGTTCCCATAGTTCTAATACTTGTTTTATATACCGGTATCGCAGTAAATTTTATAAGATGAATTAGACTCCTAATTTTCACATTTGAATACCCAGTCGCGCACTATACTTTGAGTAATTAAAACTGCCGGAACATGAGAAAATAAGATATTTTTCCCTAGACGTTAAAATAATATATTTGAAGGAGATATATTTCTCTCTCTTAGCTTTCGGCCTCATTTAATGCAATACAAATAGAAGCAAACAGCTTTTTGATGGGAGTGGAATGAGCGTACGTTATTTCTTGGAACAATTTAACTCGCTAAAATATGAATACAGCGACTTGTGGAAAGTGGCGTGGCAAGTAATCATATTACGTTAACTTTTGAAAAAACTCGACAACCTATACTCCCACAAAGGCGTAATCGCAAGGTTTGCAGGTTCCTAGGCCGTGGATTCATGTTGAAAATCGGTAATAAATTTTCTTTTAAAAGTTTGATGTGAGTATTAACACTTTTTCTTCTAGAGTTGCTCACACTCGAACATCAACGTGTAAGCCAATAATTACAAAACCGGTACTTTCTCTTAAACCTGATTTTATTTTTTCAACAAATACCGTAAAGAATAAAGTCCTGACACAAATCCTGAACGTGCCGGATGTGTGTGACTTAATTTACATTGTTGTTAGGGAAAAGTATGGTAATTAAAATATTATGTATGTAATTAAAGTACATATATTTAAGAAAAGCACTTTAGAGGACATGTACAAAATGGTAAGTTTATATTGCATTATTACTTATAGCAATTCATTATTACGTTACAGAACAGTAACACGTTTACAAGCAGTACTTACAGTCGAGTTGACATCATGGGAGTCTTGGGGTAGGTGAGTCCAAGTATGAAGATATTGATGTCGTAGATTTGACAGTCGGAAAACATGAATGTTGTTACTTGTGTTTATGGCTTGGAGAGCAATTCGATTCAGTCGTTTATTTCATCTACACTTTAATCCTTCCAGAATTTCTTGGCCTGACTGAAAACTGTACGTGTATGTGAGGAATTAGCTTCCTACACCCACAACAATGTATAAGCCAAGAGGCCTCATCGACCTATGCATACAGAGAGAGGAGGGGGGAGGTCTCTGCGATGTTCGGGAACCGCGATGGTGCTCCCCGCTGGTAGGTTTTAGGCGCCGATACGCAGGCTGAGAAGCTTGCCCAGACACAAGAGAATAGAAAACAAATTAAAAGAGACAGTTGTAAATACTTGAAACCACTTAAAGGCAGTGATGAAGAATCTGCAGATAATTTAGAGCCTGATAACGAAGAAACTAAGGAAGAAAGAGATGAAGTAATAATTATTGGTGAGAGGCAATGGCAGATAAAAAGGTATGGCACAATTGGGCCTATATTTTCTGATCAGTCAGGATGCATTGCACAACATTTCAAGGAATGCACAACAAGGAATGCATTTTCTAAATTTTTACTTTCCTGTATACTATATGTACGTATAGTATAGGGAAAGTTATGTAATGCTGCGCAAGAAAACGGCGGATATTTGGCAGAAAAACTCTTATTACAGGGCCCTGGTAACGAAAAAGTAGATAGATCTAGTTGCTAAAATAAGAACAAAAATCTCCTAACACGTGCTGCAGCCAGAATCCCTGTTTCCTGGGTCCTTGATACCGAAAAAACCAATTGAGCAAGCAAAACGTCCGTCCCTCCGTCTGTGAAAAGCGCTAACGACTAAACCGTTCAACCGATTTCTCCAAAATTTATACATCCCGATCGATCTAGTTTATCTCATGGCCCCTTGAATTTGAAACCAATATTTCAATTTTGAGGGGTACTTTACAAGAAACCAGCCGGACATTTTCGAAATTTCTCAAAAACGGCTCCAATTTTATTCTTTAAATTTCTTGTAAGAAAATTGTAAAATGCCGTTATTAAGGTGTACAGTTCTGATTTTCACGATTAACTCTGAATTCTCAAAAATTGGGAAAGTTTGAATTTTATTCGGCGTCTTCCTCCAACTACAAAATTGCAAATAGAGATTTTTCCTTCAAATAAAATTTGTTCTTCATAGTGAGTTCTTTCTTTAAGATCATGTATATCTTTTGAACATTTTACTAGTTTTTGCGTAATATTGCAATTTATAAGAATACAAAAACAATATTTTCTCAAAAACGGCTACAAATTTTGTATTCAAATTTTTGGTAGGATGGAATAATACAAAATGTACTCTATTAGATGATATAAACGCCATATTTTTCTATTCTTTAGTTTTTTCAAAAATTACAAAAATGTAATTTTTTGACTTGTCTCTCACGTCGTTAATGTTTACATTAGCGGCGAATTGTTGACATTATTGTATTAATGAGTACATGTGCTTTAAATAATGTCAATTTTATCAACAAGAGAAGGACAATTATACAAGTTCGTACTAAACCTGCTTTCTATGAAGAAATCTCATATTCGAACCTATATAACTTCTGACAGATAGATTGAACCTGAACGTTTAGCTAAATGCAATTGAATAAAGTACGCTTGTTTTAACCCTCCGGCGGGCGCGTCCCATCATTGCCCACCAGCAGGCGCGTACGACACTTCATGCCGCATTTTTTAACTTGGATTTTCGCGTCAATAGTTATTACTTTTGTTATTGCATGTGAAGAAAATATTCTTTATTTATGTTTTTATACATTTTATTTCATAATAACTAAATACGAAACGAAATAATATTAATTAGAATCTGATCCATCACTACCTCCCTCCGTGTCTTGACACGTATTACATGAAGGGGAATGAATACGATGCAAATGTGCCTTCCAACGTTTCTTCGGAAACAACGCATTTAAATTTGTATTAGTACTTAGTACTCCAAAATCTGTGTCATAAAGCTCAATAACAAAACAGCAGTAAGAATTCTAATGGATAAAATACGCAAATATTATACTTACATGACAAAGCGCATGCGGCACGGAGTGCCGCAACCGTTGCAAAGTTCGAATTATTAATGAATAACGGTCAATCGGGAATGTCTAAAGTCGTGATTTGAGTGTCATCCGGTTCAAGATATAATGAATGAACAATAACTATAAGATCAATAGTGCGACACCAATTATTTACATGAAATCAACAAAAATGTAAGAATGCAGCATAGAGTGCCGCTTCGCGCCCGCTGGAGGGTAAATTAAATCTGATATAAATTTTCGTCAAATTTTGAGTAAAATTTGTTTCAAAACATGATAATTTTTAGCAAAATTCTAATACTGATGTTAAGAAATATGCAGCTCTATATAATTTGAATTTATTTATGCAGATTAAATGTTCTAAAACGTTTCAATTGGGCCAGCACCTTGCATATACTTCTCATAGTGACAAAGCTAGAGAAGGGAAAGAAATTATGTCCCACTTAGTGCAAACTTTTGTTACTCAGACAGCATTGAAGCTTGTAACAATTTCATTTTTAATGGAAATATGTGATGCTTTACTAGGGGCAAACATACCGTTAGAAAAAAGTATAAAATCCAAAGATTAAAGGATTTCTAGGGAAATACACAAGACAGGACATCGCGGATCCATATACACCAGGGCCGCTCAAGCAGAGCAAATCGGCAGCGCGGAGCCGTGTTGCCAGCCGAGACCGGGACACCGGAGCCCGAGCGTTCGCACCTTGCGATAACCACTGTCACAGTGTCCCGGTAACTCCAGTCGCGGAAACATGGAAGTCGACGCGAGCACTTCACAGACCAGAGCATCTACACCGACAATTTTCAATGCAGTATGGGAAGAAAAGTATATTTTCGCCGACTACGGCAGCTATGCCAAATGTTTAGTTTACATAAAGGGTTCAATCACGTGAAGAAGTTTAATTTGCAAAGACATTATTCATTAAATCATGCTGATGAAAATGACAAGTACGCTGAAGAAGAACAAAAGGAAGTTTTCAGTGTTCTGAAAAACAATGCCTCACTAGAAGTAAGTTTTGGACGTATTTTGATGTTCTTATGCTGTTTTGACAGTAAAATAACACAATACAAAAGAGTTTAATTTTATTGCATGTCGATACTACAACGTGAGCGTTTAGGAAAAGAACTTCCCACAAAACCGTTTTCCAAAACTGCATCGTAATGCTGCTCGATTGATAAGTACGTTTGGATCAACATACAACTGTGAGCAATTTTTTGCTGCTTTGAAAATTTGTAAATTTGGAATGAGAAGTACAATTACAAATCACAATCTGAAATGCATGTTACGGCTCAATAGCACCATGTCATCTCTTTCAAATATAGAAAGTATATTGCGAGAAAAAACACTTAAAAGGTGTAATAAGAGTATTTGATTTTACAATCAACTTCATTTTTTAACTTTAATTTCCTTTACTTTTAGTATTTTTATTACTAGTTTATTTAATTACATTTTTTGTGCAACCTTTATAATACTTTTCATATTCAGCAACATGATAAACTATGTAATGTCACCGCTATTAAATTTCTTTATGTTATTGAGCACTTTTTACAACTAAACAATTGGCATTGCCGGCGCAATCTGCAAAAAGATACTTTTCTTTCCATGCTGCAATGCAAATTGTCGTTTTTTTAATTTCCAAATGACACTAATACGTTAATATCTAGAAACTGTTCCAATTAATGTTACAAAAGTATCTTACTGTTTTTTCTATCGTAATATCGTTGCCCAGAGCTGTGAGATTTTTTCATTCCAAACAACGGAAAATACCCCGTAGAAATACGACGCGACCCACTGTGCCACATGCCGCCGATCGATATTTAATAACGTCATTTGCTCTTTCTGCGGCGAAGGAGAAAAGAGCAACCGGAGTCTCCTCCTCGGAGCAAATGGTTGAGCGGCCCTGATATACACGATGAAAAAATTATGTTCAGAAATTAGAATCAGTAGGTCTTCCTCTAGTGGAGTGATCAAAAATTGTTGAAGACATTAAAGTGTTAATTAATGTTTGGAGATGTGGGCGAGACTGCAATGGAGAAATTAGATAAAGTGTTACATTCGAATTGTGACTTGAAATTACTCCAAAATCTAAAAAAGACATTATTTGTGGTGAAAAATCAGAAAATGCAAAATTTGACCTTACATTGGCTTAGATTTCGTCTTTGACGTATGCGATAATATCATCTTGTGAAGCATAAAGTTGTTTTTTTGCATTCAAAAACTTTTGTTTTCAGAAAATATTGAATTTGACATAGAACAGTTTAGAACTAGTGGTGTTACAGAAAGGCAAAGTCTTTCCCGCATTAGTTTTCTATTTCCTTTGGTATCGGCTACCTATTCGGACTTGACACATACTCTTGCCAGCTGCCATCTATCGCCGCCCAAAGTACATTTTTTTATATTAAATTTCAAAAACGGCTCCAACGTTTTCAAAGAATATTGCCATTTAGGACGAGGTTTGTTCTGTTCTTTAATATTCTTAAAATAATATTTCCTTTCTACAATCAGGAAACCGCAAAATTAAGAAAATGTCAAAAATGCACTGTGACGAGTGACGTGAGGTGCAGTCGTCGGTCGCTTTTAAATGCTTTGCAACTGACTCCAACACACGCTCCCCCCCCCGCCGACGCTTCGCATCACACGCATCTGTGGCCCGGCTCCCACACGCACGGCAAGCACTCCTCATCCTACGCTAAATTACTCGAAGCGGGGGAGATCTAACGAAGAGTAAATACACACTAGTTTTTCCAGTCATTCAAAGCATCGAAAGTTACAGGAAGATCCTCCCATTTTAAGAAAATATTACAAAATTTTAACGAACAAACATTTTTAAAAAATGCTACAAGTTCTTTTAAGTCACAAAAAATCACTTTCTCGCAAAGATCAATTTTAAATTAATAACTATAACTCCTGTTATAAATGTTACAGATAAGCTCAAACACTTACAGAAAGTGTAAAACATTTCATTTAATGTGATTTTAGTGAATCAGAAATTTTTTTAAAGAGCGTTAAATTGCACTAAAATATTTAATGGCATGACTGCGCTAAATATCAAGAAAAATTACATAATTTTGTAATGTAGTATTAAAATCTTGCTATTTGTGCGTGCTCCAATTAATTGTGAAAATTAAACTTTTACTGGCGGTTCAAATTATAAACTCAGTTATTAAGGACGTATTTTATATTCTTGGAACCTATTTACTTTGAAGTTGTAAATAAAGCTCACTGAAAGAAGTTTACTAAACCAAACATTAACTTATTAAAATGCTTCGGATGACGAGTTTTCAATATATTTAATTTTAATATTCCTCGAAGTTTTAATTCTAAATATAGATTGAGTTCGCGAAACAAGAACACAAAAGTGACCAAATAGGCGATGCCACCTGTGACCTTCACCTAGCAAACCAGCGTTGGTGACGCAACTCCCTCGCCTGAGCGCACGCTTTTCCACATTACTGCCTTCTTCCAACCACCGATTCGCTGTTCTCGTGAACCACCGCCGGCGCGCTCCTGCCCATACACGGAGGCGCGTGGGCCGCCGCTCGCAGGTGCGTGCGCTCGGGTGCGGGGGCGGTGCGGCTTAAAAGCGCGCGGGCTAGCCCTCCCGGTACTCTTCCTCCGCCAACCACCGCCAGCACCGCCGCCTCCACTCGCAGCCATGGCCCCCAAGATCGTCTCCCTCGCTCTCGTCCTCTGCGCCGCGATGGTAAGTGCAACACGAAGGGCTACGAAAGAACTCGCCTTCATGATACAATAGGGAATTTGTGGGGGCCTTGGCGGGCAGCAGACGACTGCAATCTCGATCTTTTGCGCATGCGCATGTGCACGAAAGTGATGCGAAACATGAACTGCGCATGCGCAGAAAATCGATAGTGCTCTCGATTGCTTTAACGTTTGAGGGTGCATAAACTGCTTAATGATATGCATGAACCGTTGCGTAGCCCATCCAGCTCCAGCCAATGCGTTTCGTGGACCAGTTTGCGTCACAATATTAGTGGGAATTTTAAATGGAGTCAGATACCGAAATTATCACCTTACTAAAATTCAAGGAAACATATATGAAGCACTTTTTCAAATGTATTCTACCATTTATTTCAACTACACCTTCATTGTTTTATTTTTCGCTGATCACAGTTGAACATTGTCACATTATGCCACTTTCAAAATACTTCTCAACACTTCTCGCTTGCCATGCAGCATGGCAGCCAGCCAGCTTTTCAAACGAATTGCCCGAGTTGTGATCACGTGGTTCCTGACGTATCTGTGTTGCGCAGAACGAGCTAAAACCGGTGCGCCGGAGCAGTTCACTCAACTGCATCATGGTTTGCCTTTAACATGCGCTCCATGGGGGTATTTGGAAAACAGAACGAATGGTTACGGGCGTAGTGGGAACTTTTGCAGAAAGAGAAAGGCCAATTTCAATTCGAAGCACTCAATGCTTCTTTTAAAACACATATGTGGTAGATATTCAGCAATTGCTATATTGTACAACTTTATGGAATTCATCGCCTTTCCTTCTGCACCTACCTTCCTATTAGTACATTATAACAATTTGCTTGGTGTGTAGAATACATACTACGAATGATAGTTATCAGTTTTTTCCTCCTGTTTACGAATATTCTTACTCGTCATTCGTTCATTAACTTACATTTTACCCATGCATAATGTCTAAAAGGAAATGTGGGCGGCGTATTTAGTTTGAAAAATATTAATTAATGACAGAAAAAATACTTTCTTTTTACGGGAAAAAACCTGAAGGCACGAGAAGAGCTAACAGATTCCCTTAACAAGAGTGAAGTGAATAATTGTGCGTTGTCTTTACTGTGACTGAAGGTAGGTATCAAGCGACGTCACTGCAGTGCCTCTAACTGGGAAGTCCTACGGTTCGGGTCGCGAGTGGGGCAGGATTTTCGACTTAGCTACATAGCTAGGTCGAAGTCAGACTCTGTCTGGAGGAGAATTCTAGCGACCGGCTGCTATGATTTGTAGTTTTCCGTGCTTTGATCAACACCGAATGAATGCTGGAGCAGTACCCTAACAAAAGGGTTTCGGACCGCGCGCGATCTTTCCTTCCCCTTCCCTGTCGTATCCTCACCCCCTTACTTACACACACACACTCACGTGTACTACACTAATACGTTGGTCGACAGACCAATCAGGAGCGTCCCGGCTGGGCCGGTGCCACGCTGGTGATACCTAGTTGGAGGAAACCAAGCGAGCCGATGAGTAGATCGATGAGGGATCTCGCCATCCAGCAGATATGAACACCGCTACCACCCCAAGAAAAAACAATAACTACTCTTACGGCACTGATGACTTTGCAATCGACGCACCCACAATCACTAATCAGTCAACTAGTCTTTGCCGTGTGTGCGTGCGCTGAGTGTGTGGTGTTTGACAGGCGGTGCAGGCGGCGTCCGTGAGCTTGCGGCAGGCGGACGCGCAGACGAGCGCGCAGGCGGACGCGCAGGCGGGCGCGCAGACGGGCGCGCAGTCGGGCGCGCAGACGGGCGCGCAGACGGGCGCACAGACGGGCGCGCAGACGGAGTCGCAGTCGGGCGCGCAGACGGGCGCGCAGACGGGCGCGCAGACGGGCCAGGAGGCGTCGGTGAGCGCGGCCACCGACGCGCAGGCCGCCCAGCAGCTGGCGGCGCAGGGGCAGGCGCTTGTGGACGCTGGGCAACAGCTGGCGGCGCAGCTGCAGGCCAACGCCTCCGCCCTGGGCGAGGAGGCGCGGGCGGCGGCGCAGCAGGCGGCGCAGGACGCCATCGCGCAGGGCAGCGCCCTCCTCGCCGCGGGCGCGCAGCTGGCCATCAACGGAACCAACGCAGTGGTGGCGATCAAGGCGGCGGAGGTCCAGGCGGCGCTGCAGGCGGGGCAGCTGGCGGCGCAGGCGGTGGCCGGCGTCACGCAGCAGCTGCAGCAGGGCGCGCTCGCGGCCGTGGAGGGGGGTGTCAACGCCACGCAGACAGCTCTGCAGATGAAGCTGGCCGCTGCGCAGACGGCCCTCTCCGCCACGCAGACCGCCGTGCAGGTGAAGCTGGCCGCTGCGCAGGCGGCCGCGCAGGCCGCGCAGCAGGTGGCGAGCAACGTGGCGCAGCAGGTGCAGCAGGGCGTGCAGACCGGCGTGGAGACCGGGCTGCAGGTGGCGCAGGACATCGGCTCTGGCGTGCAGGCCGGCGTGCAGACAGGGCTGAAGGTGGCGCAAGATATTGGCACTGGTTTTGGAAAGGTGTGGCATTCCTACTCGCTGCAGGATACCTCTTTTGAGTCTCCACTCCATAAACCCACCAACTCCATAGACCTACCTGCTCCATAGACCCGCCCACTTCATAGGCCACCCACTCCATAGACCCATCCACTCCATAGACTCACCCACTCCATAGACTCACCCACTCCATAGACTCACCCACTCCATAGACTCACCCACTCCATAGACTCACCCACTTCATAGACCCACCCGCTCCATAGACCCACCCGCTCCGTATATTCACCCAATACATAGATCACTTTACCACAGCTGTAATCATTGAATACCCCTTAATAGCTATCTCTCTTATATTGCATTACTTCATAATTTGTTTTTAATTTGACTAATCAAAGTGCACGAAAATGCATTACATAATTACCGGTTATCCACTGATATTTATCTTTTTTTAGATGTGATTTTACAACTTTTGAATTCTAGAAACATTTTCTTTTAACTACTTTTCTGCAAAATAGTTTTCCCTTGTTTCAAACTTTTAACTCTAATTTATATAGAAGGATTAAACACATTCTCTGTCCAATTTTAAACCATTAAAATCTTTTTTTAACAAGTTTCTTCTGACCGCTAGTTGCTTTTTCACATAAATAAAAAAATCTGTCACGTTTTGAAGCAAGTAAAGTACATTGAAGTTGCAAGAGACACAGGTGATATAACCATATAATGAGAGTTGTTCTTTTACAGTTGATACCCCGAGTCCACATCACATTTGGATAAATGCTGGCAGTTGGCGTTCTTTCTGAGCTTCAGAAAGACTTGACACCAAGGAGAAATCAATATCTTCTGAAAAAATAAACAATAATCTGCGTTCAAGAAATAGTATTTCATTTCAACTTTCGCCTCTCGTTCGTAATGGATACCAAGTTCCCGAGTTATATCCTACTATTTAGTTCCCACCTTTCGCATGTAATATTAGAACTGTATTAGAAAGGATTGTAGACATTGATAAAAGCTGCCTCTGAAATTGTACCTGGGTTGCATTCAATTTGGTAACCTAATTTTAAATATTATTTCCATTCTCGATGACTGCAACGTATTATGGATATTTTTAAGTGAGAAATAACTGAAAGAATAGCATATTATAAGTTACAAAGTAAACAATCATTAAAGTATTTACTTTTTTAATTCAATGCGATAGCCATTAGAAAGTAGAAAAATTGCTCTCGTAATTAGTAGGTCAAAATATCAATAAAGTCAATCAAAATTTCTAAAAATAATTTACCTCTCAATTTCAAATACGTGTTGCGTTATGATGAACTCGCATGGGTAAAGTAGAAGTTATTACTATTAAAATATATTTACATTAAATGCAGATCACGCATACATATTTCGAAGTGATTAATCCATCCTCAGTTCTCCCCAATCAGCGTGGTATAAAGCATCCCTTTTTACTTTCCCATTAACGTACGTATATAAGGAGTAATATATATGTAGTTTGGAAAAACTTATGTAGAACTGCGCGAAAAAACTGCAAAAAAAGTTTTGGGCAGAAAAAAGTTATTATCGGGCTCTCAGAACGATAAAGTGGAAAATCCAGTGGCTAAATTAAGAAAAAAATCTCCTAACACGTAGTGTAGCCAGAACCCCTTTAGTGGGTCCTTGATACCAAAAAGCCGATTGAAACAAAACGTCCGTCCTTCCGTCTCTCCATCTCTCCGTCTCTCCGGTGTCTGTGAACACAACTAGCGCCGAAACCATTAGTACGATTTCTTCTAAAATGGATATTCCCCGGTCGATCTAGTTATATTCAAGGAGCCGCGATATTGAAAAACTTTCTTCAAAATTTGGGTGTACTTTACATGAAGCCCCTCGGAGATTTTCAAAATTCCACCGGGGAACCAGATTGACCGGGGAAAGTCCATTTTGGAAAAATCGTACTTATACTTCGGTTTTTCTTTCTTGGCGCACGGGGGGGGGGTCATCAAAATGGAATATCTCATGCTATTTCGCATCGTTCTCCGTTGTGCCACCAGGAATCACATGATTGTCAGCACTGCTCGATACAGTCGCGATCATGCGACTTCTAGCGGCACAACCGAGAGCTACGCGAAATACCGTGAGATATTCCATTTTATTAACACCCCTCCGTGCGCCAAGAAAAAAACGAAGTAAATGTTTAGGCGCGAGAGTTGTTCTCAGACGCCGGACAGACCGACGGGCGAACAGACGGACAGATAGTTTATGGATACGTAACGAAAAACAATTGACAGTTTATTTATTTTTTTAGTGCTTACATCAGGTGTAGTTTTGTCTCATCTAGTGTGGATGAGACAAAAGAGACTTTATAAATTTCATTTTAAATTCCACGGGACATTACCATACTCACACCTGAAATCCAATCGTTCTGATTTTCTGGCGAGCCTGCATGAAACGTTGGAATTTTCCATATCATTCTTGTGAGTGTGTAATATCTCATTATTTCAATTATATATTCAATGAACTTTTCTGTATTTGATGACCCCCTATTCTCATAGCCACAAAATGTGTGTCCCGAAAAAGCCCTTGTGTCCCGAAAAAGCATACAACTGGAATGAAGTGTAATAGAATTTTCCTATTTTTCCTTATTTCGCTGTTGCATTACTCAACAAATCTTGTTCTGGCTATTTAAATAAAATTCTATTCTCTCAGATTTTCCAAATATTTTTAACTGTTCCTCACGTGCTATATGAGTGTACGAGTCCTTATTATGTGTCTTGATAGTCTTGTAAATATTATTTAAATATGAGTAAACCGTGAAATTCAACACGTTTTCTGTTGAAAACATAAAATATCAGTAAAACAGTTTTTAACACTTTTACATTCGCATATTCATGATTCATGCTCACATATTTTATTATTAAAATCTCTGGCTTTTTTAATGTTCGTAATGATACTGAGAGAGGTTTTTGACAGAATGCTTTAATTATATTTTCCTTTTCAGAGTATGTTAGTCTGTATATTTCTAGTTTTCAAGTTGTCCACGGCACAACACGATTCCATAATTATGTCCACGGCATAATAAAATCCCGTAATTATGTAGGCTCTTACTTGGATTGCGTTATGCTCGCAATTCCACAGCATGGTTGTGGATTGCACGGTCACATACTCTTGTGCATTTAATCACCACAATCTCTAACCTAATTTTTTTTCAATGTATGTAGCAAAGGTCGGTAGAGAAAGTAGTTCTGGTCACATTTCGGCAAACTCCCTGTATTTTTCTTCCTCCAAGTCTCTCTGTCAGTGGGGTACCGCCCCCAACCAGGAAAAGTTTCGAACTCCGACTGTTCGAGATTCTTCCCCTTTTGAAGATTGGGTCATGGACGATAACCCAACTGCACCTCTCCTTGTGCCCTCACTAGACCCTCGCTAACGAGCTCATGATTCGTTTATCTCCTTTCGTGATAATGAAAACTCAGTGCGTAACAATGTAACCTTTCCTCAATTACGATTTGTTTGGGAGTTTCAGCGTAAAAATATTTCACATTTTCCTAGTGGCACAAGTTCAATGTGACCATTGCCCCGTGGCAAATGTTTTGCACTCGCTAAGGCGCATATATTCTGAGAAACTGAGAATCATGATGATAAATGAAATAATTTAACACACCGCTTCCTCATAGAATACCAGGAAATTACTCAAATTCTTAGAAAGATGTGAAATAAATTGCTGTAAAACGCAAATTAAATAATTTGGTAAAATCCTAATTTAAATTATATTAAATTAAAAACATTGATTTAGGTAAAAAATATACAACACTACAAAGTGTATCTACAAAGGGTATGTTCAATAAGAGCACCTAAAGAAATATGTACACATAAATAAATCTTAAGTGTCCCCAAGTAGATTCCCCAAAAATCAGTCTCCTAGGGTAATCTGTTATGAAGACAATGAGAAACGTGTTTTCTCACTTTATATTTTCTCAGATATATATATATATATATATATATATATATATCAATAGATATATATCTGAGAATATATATAATATATATATATATATATATATATATATATATATATCTCAATAGATATATATCTGAGAATATATATATATATATATATATATATATATATATATATATATATATCGTATATTAACATTGTGAGAGACAAGTCAAAATAATTCTATTTTTGCAATTTTTGCAGAAACAAAAGAATAGAGCAAAATGTTGTTTATATCATCTCATAGAGTACGCTTTATAATAAGCCGATTTTGAAAAAATCTTGTTTTTGAATTTTTAACAAAAGTCCGCGGACATTTTCAAACTTTTCTCAATCCAATTTTCTGAATCCAATTTTTTTCTTTAAATTTCTTGAAAGAAAAGAGTACAATACACTTATTAAGGTGACATATGTCTGATTTTCACGGTTAACTCTGAATTTTTGAAAATTTCAGAAGTTTGAATTTTATTCGCCGTCTTCCTCCAACTACTAAATTGCAAATAGAGATTTTTCCTTCAACTAAAATTTGTTATTCGTAGCGAGTTCTTTCTCTGTACACTTTTTTGAAAATGTACATTTAGCATTTACATGAAGCCATGTACATTTTTTGAAATTTTTTTGTAGTTTTGGCGCAATATTGCGTGCAATATGTGCAATTTAAAAAATAGAAAAACAAGATTTTTTCAAAAACGGCTCCAAATATTTTCTTTAAAATTTTGGTTGGGGTTGTGCACTTTTCCGTTATCAGCGCGCGGCAATGATTTTTTTTCCGCCGAAAATTCCCCGTTTTTTCGCGCAGCATTACATAACTTTCCCTGTACTATGTATATTACTCCGTATATACGTACGTATACGGGAAAGTAATTAGTGAAAGTAAGTAAATACAGAATGGCACAGACTTTCCCGTATTAGTTTTCTATTTCCTTGCGTCTGGGCTAGCTATTGCCACATACTCGTGCCAGCTGCCATCTGTCGCCACGCAAAGTACATTTTTTTACATTTTCTTAATTTTTCTGTTTACTAATGGTAGAATGGAAATATTAATTTTAGAATATTAAAGAACACAAAAACCTCGTCCTAAATGCCAATTTTGTTAGAAAAATTTGTAGCTGTTTCTAAGAAAATTTTTAAAATGTCCGGGAAGCTTCATGTAAAGTACCACCAAATTTTATAGAATCATTTTCAAAATCTCACAGCTTCGATTCGAGCCAAATCAGTTTAATTCCAATTTTGTCAAAAATATTCGAAAAACCTGTATTAAGACGACTAAAAAAATTAATTCTCGGTACTAATGTGCTTCCTTCTTTCCAATTTGGCTTCAGAGGAAACCACTTTACAAATAATAAGTTATTAAGATTAACAGAACAAATTCATTTTTCATTTCAATCATTTTCACCTCCTTGCAGTTTTCTTAGACGTCGCCCAGGTGTGTATTAAGACGACTAAAAAAATTAATTCTCGGTACTAATGTGCTTCCTTCTTTCCAATTTGGCTTCAGAGGAAACCACTTTACAAATAATAAGTTATTAAGATTAACAGAACAAATTCATTTTTCATTTCAATCATTTTCACCTCCTTGCAGTTTTCTTAGACGTCGCCCAGGTGTTTGATCGAGTGTGGCATGATGGATTAAAATTCAATTGGGAAATTGGGAAATTCAATTCAATTAAGGAAAATTGGAATACCATTATATATCTATAACATTTTATCAAGTTTCCTATTGAATCGCACTTGCTCTGTACGTCTTACTCTTTCATTTCTTCCCCTCGGGCTGTTATTGCTGGTCTTCCACAAGGATCCCCGTTATCTCCTTTCTTATTTAACTTGTATGTCACAGATATTCCTACTAGTAATACAATTAATATAGTTCTCTTTGCAAATGATACTTTACTCTTTTATGCAAACCGAAACTTAAACACAGCATGTCGTGTAATTCAATGTCACCTAAAAACATAGAAAATTAGTAAAACTTATGGAAAATCAAAATTAACCCAAAAAATCAATCGCCAAAGTATTTACTTTAAGGTATTCTGTCTATCCTCGCCCCTTATCTCTGGACTCTTCTATCATTCCTTGGTCTCCTCTGAACTCATCTATTCGTTATCTCGGCGTTCTGATGGACACAAGACTAAATTGGCACAGTCACGTCTCATCCAAAGTAATTGAAGCCAATAAAAGGTTAGCTATTTTACGTCCCATTCTCAACCGTAACTCATTTTTCATTCCACTTTAACCATCTACAAATCTATTCTTCGGCCAATATTAACCTACGCATGCCCTGTTTGGATTTCAGCTGCCCCAACCACATTAAATACGAAGTTACAAATCTTCCAAAACAAAATTTTAAGAATTTTGTAAATGCCCCCTGGTTTATCAGCAATAAGACCCTTCACAACGATCTTTCAATAAAACCAATTACTTCCTTTATTACAAAACTGGCACATATATTTTTCCAATAATTTAAGTCATGTACAAGGAGCAGTCACTTATGAATTAGGAACCGATCAGCCCCCACTCTCCCGCCTAAGAAACAGACATCAATTTCACATTTTCCTTCAATATCTCTCCGACATTAGATAAGGCAAGAACATTTCTAGCAATTACCTGTCTCTCCCATCGTATTTCCTTTTTAATTCTGTCATTGCTCTCTAACAAAATTCCCACGCAATAACCCTGGTTGTAGGTATAAGACATGAAATCACTATCAGGGAGGTAACAAGAAGATACCCCCTTCACCCTTTTCTGATACAAAGTTTCTCGGCCAATCAACCAAAGAGCCTCACGGCTGAACGTTGTACTGTCTGTAAATGTAAAATAAAATTAATAGAAAAAATGATGAATCGACAGACATGAAGATATTCTTGACCCCTACTTTCCAGCAAATCAAAGTTCACTGTGATAGCGTGTATATAAAAGAATGAGGTCCTATTCTCTCGCAGTACGTACCGTCACAGAACAGAAGTTCATTCAGTCATTGCCTACTTATTTGAAGATTCACAACATAAAACGATAGAAGGCAAGTCTCTCAGCTTTAACTGTGTAGTATAAGTATTGGTGCATTATAACCACATAGACTAGTTTAATCATCTGTAAATTGGGTATATCTTAGATTTTAGTTTTTTTTCTTTTTGCTGCATTTGAAGTTCAATGTTTTCGTTGACTAGCGACAAAAAGATTGATCTTGAAGGATACATGTGTTACATAATTGTTCCACATCCTCTAACACAATTGTAAGTAGTTTTTTTTGTATGATTTTGCTAGAATATTCCATCATGCATCCGTACGCATCTAGAATACTGCTGGTGTCAGTGTTCCTTCGTCTACTTACGTGTATTACCACCGAGGGTTCAGGACCAATGAAAATTACGGAAACAAGACACAGCCTTACGGATCGGGTAGGAACACAGGACTTGAGTCTGGACCAGATCCGCACCCTCGTGGAGGCACTGCAGGCCCAATTACAGGCGCTGCAGGGCTCCCAGAGAACGCATTCGCCCACTCCCCTGTCGCTGTCCCCGCGCCGCTGCTTCACCAGCCCCCCAGCGCCGGCCATCCAGGCGGCCACCCCGCCCCAGGGCTCCTCCCAAGAGGAGACGCGCCCCGGCCACGAGCACCAGGACGGCGCCCGCTCCCTGCACGCGGCCGCGGCGCGCGACGACGAGGGCGCCCTGGGGGCGCTGCTGCGCCGCGGCGCACGCCTGGAAGAGCGCGACGCGCGCGGCGACACGGCGCTGCACGTGGCGGCACGCGAGGGCGCTGCTCCTCTGGGGCGCCGACGGCCGCACGCGCGGCGCGCTGCTCCGCACGCCGCTGCACGCGGCCGCCGCACACGGCCAGCTGGAGAGCGCGCGGCGGCTGGTGGAGGCGGGCGCGCCGCTCGGCGCCCGCGACGCCCGCGGCGCCACCGCGCTCGCCCTCGCCGCCCGCGCCAACACCACCGACGCCTTCGAGTGGCTGCTGGAGCAGGGGCCGGCGGTGGAGTGGGCGGAGTGGGCGGACGCGGCGGGCGACACGGCGCTGCTGGCGGCGGCGCGGGCGGGGCGCTGGGCGCGGGCGGCGTTCCTGGCTGGGCGAGGGGCGTCGCCCGCGGCGCGCGGCCGCGACGGCGTGTCGCCGCTGGTGCTGGCGGCGCGGGGGGCGGGGCCGGGGGCGCTGGCGACGCTGGAGGCCATGCTGCGGGGCGGCGCGCTGTGCGACGCGGGGGAGGTGGCGCGCGCGCTGGCGGCGGCGGCCGGCGGCGCGCAAGTGTGGGCCATCGCGCAGGCGGCTCCCGAGGAGGTGAGTGTTAATGCTTCTGGCGCATCTTCCATTGCAAAGCAATCACGCGAGAGTGAACAAAAATTCGCTGCGTACGTTCGCTAAATGGTACACAGAGCGTTCAAGTTATATAAAAGAAATTATGTAACCTAAAATAAGTTTTAATAATTTATTATGGAAATTTGTTAAGCAATTTGCGAGAAAAAACAAGATAGAATTGTTATTAATGCTTTTCGAAATTTCTGCCATGTGATGTGAATGAATTATTTCCTTTTTATGACGTATAAATAGTTTTGCGCAATTCTGCGTGAAACACGAGTATAATCAATTTTAAAACAACTAGTGTCTTAAAATCCTTTAGTGACAAAATTTGTCACTAATTATTTTCCTCGAGTAGATTTGTTATACTTTAAAATATATAACACAGACCCCATTTTCGACGAACTCTATTTCCAAAACTTTAAATAATTTGCCACTTAAAATTGCCAGAAAAAACCTGCATTATTCTCTCTTTTCTGAGAAAATTTTGAGTCAAAATTTGGAGTCCTTTTGAGAAAATATTTAAAAAAATATCTACGCTTCAAGAAAAGTACCCTCAAAATAAAATATCGGTTTCAAACATAAAGGGCCTAGTTGTTTCTTTTTAATTAAGTGAGGAATGCCAATTTTGTGGAAAAAATCTTCTATTAAATTTTGGGAGTAGCCGCACGGACGGGCAGACGGACAGTCTGGGGTTTAGCAGTCAATGGACTTTTTGGTATCAAGAACCCACAAAAAATGGGTTCTGACTACACAATGTATTAGAGGAATTCATTAAGTAAATATAGGAACAATATTTATCCACTTTTTCTATACCAAGGTCCGGCATTTAGAGATTTCTGCCGAAAATTCGCCATTTTTCGGCGCACGAAATACTTTCTCTTCTTACGGAGTAAGGGCGAGAAAGGAAAATGAATTTGCGTAAAGGGAATAATAACCAGCCTATCGTAATTCAGTTTAGAGGGCTTGCAGGAAACTAAGCAAACGAATAGACAGGGTGATACGAGAGACATTTAGGTTCGTTTTACGTACATGTTTCCCGATAGTGAAACAAGTCGATGAAACCTCACACCTCATCAGCAAGTATACTGACGTAAGAAATACACGTGGTGTTTAGGAATTGTAAAAGAAACGGCAAAAGTAATGGAACACGGGGAATGCTCGTTGCACGTATGAGACGACGGTAGATTGTTTTCGAAAATTAAGGATTGTGTGACCAAAGCGCTATAGTTTCTTTGATTATCAAAATGCAATGCAACGTATTTCTTTAGTTATGTTAAAAGATTAATTATCTAATAGCCTGTGTGCGGTTTGGATATGAAAGTAGCATGCATCTCTAAAAAGTGACGGTGTCACCAATCAAGAATATAACAAAAATATTCAATGGGAAGACAAAGTCTTGTGTAATACTTCTAGCCATCATATTATGTTGAACAGATCAGTATTCTTAAATTTCCAAAAATAAAGTCATCCATGAAGCGGGTGAACCCCAATCTCTCAGATATTCTTCACTCACATTTAACTAAAATAATTAAAAATTTGAACGAAAAGAAAAATAAAATACCTTTATTCATTATTACCCTATACTTTGAGGATCTGTACTTTTGTATAACTAATTTCCAATGCCTGCACAAATTGAAATGGAAGATTGCAACCTCCCGCAATATGGAAGGTTTCTATGTTTCAGTTAGACACTGTGAAAATTGGGAAACACCCAAACACATCCTAACAGTTTCTATTTTGTCTGAAATATTTCATGCTGTTATTACGCCCTAATTCGTACTGCGCTTGCCAACTGAATTATCATATTTAGCTCGTTACTGCTTACGAGAAAGTTGTCATTAGGTAACACCAAGGCTCCAAGGAAGAGATTGCTCACCTTAAATATTTGCTATTATCATGTTTCGTTATAGAAGAGCAACTCTTTTTAATTTGTTGGTGAGATCTGTTGCAATCTGTATCCATATACACTATACAATTTTATTATAGTATTCGTGAAGAATTGTTTTTGTTAAAATATTTCATTCACTGAAGTCTTATACGAGAGTTTCTTATTCCTTGTCCTTTAGAAGTTTTTGAGAAAAACATTTATTGTGGTTTTGTGCAACAGCATTTTTGCTGCAGTCCACTAGTATCATTCCAACACAATAACGTATACTTGCCTACCAAATCCATCCAATCTGTTACAGTTTTGGAATCAATATGAATGTTTAGCGAGGACTCCGGGGTTTGAACATTTTTCACATTTCCTTGTATTTGTAACAATGCATACAAGCCTGGCAAATAAAATGCAAATTTTTTGATGAAAATAACAAGCAATAACTCCTGTCAATCAATGTAAATATGAGAAAAACAAAAAAATCGATTTTTTAGGTTGAAAGGATTCCTCATTGAAAGGATGGTATTTTTAACAAGCTTGAAAAACTTGTGAAGAACAATAAGTTTTAAAGCGTTGATACAAAAAACATTGAATACTTTAATGGTTGATTGTTTGTAATAGGGCATTATTAAACCAAATGAAAACCACTTTGATGGTTTTTATTGCCTTCATCCGTACTGTTCTACCAGAGATTTTCGGTAGCACTAATTTTATAATTACTTTCTTTTTGGACATGTTTATAGATTTATTTTTTTACAACTGCATGCACGCTAGCTATAGCAGATCATTTCCGTTTTAAGATGGCAAGGTTTGTAAACTGTCTTAGCAGTGCCTGTTTTGACTGGCGCACCACTAGATTTCTCATTTGATCCGCCTGCAACAGGTGACGGAGCGTCACATTACTCTTTGTTCCGGGTAAAATCCAAAACAAAAACAACTGGTGATTGTTATGCTTTGATGCCGACGAAGCTTTACAGGTAGATGTGAGTTGCAGGAATACAGTAAAAGCTCTTTTATTACATTCTCTCATAATAATAGATGAACGGAAATTCATTGTGATCTCTTTCTGGCCCAACTGATCATGTGCCCTTTGACCTCGCAGGTGGCAGGCGCCGCCGGGCAGGAGGCGCTGCGTCAAGCTGCACGCGACGGCCGCCAGGAGGCGCTGGCGGCGCTGCTGGCGACTGGCGTCGACCCCGCGCTCCCTGACGCTCACGGCCACACAGCGGTGCAGCTGGCGGCGCGCGCGGGCCACGTGGCGTGCGTTCAAGCGCTCCTGCCGCACCTCACCGACCACCCGGACCTCATCCTGCTCGCTATCAAAAACTCACACAGCGCGGCGGTAGCGACAGCTTTGGGCGAAGCACACACTGAGCTCCTGCGAGGTCCCGAGGGGAGCAACATATTGGTGCAGGCCTTTCGCGACGGCCGATGCGAAGTGACGTCTGCCCTTGTGGCTCTAATGTCCCAACAACAGCAGATAGATGCCGCGAACATTCTCGCACAACAAAAAGCCAATGCGAAATGCCTGGAGTCCTTTTTAGACGGTGTGCAAAACATGGAGGACAAAACCAAGATTGTGAGGCAGTTTATGAATCCGAGTACCAGTCCAGAAATTCTGGTGGCTGTTGGAAGGAAAGTTCGAGATGCGTTCCGCTCTGTGGCTGAGGAGATGCCGTTGACGGTCGCGGTGGAGGGCGGGCAGTGCCAGCTGGCGAGCGCCCTCCTGGCAGCCGGCGCGGGCGAGGGCGCGGGCGCGGAGGACGCCCTGAGGGCCCTGGAGGTGGCCGTGGAGGGCGCGGCCGCGGAGTGCGTGCGGGCGCTGCTGGCGGGGGGCGTGGCCCCCCTGGCGGGCGAGCGATGGCAGAGGGCACTGCGCGACGCGGCCAAAGCCGGGAGGCGGGGCACGCTGCTGGCGCTGCTGGCGGCGGGCGTGCAAGTCGACGCCAAGGACACCGAGGGCCATTCTGCTCTTACGTTGGCCGTCATCGAAGGACACGTCGCCTGTGTAGAGGAGCTCCTCAAGGCTGGGGCCGACGTCAACACCAGGTTACCACACGCCGTTGAAGACACAATTTTAATATATGCTTCTTGGAAAGGAGACACGGACGTTGTTCGAATTTTGCTTCAATATCAAGCAGATGTGAATTTTCAAAACAAACATGAAAATACAGCCTTGATAGTTGCGGCATGGAGAGGACTTAAGAAGGTAGTACGGTTGCTGTTAGATGCCCGTGCGCTACTCAATTTTAGAAACAAATGGGGGGAAACCGCCCTCACTGCAGCAGTGTTTCATGGCTACGTGGAGATAGTGCACATGTTGTTGGAAAGTAATCCCGACTTAACCTTGAAAAATAATTTCGGGAGAACAGCTCTTGATATCGCCTCAATGAAGGGTTACAAAGAAATTGCGCAGATGCTAAAAAATAGGATGTAAGTAATTTAGAATGCGCATAATATTCTTCTCAGTGATCGTCACTTTTTTTTACAAAGCACCAAAATTTAAAAAAAAAACTTTTTGTAGGTGAAAAGAAATACTCATTGTAACTGAAATTATTGTCAGGAAGTCAGGGTGAATACTAAAATTGTAATGAAAAATAATATTATCATAGGACGATGTAACAATTCATCTATGCTTCCGAGGTCAGTTCATTTTACGCTTTTGAGAACATAGATAATTGTTTCTTCTGCTAGACGATCTTTTACAGCCTGGTAACACAACACCAAAATGTACATTCTCTATTATCTAACATAATTATGCTGAAAATTATATACTGAAAATTGTTTATTACTAGATATTCTCGCGCGATTGCATCACCAAAAGAGAAGAGCTGTAGAAAAGTAACTAAAGAAAAGTACTACTTATGACCAAAATGGAAACTCGATAAACTCCAAAAAATAGTTTCATGTTTTTCAGATTTTATGCTGTATGAAGAGTGGATATTTAAAAATTATGAAACAATATTCACTGTGATTGCATAGTTAAATGTTTCTAAAAATATAATTGAGTGTTATATATTAAGTACTGCACTTGTATATTCTAGTAGATTATAGCTGGAAAACCTGCCACCTACCTGAGCTTTTAATTACAATACATCATGAAAAAGGGAAGATGTATTACTTGATTCCTTGACAATGGCATTAAAAACACTCTCTGACCTTCACATTTAAAACTCATTTTACTCATTACTCATTACTCATTAACTCATTTTACGCCAACTCTAGCCAGTCGACGTATAGGCGAGTGCAGTCGATTGATCTTCCGCAACTTTCACCTCAAAATGTAGCAAAAGAATATGATTGAAGTTGTCTTGAACAAAGTAATGAACAAATACAATATCAAATCATGGTAACGTTAAATCTACAAATCTACAATTTTAACGTATTTAATACCTATTAACGTAAAATAACAATAAAATTTCTACATATAAAATAATTTCAAAAGTGAATTAAAAGTGTCAAAATCCCATATGTCCTCCCACGAACCGCCTGACAAGACATTAGTGGCGGACGGTGAGTTCAAAACTTAGGGTGGCCCAGGGAAATTCAGGCACGGAATAATATAGAGAATTTGAAAGACAATGCACTTTAATTTGCCAATAATTTGTAATTGATAGCATTCCAAGTAAAAAAGAGGCATTGACATGGTCAACATGATTATTTATTGTAAGTACGGCTTTCAATGGCCTGCATACCATAACTGTATACATACGTATGTACTTTCAATCACCTACCGTGTATTGTAGTATTTTCCCGTTTCAATTTAAAGGCTAATGACCTATACAAATGATATTTCACCAACTTTTGAATTTATCTGAGCTTGACGGAAATGGCGTTTTAGATTAATGTTCCCGATGTTAACATATTCAGCTAAAATCGCCAACAATAGACTAGTGAAGGAAAAAGGTTATTAGTTCAGGTAATTAACCTTCCGGTGGGCGCGTCTTGTTACTCACAAAAGTGGGCGCGTAAGAGCACTACAAGCTGCCTCGAGAAAACTGTCTTTTGCACCCTCAAAACTTCGATTATTTAATTGAAAAAGGAAGAATAATAACTCACTATTCATTACATTTTTGATGTCAATACATTTTATAGGTCACAAAAATGTGGCTAGTTTGAGGTATAGAAAAATAAATAACATATTGTTTCAGAAAACCTTATAAAACAAAATATAACAAAACAATTAACTAGAAAATAGTTATTAAATTGACAAATCAGGTAAATGAAACAGACTGGTGTCCTTAATTTTTAGAAAAGCATCGATTGGTTTTCATCGTTTCCTATAACTAAAGATGTTTGATTTCTTCGTCTGTTTCAGCCCTTCAGCAAAGAAAGATAGAACTACAAAAAATAGGGAAAAAAATCAACAAAAAACAACTTTATTTTTTTCTTTGATATTGCTTACCAGAATACATGTAAACGAACAATATGAATAAGTAAAATGTTCGTTTGGATTACTAAAAAAATGTACATGAGTGGGCGTGGTAGAACGCCGAGTGCTGCAATCAGAATTTTATTTTCAAATCTTCTTTACGACTGATAGGGAGAAGTTAACGGAAAGGAGATTCCCGCGTTTCGTTTAGAATGTTGCCAAGCGAGAATACTGAAACCCTCTGACCTGTCAAATAGCCGTACTCCATTTTAGAACAATAAAAGCACAAAGGCAGCACGGAGTGCTGCCGCACGCGCACCGGAAGGTTAATAGCCTAATGGGCTGTTTGGAAGGAGAATCGGTAAATTATTTAGCAACCGTAGTGGAGAAGATCTTAGTAGATGGGTGTGAAAGGAAAGAAGGTGGCTGTCTATCGATGGTGACAGGCTTATTTATCGTCGGTGGCCAGCTTGTTCGCGCCATCATGACGTGTATCATTTAATGAAATCATATATAAGAGTTATAATTATTTAGAAAATCCAGAAATTCCAAAAACTGGTTTGGGGGGTTCTCTAGTGTCACATTTGATTAAATAACTAGTTGTCTGAAATCATATAAAAAATTGACAATTATTTCTCATCTCTAATGCTTTTTGAGGAGTTTAAAAACAGAAACGTACATTCCTGTGGCAATGTGCGACCAAATCGCCAAGGGTTACCTAAGTTAATGTTACACAAGTATTTTGAAAGAGGTAATTTTGATTTCTCTGTATCAGGTAAAGGTTTACTTTTTGTAAAATGGATGGACAATCGTAGTATCCATTTCCTCTCTACTTATCATGGAAGTAAAATGTGCAGTGTGTCAAGAACCCAAAAATATGGTTGAAAGATTGATGTAGCAGCTGTAACTATGGTGGGAGAGTATCATTCACATATGGGTGGGGTTGACAAAACCAATGTTATCTGAATGATGTCATATATGAGATCACTCTACGAAATAAGAAATAAAATAATTGATACAGATTATTTTACGCAATGATGGATATGACTCTTGTCAACTCACATATTGCACAATTGAAAGAATTTCATTTAGAAAGTGTACAAGGAATGTAAATTTTAAAATTCAATATTTTATTATTATTGCAAGTATGAGGGCTTCTAACCTTTGGCAAACAGATGATAAAAAAAAGTGGTAGACCTAGGAGTGCAGAAATCTGACCTCCAACTCCCAAGAGAAGGAAGCCTGAACATTCTGTTCCAAAATACATTCGTTTCCAGACCATTGGAATATATTGGCCCATATTCACACCAGGGAGAGGCAGATGTGAAGTGTACTCTTTCAAAAAGATTGAATCAAAGCCACATTCGAAATGTACCTAATATAACATGTTTATGTGTTACTGAAAAAAATTGCTGCTTTGAATACCATCAAAGATAAAGCTGGCAGAATTTGAAAGAGCACAGATCTGGTGGGACTCTTTAGTCCCATTAAACAAATCTGTAATTTGGTTTAGCTTTGTAATTAATATTAATAAATATTTTGTTGATCAATGGACAATTACTATTTATTTTAAATTATTGCTTTAATTTCGTAATTTAGTAAATAAAAGGTAATATAAAAGAATAAAGGGAAAAATATAGTGTATGAATGTTGTAAGTTCATGGTATGGAGGAACTCTGAGTATCTCATGAATTACGTCTATGTCCTAATAATTTGATAATAGCACGGTCTAACATGTATCTGTGTGTGAAATGTGTTTGCAATCTGATTGTAATTGAGAAATTGAATCCACACACCATGCACAATGGCACAAGCACCCAGATAGGGCCAAAGAATACCAAGGGCAAGTATGGAAAAGGACAGGTCCGAGCTAGGCCTATGCGATGTACAGATAGGGCAAAAGTTTTCAAGGGGCAATATCTCCAAAGGAGTTATATACCTTGCGAGAGGCCAGATCTTTTAGATGTCGACTGCCGCTGGAAAGTGGTTGAGACGAAATTGGAAAGCTAGCCAAAATTCGAGAGAATAATAAGCTTATACGGGAAAGTGTGTGCTATTTTGTAGCACTGCTAGTTTTTACTTTTACGTGGGAGATACATCAAGCTACTATTGCTATAGAACGCAATAATTAGTTTTTTAATCTCATTAGTCCAGGCTAAATTTTGTCATTTCTTCGGTCCCCTAATGGTAGAATTAAAATATTTTTAAGAACATTACAGAAAAATAAAACATATTCATGTATGAACTTTTTTAAAAATAAATGCAGCCTTTAGGAAGAAAATGACAATACATAAAGTGGCATTTATGTCGTGTTATTCAGTGTATTTATAACTATCTGTAAAAAAATTAAAAACAAAATAGAGCCCTTTTCGAGAACACGTCGTTTGAGCGTTTCTAAAGATGCGCAATATTGAGCTCATTTTTACAGAGAAGTTTTCAGTTTTCGAAGAACTTCTAAGAAATCATTTCAAGCTCTTGTTTTTACAAATGCAATAACGTTTGGGGTATAGAAAATCTCCGTAACGTAAATATTAAAGACGTGAGAGGTATTTCAAAGAAATTACCTTTGTGTAGTTTTTGTAAAATCAAAAGAAGACATCAAAATGAGCCATATGTCATGTAATTCAGTGTTTTTGCACTATTCTTACAAAACATTTTATGAACGTGTTTGGAGCAGTTTTGGAGAAAATCTTGAAAATGTCGTTGCTGTTTCGTGTACAGTACCACCAAAAACTTGAAACATTCGTTTCAAGGAGACATCAGATTGATCGATCGGGGAATATCAATACTGATATAAGTTCTTCCAACAAATTATCCGTCTCCGTTTTTCACACACATACGCACGTACAGACAGACAGACGGACGGGTGGATTGATTAACGAACGGACGAAAGATCGAATGTCGATCTTCCATTGATGTGTCGTAAACATATTTTCGGGATTAAGAACCCACAAAACGTGCATTCTGACTACATAATGTATTAGAGAATGTTATTTATTGTTAATATTATTATTTAATATTTATTGTTATTGCTATTTATTACATATAGTAGCAAAAATTATCCTTTTATAGTTATTGTTGCGGCTGTAAACACCCGGTTCGATAAAAATACCAACCAGGCAGCGCACGGCAGCGAGCGAGACAACTAGGAAAGGCAGCAAACCATGGAAGACGCATGCAAACGGGCAGCAAGCGAACGCTCGGCGAGCCTGCACCCCAGGAGCTAGTCTGCGGCGCCGAGGACGTTATAAGCCGGCGCCGCCACCGCCGAGACAGTTCAGAGATTGTTGAAGTGCCCGAGTGAGGATTGTAATATTGTGATAGTGTGTACGACCCGGCTTAGGATTTTGGTATTCTGTCTTTTGGTATTTTAGTGGACTGTGCAAGTGTTTGGGACATCTAGCGGCATAATCGGTAACTTGGCTTGTTTAATGGTACATTATCTTGGGTTACCGGATCAATACATTTGTTGAATAGAAACTGTGTGAGTGTGAAATAAAAACCTGTTTCACGGAGTCTGCTTGTTTTTTTTTGAACATAACAGTTATCACTGTTCCAAAATACGAAAAATTGCCGATTTTTTCGTCGAAAATTCACTGTTTACTGCATAGAATACTTTCTCTAGAGTGCATGTATAGTGTGATAGAAAGTAAAATATTAAATAAAGAAATACGTAAAATGCGTTCTGTAAAAATTTTAAATGTGTACTTACCTATACAAATAAGAATGAAAAATATATATTTACTTTATTGTGAAATAGCTTGGACGGGACTGAATCAATCAATCCATCAATACTACTGTATCAATTTTTAAATACGGAAATTAAACGACGGAGAAATGAGACACTGAGTTGGAATAGCGCAAAAGTTTTACTTTCTAAAATACCATTTGGTGTACGTGCAAACTTCAGGGAAATTAACACCAATGCATCTGGAAACACTTATCTGCAGTACCCGCAGAAGGCGGAGAGCGGAGGTATGCCTCTTCTCCCCTCACGCGCCCATCGACGCTCAGCAGGACATGGCGAGTTTCCGTGTGGACGAGCACTCTACCCCAAGACGTCCAAGAGCGTTATTACATTGCCCCAGTAAACAGCTGCCAGGCACTTGCAGTTCCGGTTTCTATAGAGGCCCTTGCGGCACGGATTGCTCCACAAAGCAACTACAGTTCCAGTTCCCTGAAGGTCGTTGTGGAGGAATGGTCAACAGAGCACAACTATTACAGTAGGGGAGACGTGGTAAATATGTGGCACGATTCGATTAGAGGAAGCTAAGCGGGGAACGGTCGCGAGTGCATTGAGACATTTTTGGAATATCTATGCATGTTCCCCCATGCAAGAGACTTTTAAGCTGAAAGAAAAAATTATTATCCAATAATTTCTTTAAATATTTTTTATCATCACGTACTGACGGAAGACACGATTGATATTCACCAGGAAGAGTAACAAACAGAATTAAAAGCAAACGTGATTCATTCTCCTTTATCGTCTTTCATCCTAATCAAACTCATCTCCAAACAGTTGTATTGTCACCGAAGAGACAGCCAAGAGAGAGGGAAAGAAAGAAAAATCTAATGAGAGAGATAAAGTCAGTGAGATAAAGAACGTCGTAGAGAGTCAGGGTGAGAGAGAAAGTCAGAGAGAGAGAAAGGGAGAAAGAGAAAGCCAGGGAGAGAAAGAAAGTAAGAGAGATAAAGTAAGGGGGAGAGAAAGAAAAAAGGGAAGAAGAGGCAGAAAGTCAGGTAGAGAGACAAAGTCGGGGAGAGAGATAGTCAGGTGGAGAGAGAAAGTCAGGGAGAGAGAGGAAGTTCAGAAGAGAGAGAGAAAATCCGGGGGAGAGAAAGGGAAAGTCAGAGAGAAAGAAAGAGAAAGTCAAGGAGAGAGAGAAAACCATGGAGAGGGAAAGTCAGGGAGAGAGAAAAAGTCGAGGAGAAGGAATGTCGGGGAGAGGGAAAGTAAGGGAGAGAGCGAGAAAGTCAGAGAGAGAGATAGCCAGAGAGACAAAGGAAGAAACAAGAAATATGACAGTCATAAAAGGAACTCTACAGAGCAAGAGAAATGGAGTCATGAAGGGAGAGTGAAAGATGAGAATGTCAGATATAGACCCAAAAGATAGACAAAGAAATATAGCCATAGAAAGAGGTACTAAAGTTTTGTGTCAAGACATTACAAATATCTTCTTTGGTGGTTTGCAAGCGCGAAGGGGATGCCTGAAAACCCAAGAGTGCTTTAATCTGTGGGTGCACATTGATATCCCTCGGCCGACGGGGGGTCTTGCCGGAAACACGGGCGCCGTGCCGCGGGAGGTGCGTGTCAGGCCTGACGCAGGGTGCGTGCGTGAGTGGCAGCGCCTTTGCGTGCACCGCAGCCCCGCCCCCTTCCCAGCCACGCCTCCTTCCCTTCCTGCGATCTCTGCATATCACGGCCTCCCCAAACCCTCACCCTCGGCCGGGGCTTGATCCTATCGCAATGGAGTGCAATTTTATCACCTCGCTGCTGATGGCTCTACAGAACAGTCTCATTCCTGGATTCTATGATTCACGGGACGAATCAATTATGACTCTGCTTATATTTAATCCATAATTAGGTCGTAAACGTCGTGAAATATCATGAATTATAACACGTCATCGACACAAGACCTTCATAAATCCACTACTGCTGAATAGGGAATTACACACAAGGATGAATCAGAGGTTTAGGTCGAAAAAGGTAGAATGTTAAAGATGACGTGAAAGTCAACAGGCGCGCGAGCAATCCGCAACACATGTATGCTGTTTCTAATGCATTCGTTGGACACAACTTAGAGGCAGTGCGACCTAAGTCCTTCAACCAGACGGAGAAACTTTTTTATTATATAGGGCGTAATCCACAAAATGAATATTTTTGGATGTGGTAAACAGTTTTAGAAGTTTAGCTTTTCTAGTTACTTACAGAACGTAGAAGTATTCAGATACTTGCAGATATTTGCAGAATCTCAAAAGTTGAGTCTCTCTTCTGTTAATTCCACGGACTTAAAACTTTCGTTTTGTTAATGAAATGTTAGCAATGTGTGAATGTTTACCCACTCCCATTGCCGGTCCTTCATGATGTAACGCATGCTTTAGAGCGTGGTCATCTGAAGTTGGGTTCCAGAATAAGGGGTAAAAAGTACTCTGTATTATCATATTTCTAATGTATTACGAAGTGAGAATGTTTGGTCAAGTCCAACTTTTGATTTAACTCTGATTCCTATTTTATGGGATCATGTAGAATACAATTCATCACAAATAAACATGGGTATATCGGAAGAAGAGAGCAATACCAGTGGCCTTCATTTCGTTTCATAACATTCAGCTTACCATATATTTCCCATTTATAGTTCCAAAAGTAATTTTCCCAGAAAAATAAATTCTCATAATATTGAAGCTTTTGTCCTCACAAATCCATTTAATAATAAAATGCACTAATAGTTGCGAAATATATCAAAAAAAGTATATACGTGTAATTCTAGTTACATTGAGGAAATTAATAAGTCTAAGGATTTGGAATGTGAATCTAAAGTCACGTCAATACAGTATCTATTTCCATTCCATTTGGAAAGAAATACAATATCAAAGATAAGTCACTTCTATGTTAAGTTGTTTAAGAGAAATAATTCAACAGGAACTTTGACAGTTCTGTTAGCCTAAAAAGTTCTTCCCCTTTTGTTCATAATTGAAGAAAAATATACGTTCTTTAGTATATATTTAAGAAAAAGGACCCCAGGGAGAATAGTATTTGTCGGTTGTTTACATCATTCTACAGTCCACAGTTTCTACTGGCATTTTTTCATGACAATTGCCGACTCGAAATACCGTTGCTTCTCTTCCACGAAAGTAGGGGGTGGTAGTAGATGTGCAATTGCGTCACAAGGAAGCAGAGATCATTGTGAATGTCATTTTGATATAACTTTGCAAGAGAAGCAATATTAAAATCAGAGTGACATAAAACCAACAATAAAGTATCAGAAACGAAAGGTTGTGGTGAAATTACCCGAATTCGATGAAATTACCCTCCCTGAGGTATGCCTTACTTTCTTAAAAGTAGTTTTAGTCGACAACAAACTGGCAAAGACAGCAACCATACACATCAAAAGAACCGTGTATTAGTTTTCCAGAAATCAGTTCTCAGTCAAAACCGTTAATTACCCTTTATACAAGAGAAAGAACGCCATACTTATAAACACCGTTGCCAGATGATTAAATGTATATCCCAGTACCAAACTTCAAAACTCCTGGTACTTTCACTATAATTTCTGATACCAACGTCAATTGATATAATTTCTGAAATTGTTCATACAACTCAATTATGTTTATTACGCAATAATTAGTTTTTAACGCGAACAGGAAGACCGTTAAATTTGACTAGATATCGATTCATTTTATATCGATAAACTAAATGGAAGACTACCGTTTTCTACTCTAATATGTGCTAGAAAAAGATCTTCCTATGTCACCCATAATGTTTTCCTGGCATTGTTTTTACCAATATCATAAAAGTATTGGTGTTAGATTTAAATTATTGAATAAAAAACTAATATTAAATTGAACATAAATTACAATAGACCTAAAATCCTAGTATTTAAGCGTTCCAGGATGTTTTCATCCTGGTACATGGTATCTTCATTAAAATTATGGTAAAAATACCAGGATCCTGGTACGTCTGGTAACACTGCTTAGGGGCCGTCCATAAATTACGTAACGCAAATTTCGAGTATTTTCAATACCCCTCCCCCATGTAACGCACTTTCCTATATCTATGTATCGCAGCCTAACGCTGCCTCAGACCCCCCTCTCTCTCCCCCTTTTAGGGTTACATAACTTAGAGACGACTCTTTATAAGGCGTACCGCAAAGAAGGGAATTTCATTGAATTCGCTTTCAGTACCACGAACTGTTGGTTCTAATAACATTTACTTCTGTCAATCGCTGATGCGAAATCCCCCCCTCCGTTTCTTCCAGGAACCCTTTTGAAATGGAGTGGAGGGTATCGGAAGAATCGCTGCCGATAAAATCGCCGAATCGCGAGTTTCTAAATGACGTGGGTGCATTCGCTGGCCGCTCTCCGAAAGCAGCTGCCTTCCGTGAACTGCGGCGTGCCAGGACCTGCTGTTCACAGATGCGCGGCGACGTGCTCTGCCTTACAGAGCCAGGAGTCACTGGGCACGAGCCGCTTGGAAACGTCTCTTTACTGCGATTTTTCTAACTTTGCCTCTGAAAGCCCGTCTTCACGATGGAATATGTCACGGTATTTCGTGACGTTCTCAGTCTTGCCGCCAGGTATCGCATGATCGCGACCGTATCAATCAGTGCTTGAGATCATGCGACTTTTAGCGGCACAACGGAGAAAGACGCGAAATGCCGTCCATATGATATTCCATCGTGGCCATAGGGGTTTGAGGGGCAGAGTTAGAAAAATCGCAGTATAGTGCATACGCAAGCGAGAAAGAGGGTTCAGAGTAGTATTTGTCTTCTAAAGGACTACACTACACGCATTTTTATTCCTAAACAAGGTTTATTTTCAATAATATGAGTATGACCAGCCCTCTGTAGCATGTTTTATTCCACAGCAATTTACAATGGCAAGTAGCCATACACAACCCAAACGAAGCGGTAGATTAGTTACCCAGAAATCAAAGCCACAGTAAAAACCATAGGACATACTAGATTACACAAAACAGAGAATACCGTGTTCAAAAGCAAGCGTAAACAAGGCTGTCCTGTTCTGTCCTCTGGCTCGAGAGCCTGCTACGGCCCTTGGCCGACCAGCGGTGACTCAGCCTCTCGGGTAAGAGGTTCGTGTGATTAGGACTAAGATATCCCTTCACCGTATATACTCATCTTCTTAACCTTAGGTTGGGTATTCTCATTGTCACACAGCAATAGATACTGGGAAATTTGTAAGGAAAGCGCACAGTTATAATTTACCCCAGCCGGGAATCGAACTCGGGGTTGCGCTGTGGAAAGCGAGCACGCTAATCAACGAGCCACCCGACAGGGCATAAACAAGTCTAGCATTTAGTAAATCAAGCAACTAAATTTGAATGTGCTGCTTCCCTATCTCCTTTTCTGCGAACTGGCTTTCCTCTTTTCGTACGTCACAAATGGTGACGTCGTTTTCTACCTCCAGCCTCCTGTAGGGACGCGGCTAGAGCCGGGCAAAACGTATTCTATTATCGAGCGGTCTCGTTAGGTTTGCTTTCGCAGTCTCGGAACCTCGAAGGTCGCGCGCGCGCTCCTTATCTGCCTGTTGAAATCCACACGTAGATCTCTCTTTAGAATCGAAACTATTGGAACCGCTCCATTCTCGGCTGTTCTCATCAGTATCGGCCGGTATTCCCAGTCTCGGTAGAAGCGGCCGGCGCCGGCTGGGCGGCTCGGCAGCTCGACGCAACTGCGGGATTTACGGTCGCCACGTATTGTGATCGCAGAACTCTTTCATTTAATTGTAATTTATTAATTATAATCGCAGTAAAATACAATTTCAATTAATCTATTAATTGGTTGAAAAGTGACAATCACTCTACGAATGGCGTATAATTTTAGAGATAAAATAATACTATGTTTAAAAGCCAAATAGTGTGCAAAAAATAATTTAAAATCAACTTTTTAGCAATATCAATAAAAAAGAATAAAAATAAAAACTAAAATAATTTTCATCAATTGTTTTTACATTGTGAATTATTACATAATATTGTAATCAGGGTTATAAATTGGAATCTCTAATAATGTAATTGGACGTGTAGTTTATTTTCAAGTAAGCAAAGAAAATAATGATAAAAATTTAAATTTCCGAATTACATATGAAAGAACCAAAAATATGCGTTAAGGGAAACCTAATCCATTTCATACCTATTGTTATGTCATTTACGTTTCTTACGAATTCGAATGCCAGGCATATTTATTAAACACAATTAACATTTGGTATTAATTTCATGATCACATAATAAAAAAACGCATGTGCGAAACAAAATTGAGATAGGTACTCTTCTTCCCTGCGTGAAAACGCCCTTTCGTCCCTGGGCACAATTTATTCTGTCACAGTTGATGTAAGCCGCCATGGTCTCTGAACTGGGTGAAACAATTGGCGGCCAAACAACGGTGCATACTGCAAATCAGCCTATTCAACTCCTTGCCCTATCGCCACACACTGGTAGTTTTCAGATATTCGAAATACGTAATTAATTGTAATCTACTACATTTATACACCATATAAAATGACGGAAAATTAAGAAAATCTATAACATTTTCGCACCAAAGAAAATTGCTGTAATTTAGTGTAAGCCTAATAAAAATAGAAATGATAAAAATATATGTTTAATTGACTTTAACTCTATCACTGGCACACGAAAGAGACCTAATGTGTAATTCTTTCAGTTAACAGAACCATCCTTCCATTTCCTTTAACTTCCTGGAAGAACATGTTGGACGGTGAGATATCAACGTGGGAAGTAGGGGAAATCGACTTGCCCCCTGAGACGCGAGTGATGTTTGCATTGCAAATCTGAGCCCAGCGATCGACTATGATTCATCGGCCACCTTCGATAATCCGCTTCTTTTCTTTTTGTAAAGAATTTAGAGGAAAGCGATCTTCTGGTATCCAAAGCTAAATTCAAAAACAAATGACATCCTCGGTCTAGATCTAGATAAAAAATGGAGGTTCGGTGCCAAACGGCTGGGATTAGTGAAAGTGGTAATGATTTAAATATACATTTTTAACCAAACTAGAAGAAAATAGTCTTAAAACATATAGTCAACAAACATAATAGTCAACAAACTAGAAGAAAATAGCCTTAAAACATATTTACGTGAAAATAGGCGAAATAAATATTCGTCATATTTTTCATTATTTTTATTATACACATATCAAAAGCCTAAGGCTATCTACAAAAATTGCAGGTGCCCTAGATTGCTTGTGTATTGGTCAATGTATAAATCTCGCAAATCGCAAAAGTAGTTTGCCTTATTCAACAACCTACTGCCAGACTGCCTCGAGTTTGAGCTATACTAAACGGTGGCGAGAGCTCCGGTGACGCCTCCAGCATCTATTCGACGCAGTCGGCGCACTCCGATAACAGGCCAAGCTTCGGTATCGTTCGTTCTCGATAATGGTAATTCCGGAACTGTCATTCTCGGACACAGTAGTATCGGCGCGCCTGGTATCGCCGCCGAGAACGAACGGAACTGAGGGCGTTTTTGTCCTGCTCTAGACGCGGCACTACGCTTTCTACAAGGGCGGCGGGCATGTCCGTCGTAACAGAATAGCAGTTAGCGCAAAGGCTCTCGAAATCACACGAGGCGGAGTTTGAAAGAGCGAGGTGCCACGTCACGGTTGTAGCATTGAAACAATCCTGGTAAGTGACGGTCAGAATTAAATCCTTCTCTAATTCCCCTCGTCATGGGATTCCATATTCACTCAGCCAGAGAACGACGCACTTAATGAATAAATTTGATCTACTCTGTAGTGTGTGTGTGTCCCCGGTGGCTAATATTCGAAATTAGTCGGTAACTGTGAAATCCCATAATGGGACCAATTAAGGAATTTCAACAATATAGCCAGAGCAGATTTTAGGGTGAGTTAATGACCCAGATTCAAAAAGCTCGGGGTTTAGAAACGACAACAAAACCACCAGTACAGTTTAAATACAACTACACAGCTACAAGAATGGCTACATCACTAGCATATATTACGCACTCGGGGGAAAACATGATCAACCCAAAATAAGCATGAATATATATATATATATATATATATATATATATATATATATATATATATGGATAATGTATATGGTGTAACGATATAGTATAATGTTTATTGTAAAAATCTCTATTATCAATTTTGTAGTTTAAATTATTTTTTTGCAATTTTCCAAATATTGGGGATTTTAACGAAAAAGATACCTGCACCATTCACTTAAAAGTCCTTCGAACTATTCAACAACACAATTTAATCAAAATATTTGAAGACTTTTTTTTGAAAATTTTGAAAATGGCCGAGGGGCTTCATGTAAAGTACCCCCAAAATTAAAATATCGGTTTCAAATTCCAGAGGTCATGACATCAGCAAAAATAATTGGGGAATAATAATTTTGAAGAAAACCGGCTGAACGGTTTATGCGCTAGCGTTGACCACTGACGGACAGACTGACGTTTTGCCGTCAATCAATTTCTTTGGTATCTAGAACCAACAAAACACGGATTCTGGCTACACCGTGTGTTAGAAGAATTTTTTATACATTTATCAACTGTATTTATTCACTTTTTCGCTACCAGAGCCCTGTAATTAGTTCCTTCTGGCGAAAATTCGCCGTTATCTGGAGTATTATTACATAAGTTTCTCATGTTAAGAAGTTACTTCTTAAGGGCGAGAAAGTAAAAGATTAGAGATTTGTTTCATGCTCAATTGAAGTGACCTATTGAGCCAATACATTTTGATCTGTTCTTCAATATTTATTTGGTGAATTTCGTGTTGTTTCTACATCTCGCGATGCCTCTAAGTGTTAGCGCCACCTGGGACTTCATCATGCGCATCACTGCCCTAATATCTGGCCGTCCGTTCGTGCGTCGGCGGCGCGGCGCGTACGTGCCGACCCGCCGTCAGCTGCCGTGCGCGGCGCGGCGGGGCGCGGAGAGGAGTGGAGGGGAGTGGAGGGGCTGGTGGGGCGGGGCGCGTGTCCGCGCAAGAGGGAGCTCCTCAGCCACCCGTCACTGCCAGCTGCAGGCGCCGCCCGCGCCGCCCGGGCCGGGCGCCTTCCGGGAAGCGAATGCTCGCCCGCCCCGACCGCCGTCAGCCCCAGGGCAGGCGGCGAGCAGTGCTCACGACGCTTTCCGGCCATGCGGTTCACTCTGCTGCTTCCCACACCAAGACGTTCTGCAGTTTGACTCATGACGCTGGCGGATGTTCGATTGATAGACTTATTGATTAGTGATTTCGGGCGCGACTGCAGTTATGTCATTAGTCCCGTAAGTGCAGTGCATGTTTTCCATCGGGAGGTGGCGGTGTTTTTCCCCTCACACCCGCCGACCTGTATGCCGACTTGCGGAGTTTTCCGACTAGATATGTCCCATCAGTGGGGCACCGCCCCAGCCGGAACAAGCTCTAAGCTCTGAGTTTGAAGAGAGGTTGAAATATTAGTATTTAATTAGTGAGTTTCAATATAGTTATTATAATTTACGGAACTTCTTAAAAGAATGTCCAAAAGACTATGTTTCGTTCAACCACAAGTTTTTCTGCGCGCTTTTGATAAATAAAATTTTGATCGCTTGTTTCAACCGCTGAGAAGCATAGCCAAGAACTCGGCATAAAACCAGGAGAGATGGCTCAGTGCATCAACCTGATGTCACTGCAGTTTCTCTGACCGGGAGATCCTGGGTTCAAGCCCCGACGGCGGCAGGATTTTCGACACTACCTTGTCAGCTAGGTCGAATTCAGTGGCAGTCTGGAGGAGAATTCTGGCGGCCGGCTGCTCTGATCGGTAGTTTTCCGTGGTTTCTCCGATCAACCCCAGGCGAATGCCGGAGCAGTACCCTAACAAACGGGCCACAGACCGCGCGCCTCGTCCTATCCTCTCCTCTTACACACACTCTTACACTAACATGCACTACACTACCACACATGCCGGGAGACCAGTCGGGAGCTTACAGCTTGTCACGCTGGTGGGAGATACCTGGTTGATTGGAAAACCCCGCTAATCAACGGTAGGTCGGCGCCAGGTCTCGCCATCCAGCGGGGAAAAGATCACCGCCACCTCCCGAGAAAAACACGCACTACACTTACGGGACTAATGACCAACGTTGTTGCGCCCGGAAACACGAATCAATCAATCAATCAAACTCGGCATAAGGACAGGAGGGGCATTACGTCTCGGGAATTGCTTTGTTTGAAACACGAAAAGCCGAGAATAATATACTCCCTTAACCTTGAACCAGATTGCAAAAAGTAATAAAAAAGACTGAGTTTTCACTCGGAAGATCTCTGCGTTTCTGACGCATTTATACAGTTCTTTTGTCCCTAGAAAATTATTATTCTTCAACTATAAGTTTCCAGGTGTATTTACACTGAACATATCTTTGAGGCGACATATTTATCAGAGAAAAAGATTTAGAATCCTAAAATAGTATATTTTTTTATTTTTATTTTATGTTTTTAAAATAAATAATTCAATTTCATTTTAAAATTTTGAAACTATCACGCATTGTGTAATGGCAAACGATGATTAAAATTATGTTCTCGCTTTTTTTTGGCTTTCTCCCTGAAGCACTGTGGCGCTCGGTGCGGGTGAAATGGCAAGCACTTTCTGCGAAAAGCTGCTCGCTCGTGTTTGCATTCTGTTGCTTATCTCTACGCCTGGTAATAAAGGATTTGTGCTCGACAAGCGAAAGTATAGCTGAAGAAGATACGACAATGGGTTGTGCTCACTGGCTCAGTGTAAAAAAGAATACATTTCAGCATAGGCTGCGAATATCTAATAGATAAAGAATATACATGCAAAATTGTGTGCAATTTGCTAGATTTCATTTCAGTAAATGTATCCGGGAAAAATATTCTTTAAAACATTACATCAATTTATTCCCCGTGTAATTTGGAACAACAAAAGGAAGTTCAACTATTACGTAGCTGGCATATACAGGATGTCCGGGGAGGAAACGTCGAAACTTCGGAAATAAGCTCATTAGACAATTCTAAGCATATTTTGTCTAATAAACTACCAGGACATTCCGAATGGTTGGCCGCAACATGCACTCAAAATTTGGTTTGAAAAAATTATTTCTAGGCAAACATTTGCATTATGGAAGCATAGAAACACTCTAGAAACATATAAATTGTTTATTATTTACAAAAGAAATGAATATATTTGTTAAGAATGAAAAATTAAGCGAGAAATAAAAAAGAACCCAATTTACACAATTTGACTGCTTTTTTATTTCTCGCTTAATTTTTCTGTCTGAGCAAATATACTAATTTCTTTAGTAAAAAAACAATTTACATGTTTCTGGAGTGTTTCTATACTTCCGTAATGCAAATTTTTGCCTATAAATCATTTTTTGAAATCAAATTTTGAGTGCTCATTGCGGCCCAACCATTCGGAATATTAACGTAGTTTATTAGACAAAATAGGCTTAGAATTGTCTTAAAAGCTTATTTTCGAAGTTTTTACGTTTCCTTCCAGGACACTCTGCATATTAAATATTGACTGAAGATGTCTTCACCCACATTCTATTGCATAATTTTAATATTTTACATTTATTCTTATTTATCAATATGATATCTCTTTAGTCATCGTTTCATTTAGGTATTATAAAAACCCTTCAATGTATTGCAAGCTCGGTGGTTACTGTAGAAATCTTTCGGGAATCCATGTCGATGGGTAAAACCATATACTATACCTTCATACATATTTGAACGTAAAAACCAAATGAATCCTAATTTTTTGGGAATTTTGTCTAGAAAGATTCCTAGAATTTCACATCATTCCAGTCAACATATTTATTTACGAAAGTATAATTGTATAGCTTAGAGATTACAGAAAATAAAAAAAAATATTAAAGCTACATAATTGTCAAGGATGACAAGATGTTGGGTGACGTTAAGGCTTCGAAGATTGGAGTTTTGGAATCCCGTTTAGCATTCTACAGTTGAACGCTTCGAATGTTATATCCCAAGTGGGAAGCCATAGAAACTCCACGCAAGCGGCTCCCAGGTCGTTGTCTCCGGGGATCCAAAGCCAGCGGAACTAACGTCCCTTCCTCCCACACACACCACCACCTTATCACTCTCTCCCATCCCTCGCCACGTCCCCTCCCTGACTCCCTCATTCTCATCCATGCCTCTCCCCCTAACCCTCTCTCACGCCTGGTCCCGACGCCCCCTACCCATTGCCTCTCCCGTCCAGACCATTCCCCCAAACCCTCCCCCTCCCCATATCTCGTCCCGTCCCCCACCCCCTTATCCTCTCCCATACCTCGTCCCGTCCCCCACCCCCTCACTCTCTCCCGTGCCTCACTCCGACCCCTCCCCCACCCCTCACCCGTTCCCGTGCCTCTCTTCGACCCTTCCGCTATCCCCTCAGTCTTTCCCACGCCTTGCCTCGTCACCTCTCTCACCCCTTCACTCTCATCCAGGCCCCCTCCCTCCCCCTCTCTCACTCCTCATTCCGATCCTTCGCTCACTCCCTCATCCTCTCCCACGCCTCGTCCCCCTCCCCCACGCACCCGCTCTCATACGTCAAGCCCTGCCTCGCTCCCTAATGTCCTTCCTCCTAACCCTACCCATCCCACCACCACCCGCTCACCCTCTCCCCCGCCTCGTCCCATCCCCTCCCAACGCATCCGCTCCCTTACCTCACGCCCCTCCTCGGTCTCTAATGTCCTTCCTCCCAACCCCAGGCCCACCCCTCCTCTTTCAACCGATTCCCAGCATTCCCTCTCTCGCCCTCTGCGAAAATAGATCGATGTAGCAAAGAAGGGCTTTTCCCGCCTTTTTGCCCCGACACATTCACGCATTTTGCTGAATTGTTTATTTGTTTACCCTCTGTGGTTGCATAAAAGGAGGTATCAAGCGTTGACGGTTCGTTGCACAAACTCGAGATTTGCTTTCGGTTTTTGGTTTGAGGAAAATCGTTAACTTTCAGGTCTTTGAGTCTTTTCTCGTGTTTGTGTTCCGCATAAATGTCTTAACATCTTTCTCCAGAACCAGAAGTCTCCAGTTCCTTTTATATTTCTTTCTTGAAGGTAAAAGCTCCCGCCGTTCTGTCTGGCACGTAACGCGTCACTCAGAATTATCTGAGCCGATTATATATTTCTTTTGCAAGTTGTAAGCAAACCGCCGAATACTCACAGATCTTTTTATTTTACGATCTTAAATATGGTGAAAAGTGTATATTGTGTTTCAGGTGTATTTACGATAAAAAAAGGACTTACATTTTTTCACCGATAGAATTTTGTTAACTTGTTGATAATTCCATTCGTCAATTATTATATTTTACGCAATCGTTATAATTAGTAGACGAAAGTCTGTGGAATAATTAGGACAAGTTTGAAAATTATTCCATTTTTTTTCTTTTTTCCCTTCCAAATAACAGTTTTACGGGTTCTCATATTATAAATTTACTCGCAATAGAACTGGTCGCACATTAATATTGATAGACCAAACCAGAACGCAAACATTTTGCCCGCCGGCGGCTGTGCAAAACAGAGCTCGACGAAAATCTGTGAATCTTAAATTGAGCAAAATAGAAATAAATATTTTCTATTTTACCCTATAAAATTAATTAAATACTGGAAATTAAACACACTGAACGCGAATTTCTTGCATTGGTTTCCAGAAAAAGATAAAAAAATCCACTCTCGTTTTCCCTGGACGAGACGTTTGAAGCTAAGGCGCTATCGCTAAAATATAGACCTTTTAACATGACGTGCATCAATAAAATTTTTGAGGTGACAACCTTTGGGAAATACAATGCTCAATTATTATAATTTACCTGTTACAAGTACTACGGAAATGTCTGAGTTATGTTTTAGCAGCTCAACTTCCAAAAGGTTTTCATGATACACGTCATAAATATTTTTCCTTGTTCCATTGGGGAGGAACTAAATTTTTTTTCGTGTTTTCGCACAAGTTTAAAAGGAAGTATTTTGAAAATTGTTACATCTATTTCTAGAAATCCAACAAAGAATTCACCCCGGTGTTTTAAGACGTTTGAAGATATATGGAAGGCAATAGCGTTGAAGCATGAGACCGTTCACGTCGTCACGTTCGCAGGTGACCGATCCCCAGAGGCTCCTCTTGCTCCGCGTGTCCCCGGCGGGCTTCTCCCGTCCTCCACCCGTCCTCACCACGACTTCCTCCAGCCCTGGTGGGCGGTGCTGCCAGCGGCTGCTGCGTCCCCAGGCGCGCGGTGTCCTGTATTCCCCCCGGTGGGGCGGCCGGCCCGGGCGCGGTCCCTACGAACAGTGGGCCGAAAGGAGCACTAGAGGGCCAACAACTCCCTTGCTCCCGTACACAAAACGAGCGGTACTACAGAATGGCTAGACTTTCTCGTGCAAATCAGTTTTCTAATATATTTAGTATAGGCTATCTTTTAGGTATTTCACCTCCATATTACTTGCTGCTACCTATCGGCATCCAAAATATATTTGTTCACTTTTTCTCAATTGTTCGGTTCTGTGATGGCTGAATTGAAATATCATTGATAATATTACAGGAGAGTAAAACATGGTCGCATATGCAAACTTTCATTGAAAAAAATTGGAGACGTTCTTGATAAAATAGCGTTTGAGCGTTGCAAGACATTCACAAGTTTTTGAGATCATTTTCACAGATCACTTATGGGTTTTCCAGAAACTTCATTCGAAATATTATATCACGTATACTCACAAAAGAAATAAAGCATAAAAATGCCATTGACGTGGATATTAATGACATGAGGGATATTTTAAAAAAATATTTGTGTTAATTTATGACAAATAAAAAGCGTATATCAAATAGGAGTTTATGGCATTTATAATTCAATACATTTATCACCAATACATTACCCATACCAAAAGTTTAAAGACAAAATTTGGAGTCGTGATTGAGAAAAATGTCGTGCGAGTGTTTCTAAAAATGTGCAATTTTGATCTTATTTTCACAGAAAACTTTTTGAGTTTTTGAGAAACTTCGTAAAGAATAAATATGAAGTCCATTTAGATTTCATTTCGAAGAAACATATCCATCTGCAATGTTGTAGTTATAGGAAGGCACCGAAAAATTTAAACCTTCACTATTTTCTAATTCCGTAGATCATCTTCAGATTTGCCATTCGCAGATTCTTTTGCTTTTAGTAAATCTGCTTACTGAAATAACTAGATTTACTTTGCATTCCACGGAAAGCATTCCAAATATATTTTGATTAAAAAATTATACGTTCACTAGTAGTCACGAAATTTACAGAAACTGTATTAGTTCATTAAACACCAATAAAATGTTGGTTTTTTCTAGAGAGTCTGTGATTGAGATAGCCCATGCCGTCATACACAGCCTCCAGTCACACAGTACCAACTCAAGAGACGAGCGGTCATAACTGGAGATTTGGCTTAAGTTAACAGATTTTCTTTCGAAATGCGTTTCGCCAAATTGCTGATTTGTAAATGTAAGTGATGTACAATAGGTCTTACTATAAGTGTGTTTACGAAGAGAGCGAAACCTAAAATTGGTGATTTCACAGAGCAGCTCCGTAACAGCGGAAATACGAATTAACCGATGGCGGTAAATATAATTATGCGTCTTAGCAAACATTCTCAAATTTAACCTTTCAGTGGTAGCGTGGAGTTTTAGTCTAACCCTCCCTTTTATCACAAATTTCTGATAAAAGATGCTGAAACATCGGATAGATTTTGGAACGTGAAGCATCTTTTCAGTCTCGATAGAAAAGCGAAATTGATGCTGCTTTTGATACGTGGTACGCAACTTGGAGTGTGTGATGGAACGTCTCATTCTCTTACTTTTACAGGAAGGAGCTTTGTAGGAGGAGAGAAATTCAAACAGTAGCTCTTCGCTTCAGTGAATTGTTGGTTCTTTTCATGTTTATTCTTTCTTCTCTCAGAGCTTCGTAGCGATACTCTTCAAAGATTTCAGTTAAGGATTCATCATCCGACATTATCATGCAGTATATGCAGGTATTCTGATGGTAGATCCATCTCCGAATCTTATCTTTCAGCATTGTATTAAATCGATATTTATAACCATTTACTATAAAAAAATTCATGTGACGTTTGCTTCTCATAACGTCTATAGCTAAGTAAGACAACTTTGTCCGAGGAACGGATCTGAAGTGACAAAGATATTTGTTTTGGAGAATGCACGAGTAAGATTGGGGATAGATTGAGGTGAAGGTGGAAAGTGATCCAATTGGACGGTCTCCTTGAAAGCGATGGGAATGAAAATGTCAGTAAAAATAGGAAAATAGAGATTCAACTAGTATATACCGGAAATAATGTGATTTCTGATAAGCTAATCCAAAATTTTTTGATATAGCATACAGAGCAAGTTATGTAATTCTGCTCAAGAAAGTCTTGATATTCTCACAAGAGAACCACGACGTATGGATGGAGATAAAAATATGTTTTATTCTCTCACCTGTACTAGTAACATCTACGAATGTTATCTTTTCTTTAATTCATTCCAATTCCTGATAATGGAAATGCTACCTTACATTTTGAAACTTCAAAATATGCAGAAATTACATTCAAATGTTTAAAATAAATTGTGAAAAGCTTGGATTTGTTATAGGATATTGGTTTTGGAGAATAGTCTGGCATGTATCTGTACCACACGCGACCAATAAAGAATTAGGAATGTCTCGTAAAACATAAACCAGCACCCAACCAAACAATTTGTCTGTGTCAATTAGAAATTACTTTTCTAAGTGTTTTATCACTAGTGTATTACTGATTTAAGTTTATCATCTGAATTTACTCTAGCGTGTTCTTCACCCTGTGCGGCCCTGGTATATAAAAGAGATTCAGAATTGTTTAGATTGGTAGGGCGATCGGTAATAATTTTCCATTATTAATTACTTTCACTTGCGGAATGTTCGAAACTAGTATAAATACTCCGAAAATTAGCGATAAATCTATGAGCCGCAGAGTTCCGACGGGATTTATTTGGTAATTTCCAATTACGGTTTGAGAGAACCAATTTCGTGAAATATATCTGTCCCGGACCTAGTAAAAAACAAGTAAATGAAGCAAAATATAGTTTTAAATATTATGATAAATATTATTTGAGTGAAAAAGAAGGAATAGTATTTGAGTGAAGAAAATGAAAATATTTAACATTATGAAGAAAATTATTTCATTTTATTGCATAGGCTTATCATATCTTATCAAAGGATTTAGGCAACAAATGATGTACTTCTAATTACAGATAAATATTCTTTTTGTAGTGCTTTTGCACATTGTTTGCTTTTTGAAAATAATGAATGTATGAGAGAATAATGCTCAAATTATAATGGATTAAGGGTAATATTGTAGTCAATAAAGTATTTTTTCAGAGAATATATTCATTAAATTTCACTCTTTGCCCGTCAATGGATGAAATAAATTGCTGGAAACCTGTCTTGTGTGAGGTGAATTCAATTAACAAAAATCATATGGAATGTCATACGTGAAGGATTACGGTTAACTGTTTTGAAGTTACTTAGTAAAATTCTCCACAGCAACGATAGTTATTTGTTATATCTTCGGATATTAATAGGTTGAAATTGTGAGGAAACACAATGGAAGGATGTTATGATTTACAAAGAGCAATAATAGTTTTGCGAAACTAAGGTGCGTTGTCAGTTAACAACACCACTTTCTACCCTAAATACACATTATTTAAAAAGTTAAATATATTTTAAAACTTCTGCATTTCTGTCCAACAATAATTCTAAATATTCCCAAATGTATAAATGCAGAATTATATAGTAATTAATCACAGAAAATTAATAATTTCCTATCAATTCTACAAAATGAACTTCAATTATTTTCACGTAAGCGTCATGTCTGACACTGCGGCACACCATAAAATGACAAAAAGGCCATTACAATGGCAACTACCTGACAACTAGGGGGCGGATTTTAATGAAATGTCATTTTCACTTTCCCGTATACGTACGTATATACAGAGTAATATAGGTAGCATAGAGAAAGTGATGCAATACTGCGGAAAATCGATTTCGAGATTTCAACGGAAATACACGTTTTGAGGTCCCCTGATACCGAAAAAGTGGTTCTTTTCAAAACGTCCGTCCGTCTGTTCGTCCGTCAGTCTGTGAACAACACTACCATAAACCATACGTATTATTTCTTCGAAGATGGATATTCCTCAGACAATCTGGTTTCACTCGAGGCACCGCGATTTTGAAAAACTTTCTTCAAAATTTGGGGGTACTTTACATGAGGCTTCCCGGGCATTTTCAAAATTTTTTCAAAAACGGCTCCAAATTTTTCTTTAATTTTTTTGTAAGAATAGAGTAAAATACACTTTTTAAGCTGTTATGGGCCCGATTTTCACGGTTAACTCTGAATTTTTGAAAATTGCAAAAAGGTTGAAGCTTTTCGGCGTCTTCCTACAAATACAAAATTGAAGATGGAGATGTTTCTTCCAAATAAAATTTGTTCTCCAAAGTAAGTTCTTCTATTAAGGTCACGTACTTTAATTTGAAAATTTAGTAGTTTTCACGCAATATTGCGTGGAATACGTACTATTTAAAAAAATTACAAACACAAGATTTTCTCAAAACTAGCTTCAAATTGTTTCTCTAAACTTTTGGGACAGAAATTGCTAAATGTACTCTAGTAATGATATAAACGCTACATTGCTCTATTCTTTTGTTTTTTCAAAAATTACAAAAATTAAATGTTTCTGACTTGTCTCTCACCTCGTTAATATATACATTAGCGGCAATTTGTTGACATTATTATATTAATGAGTACATGTGTTTTAAATAATGTCAAGTAAAGTTTCTCGACAACGCAACTGTTTTCTGTGAAAAGTGGCTCAATATTGGGTATTTTCAGAAACACTCAAACGCTATTTTCTCATAAATTACTCCAATTTTTTTCTTCAAACGTTTCGAACGATAGTGCTAATTACGCTCTTTAATATGATGTAAACTTCATTTTTGTGTAATTCTTCGCATTTTCAAAAATTAAAGAAATGTAATTTTTTGAAATATCTCTCGCGGGTTGAAGTCCTGCCTCTGTCATGGTTTTATTTGTGTTCGTCCTTTCACCTCCTGTCATCACCATATCATGTCATTTTCAGTCACATAACGTTAAACCCTATAGTGGTTGTTAATGACCTTAATAACAAAACTGCGAACTTAAATAGCAATAAAAAATAGAATATATTAGATTCTAGCGCCAAGCAATTATTTAGAATTTTCGAAACAATCTCAGTGGTGACTAAAATTGTATTGAAGAGGTAGAAGAGAGGTTATAAGCGACTGTTAAGAGCTGGGTTGAAGATTATGAGCGAGTGAGTGAGAAAATTATGAAAAACCCTACGATTTCATCAACAAAAATGTATAAGACGAGAAGAGTCACTGAAAGGAAGAAATATATAATTTCATACAGTTTTCACCAGAAAAATCTTCAACGGATGGCTAATTATTTTCTTGATTGCAAGAAAACTAGAAATGGGGTAACTAATTCCTACGTTTAAGTAACCAATAATGATATCGTTTTTAGTTACTTAAAGAGATACAAAAACAAGAAGTACACTGTAGCACTTGCACTAGCACGATCGATTGCGTCAGGAACAAGCACGCGTCGCGCAGTAACGCAGATAAACAAAAGTAACGAAAATTGACCAATCGCAACAGACAAGACAGCAAGCAATTACTCAGAGAGATAAATACAACTCATGCGCCACAAAATGTTATATTCATACGAAAACAAATAATTGCTGATGAGAAGTATTTGTACTCGTGAGCAATTGCTCTGGAATACTTTCTCATTTTTGTTAATATCACCCGATAGAGGATACAGCACTCTCTACGACAGATAACTCCAGAGATATCTTTTTTCTATGTATGAGAGGCTAAAATTCTTAGCGAGTGAAGCTTTAGGACCACTGTGATTTTTCAGTGGGGAAGGATTACGCATCATGATTGATTGTGATTCCGGGAGTGTCAACTACTGAGGCCATTAGCCCCGTAAGTGTAGTGCACATGTTTTTCATCGGGAGGAGGTGATGATCTCCGCTGAATGACGAGATCCGGTGTCGATCTAGCGGGGTTTTCCCTAATTAGGTGTCTCCCACCAGCGGGGCATTGCTCCAGCCCGGTCAAGCTCTAAGCTACCTACCGGTCTCCCGGCATTTGTGGTAGTGTAGTGCATGTTAGTGTGTGTGTGTGTGTGTGTAAGAAGTGAGGATAAGGAAGAGGAAGGAAAGATCGCGCGCGGTCCGTGGCCCGTTTGTTAGGGTACTGCTCCGGCATTTTTCTGGTGATGAACGGAGAAACCACGGAAAATTACCAAGCAAAACAGCCAGCCACTAGAATTCTCCTCCAGATAGCGACTGAATTCAACCCAGCTGACAACCTACTGTCGAAAATCCTGCGCCGTCGTAGCTCGAACCTAGGACCTCCTGATCAGAGGCACTGTAGTAAAATAATGGTCATGAAAGTGATAAAATAATAGTGATAATGACGATACAAACTTTGAAACAATCCATTTCATATTTAGCGTAATGAATTGGGCTTCTGCTCCCCAAAACCGTAGACTACAATGGTCGCCCAGACGTTTAGATAAATCTACTGAGAAAGAATATCTGCATTACTCATTTCCAACGAACACAGAAATTGAAAAGAAACCAAGCAGACTCCAGTAATGCACTCGTTTATGTTTTTTTTAATATCAGAATTAGCGAAAAATCTAAAAACTATGACAGTGAGCGTACTACTTTTTAGAAAATCATTTTGTTCAGCAGGCCACTATTTTTAAGAGTGTTTGTGTGAGCACTTTACATCCCAACCACTGCGCGAGGACTCGGAGCCACCGCTGGGTTGTTCTGCTGACTTGTGCAGGGCCCCGTCGCTGCTGCAGCATCTCTCGCGCGCAGACGTGACGCGAATGCGGCCGCAACCCCACTATTTATTACCGGTTCGTTCACTAACTGCCTTAGCACGACTCGAGCGCCGGTTGCAGTCCCACAGATACCTAAAATACAATGCCGTATGTAAATGGTTTACGTAAATGTTATGACGCGTAATTCCAGTATCGGCGAAGTCAAAATGTTTGCAGATGGATCAGTTTCCAGAAGAACCACTAATGACGGCAAAGCGAACACACTGCGGCACGAAGTTGACGGAACATATATGAAATATTTTTCTCAAAAATTCTGCGGCGATGATTACTAGAATTATACTCGTACGTTATAGGATTTACATACAACATACAACGTTATAGGATTTACATTCCACGGGAGAAAAAGGTCGTGTTTTTCACCTAGGGCTTTGTGAATGTTCTCCCACATTGAAATATATGAACCAATTGACGGAGAATGATGATTGGATTGATACATTAGTAATTCAGAGTGCGTCAACTGCTAAGGTCATTAGTCGTGGAAATGTAGATTATATTTTATCGGTGGAGGTGATAGTGTTTGTCCCCTGTTGGATGGCGAGATCCGGCTCCGATCTACGTCGGCTTGCGAAGATTTTCCCCGACCAGGTATCTCCCAACAATGTGGCATCGCTTCAGTCGGAACAAGCTCTAAGCTCCCAACTGGTCTCCCGACATGTGTGGTAGTGTAGTGCACGTGAGTGTAGGTGGTTAATAAGGCGTGAAGATAGGACAAGGAAGAGGAAGGAAAGTTCGCGCGCGGTCTGTGGCCTTTTTTTAGGGTATTACTCCTGCGTTCGCCTCATGTTCATCAGATAAATCACGGAAAACTACCGTTCAAAGTGGCCGGTCGCTAGAATTCTCCTCCAGACAGCGGTTGAATTTGACAGCTGTGTAGGGAGTGTCAAAAATCCTGCCACCGCATGGATTCGAACCCTAGAAAATGTAATCAAAAACGATGGAACCATTTTTTATTTTAAAAATACCCCAGGGGTTTCACGCAAAGTACCCTCCAGAGGCTTCACGTAAAGTACATCCCCCAGATCGATTGGGCAATATCACTTTTTAAAACCGGTTTAGCCACTATCGTTGTTGACATATGGACAGGCAGACGGATGGACGGACGGATAGTCAGGCATATTTTGTCATTCCATTTTTCAATACCAAGGACTCAAAAAACATGGATTCTGGCAACATCACCTATTTGAGGATTTTTTTTAATTTAGAAGCTGGGTTTATCCACTTTTTTGTTACCAGGGCCCTGTAATAAGAAATTTTCTGCCAAGAATTTGCCGTTTTCACGCAGTACTGCGTAACTTTCTCCCTAATTCGTAGCAGTAAAATAAGCTTCATCTCAAATATTCCCTTTCCGTTATAATGACGTTCCCAAACTCTGCAAGATACAAATACAATAACCTATTCACAGTGCTTTCAAAATAACCGTGATTCATGATGTTGTAATTACTACACCAAATTAACAGAATTTATCTAAAAAGTTAATTTGGAGAGTAAACCAGTTTTTTCGTATTTTGCTAGAAATTCAGTCATAGTTACATGCTATTCATTTTACATCATATTTCAGAATCATTAGAATCTCATTAATGTTTACATTTCTCACTGTAGGAACAAAACATATCTGCCTTAACCAGGTGCCTCCGTACGATACTAGGATCCACCTTACTTCAGTTAGCCAACAAATCTACTGCCGCGAATGTTTGTGTGAAAGTCTAAGATGAGGCATACTATTTCGGGGTAATTCATCGGAAATTTCGCAGACATGAACACTGTAGAAAACAATACTCTACAATGCAGAGTCGGTTTTTTGGATTCCTGTTTATTATTATTCATTAGATTTGCTATTATTTATTTATTTCTTGTCGTGAGCCTACAGCTTGTCCCGGCTGGAGGACATACCCGAAATGGGAAACCCCATCGACCTCCACATCGGCGCCGGATCTCATGCTCCATCAGGGGAGAGAAACTAGCACCTCCCTGGGTATACCAAACACTACACTTGTGGGACTAATTATCATAGTAGTTGACGCCCCCCTGCCCTAAAAAACTTTGTCACTAGAGAATGCTGGATCGATTCGGTAAGCACAACGCTTCTTGCAAATGAAATGTCCAAATTTGAATACAAAGGGAGAAATCGCAGTGTCATTTCGATTGTGGGTTTTAAAGTTACCCATACCTATACAGTATTTGAGTAAACTCCTATACTGTGCGTGTGTGGGGATTTCCGTCTCCCACGGCTAGACCTCTTACCGTGCACCAATCGACACATATGAGGTGTTATTGAACGCGTCTCGGTCTCTTGTTGGGGAACATAATTTGTTTTTCGATGCGACCATAAGATTCCAAGAAATTGTCAAACAAGTGTTTTTTTCGTATTTTGGATCTACGCTCTTTGTAAGTATGACGGGAATTAAACCAACGCCACCCAAATAGATCTATGCAGGTAACGTTGATTAAACCCCATTATTCCGTGGTTATTTTCAGTCCGCGACGCCATAATTTTCTTCCATGAGGATGGCAACACTGATTGTTGACAAGCGAATAAAAATTAAATGAATATCGCCCGACAGAATGTGCTAAAAATTCTGAAGTACTTCAGTTGGAAAGTGTTTCATGCGTATTTTGTATAAAGAATTTGCAACTTGTCTTGGAACATTATATTTGAAGAACGAGAAGTGCATACGTAGGAAACAAAAACTGTAAATACTAAACAATTCATGTCTTAAGCGTGCAAAAATCGATTTTCAATTTAATGTGACTTACAACTTATACATATAAACTTACAAAATAGTAACCTTTCAATGCTTATATATATTTGCATTCAGAACAAAAATCAGACCGAGTTTGCGGAGTTTTAAAATCTTAATAGAGGGGACAAAAATATGGAAGTGTTAAGCAACTCAGAGGAATCAAATGTAGTTGTAGAAGTTTGCGTCATAATTTTCCGAACTAATTGAGAATGATCTAATATTAGCATTAGAGAATAACGTAGAACAACAGCTTACAGGTGATCATTTATGTTCATATTAGAAAACAAAACGTAAAATATATAGCTGTGCAGTTGCATCATGCATATAAGTATTTAAGTCGTGCTTTCATGCATTCAGGAATTAAGTGCTGTGTGTATTTACAGCGATTATAATTTTGAAATTGCAATATTACCAGTTCACATCCCGTTTGTAGTTAATATACAAGGCCATTGCGTGTTGGGAAATTTTAAACGGAGGTATAACATTAACAGTTACTACGATTCATTGATAAGTTCAATGCCAGATACTCTAAGAATATATTTGAACAAAGCTACGCGTGAAATAAATGAAGTATGAAAGGAATTTTGAACACAAGAATATAGTTTTAAAACAGCGTCGGCGACGCCACATTCAACTAGTATGTGAATATTATATATATTAATGTATATATTTTAATGATAAAAATAATGATAATGATAAGAAATTGTGTTTGCGAGCTCCTGAAGATAGTATTCGAGGATAAAAATGCCAAAGGATAAATGCGTAAAGTACTTCAAGCAATCACGCAGTGTGCTATGTAACCTAATTGGCTCTATGGCAAATTCATGTTGAATGTACATCGGCTTTAACAATTACGTGGGTTTATTAGTTTATGTGAACAATACGGAGGTACAATAGAGATTTGACGAATAATTCCAGTTCGACTGCAGAGATCGGATAGTCTCTAATTACACTGAGGGTTCTAACGAGCCGTTAAGGTTATCAGGAAGTGCATATGGAATTTGCAAGCTTCGATCGACGGGTTAGTTCATTGTCCGTTGTAGGATATTCAGCATAATTAACTGAATGTCAGCAATAGGGGAACTATAATATTAGTTCTATGATTGGCTTGGGCCCATTGATACTAATGAGCCCCAATATAGATATGCGTGTAGAAACTATTCGCCTGTATTACACACAATATAATTTTTTCTATAATAAAAATATTGAAGATGATAATTATTATTTCACTATATATGTAGATAGGTTAAAGTTTGGTTTTCATTAATTAAATACTGGGAAACTGTTTTCCAATTATAACTTATTTTTCGTACCTGCACTGTAAGCAAACTGACATTCAGTTTTGCTCTTCCAATTAACAGTTTTGGTGCAATGCTTGAATATCTAAAAACATGTTCTAGGCATGCCACATTTATTTGTGGTGTAACATTGTGCATATATTAATTTGGATTTTTCGTCGTCTAGCAATACCCCCAAACTGGTTTCATCGTTAGATCATGATGATTTTGAGGCTCTGCAATGTGAAATCAAAAATCACACACGATAACAGAGGTAATCGTCATCTAAACTTATCATTTTTTTGTTGAATTCACGACATCCAACAAGTGAGGTCTTGCACCGTAGCGGCAAAAGTTAAATACTACTGTGAGCACCAATTTACAACTTATTAACTTACGGAACAAATGTTTAGAATAAGATTTTGTTCACTTGTGAGACAGTTAAGGACCAGAGTTAACGAATGGAGACGCTTACCTTTCCCACTAGAGCAAAAAAATGTGTATGCTTTTTTTGAACAAGATAAATACAATCTTGTATATGGGAACGGGAAATTGTTTTTCATACCCTAAGAAATTTAAGTAGACTTTATTCACGAGAGAAACATTAGGCTTCCTTCACATGGCAAGAAATATGTAATTTGTTCTCTCACAAATAAAACTAACAATTTTATTTATCTCTATTTATAGCTGGTACTAAATCTGAAGTAAACTGCTTGTAAAATCGTTCTAGTATAGCGTCTTTACTTACGAAATAACAATATTTATGAAGGACAAATCATACTGTTTGTTGAAATAATTCGACGTAAGAACAACTAACTACAAAAATAAAAGGCTGCACTCTTGACAATGAAGTGGCGTAATGAGTGTATTGGATAATAATTAAGGACATAAACAGTTATTTTTATATTAAGTGCGTGAAGTTAATATTTTTTGCTCGATCAATATAGTACGAGCTAAAATTCCTAAGAAATACTGACCATTAATTGAGTCATTTGTGTACATCTAAGAGAGTTTGTACAAGTTTCATTATACCAATATATTATGTGTTAACAGTTATATACTAATTGTGTGTTAATAGTAAAGTTAGTTATAGTTATAAGTTAATATTTGGGAAGAGTTTAATAATAGTGAAATGAATGTTGTTTTGTCATTAACGTGAACTTTATTGTCTTATTTATCTTGTAAGCTATCCACCGTGCGTAAAAGTCTTTTTCACACCAAGACATCACCGTGAAAAAATCACGCGCTAATTGACGACACGCCAATATTCTGCTTAGGGGCACTAGACAGATTCGTTAGGTCCTTTGCTTCACCAGAGATCCCGGCAAGCGACCAAATGTACCCACTGAATACAAAAGATGCGAAAAATAGTATTCGTGGAAAAAATATTTTCCCTGAACTGTACAAAGACATTCTGAGAATAGGCCTTTTCGCGTGTAACGCGAAATGCAGGGATATTGTGCAGGGAATGTTGCTTTGTTTACTGAGAACAAACAACAACTGTTTTTTTCCTGTTTTAAACAATTATTTAAAGGCCAACACAAAACAACGCAGGCTTGGCTAATCCTCTTGTTTGTACTGTTAAATGAATAAAATAATGCATGTTGTCTATAATGAATTTATCCATTGAAGAGAACATTTTCATTCGACAAAGTTACGTATTTTTAAATTAATGGTCTTATATATGTTTATAATGTCCCCTATTTTTACTCACAAATGTAAAACAATTAATGGTTGAAACGGTATAATCTGCACTTTTCTTTTTTGTTTCAAAGTCAATTCTTCTGTTTGCAAAAGGCAAAGAATGTATAAAGAATTTATGAAGAGTGGTCGAGAATGTTTATTGTTTAGGGACTACAGGATTTCTACGTCCCCTCCTGAATACAAGCCATAAAACAATATCAATTCTTTTAATGTCTGAAGTTTGTTTGCAATTAGTTTGTTCTAAACATAGTTTACCTTAATCTATCGGTATATGTTCAGGCGCTAACAGTTAGGTATCAGAACCCTCTACTAGTCGAGCATCAAATTAAAACATCAAAGGATACTATTCTGAGCACACTGGATCAAAGGTAAGGCATGCAATTGAGAAAGAGTGTAAAAATATAAAGGTTGCTGTACTCCCATGAATCGTCTTTAATGAAACTTTAGGAGTAAGCAAATATGAATGTAAGCAGAACACTAAAAGCAAGTCCTCAAAAGGCTTTGTCACCCTTCACTGAATGAATGCTTCCCGCATACTCCACTTTCATTTCTAAATGTTTATTTTGCAATACTGTTGTACAGCTACATCTAAGTTAATTGATCTAGATAACTGTCTTTAAAGTCGGATATTTCAAAGCATCAATAAATAATTTATTTTGACTCAATTTCGGAAACATGTTCCTTCTTTTTTCTCCCTCGCTCTTCCTCCTTTCTCTCCCCCTCTCTCTCTCTCTCCCTATTTCCTATTCCTCCCATTCTTTTTCGATATCTTCCTCTTTCCCTTTTTTACTTTCTTGCTATCTCCTCAATTTACTCTCTTCCTCCCTCCCCAATTCGGTATCTTGCTTACTCCCGAATACGCTCTTTTCTTTCCTCCTTTTTTCGCTCTCACTTCCTCACACAAAATTGAATGAAAACCACTGATGTTTTCAAAACATTTTACATCATTTCACTCCCCGAACTGTTTTTAAACAGATTTATAAATTCATTAAAAATCACTTTCAATAATTTTGTAGTTCTAGGAAGGTTCCGGGAGAATTTTGAATTTGGGCAGTTACAGAAAACTCTAGGATTTGAAAGAAAATGATATTTGTATAATTTTGAAGCGTTCTCTACGTAATCCGAGGACAATTCTTAATTTAAGAAATATGAAGGCATGTGGAGGACTTCTTGAAAATGTTGTTAAGGTTTCTAATAAAATACTTACTTCCAATATTAAAATATCCATTTCATATTCAGAGGGCTTAGAGTTCATGTAAATACATCGGGAAATATCAATGTTATAGAAAATCGTCTGAACGATTTAAGCGCCACAGACAGTTGTGACCACAGACCGGTCGTCATACGGATAAACGGACGGAGGGGCAGAAGTTTAGATGTAAATCGATTTTCCGGTAGCAAGGAACCCACAAAACATGGATTATAACTACACGACGTGATAGAGGAGGTAATTTATTACATGTAGGAACATGATTTATTCAATTTTGCTTCACCAGGGCTTTGCAATGAAGGGATTTTCGGTCGAAAATTCACTGATTTCCAGTTTTCAAAACTCTCTCTTCTTGTGACGTCAGACGAGAAAGTAAAAAGGATAACAGCAGTAGTCCAAAAGACGGTGTCGCTGCTTAAGTGAACCAATTAGTGTACTTCACCTTTGGGGCACGATTTCGTGACACGTCGTTCAGTATTATATAATGAAAGCAAATACCAATTAAATACTCGTATATTCAAAATATTTTGTAGAAAGTTTAAACAATATATCCATGTATTCGCAATAATATGAAAATAATTTTATTAGAAGAATATACACAAAAGAGTATAATGAATGGCACGAAATGCATACAATTGTTTTTTAATTTGACATGGATGAGCAGGTTATTAGTTCAGGAATGCGGCGACCCATAGAATCCAGGTCAGTCCACACGCTTTAGTACCTCGGATTCCGAGCTCAAATCCCGATTACTTCATGTGAAGTTTGCGGCAAACAAACTGCCTGCAATTAGGCATGTCAACAGTTCGCATCTAAAAGCAGCACCGGGATTCAAAGCGTTGAATCGGAATGTTCGAATTCCGGATGGTGCCGGATTTTCGATGCCGGCCAAACACATGGGGCGAGTATAACAAGCTGTTTGGTAGATACCAAGAGGCCGACAGCTTTAATCGGCCATTTTCATATTTTTTTTGCAATTAATTCCAGACGAATGCCAAGAAGTACCCTAATCAACAGGCGTGGAGAACACGCGAAATATTTTTCATCATCTACACACTCAAACAGAGGATGAGGAATTTCGGGTGAAAAAAAATCATCACCAGCGTGTTCTGCCCAATGAGATGAACAAATGTTTGTGTAGAGCACTTTAAAATTTAGCCGAGCTTAAAATTGTGTTTGTGCCCTGCTTCTATACGGAAATGCTTTGCGGGTGGCGTTCATAATATGCAAAACTAATGGTGCTAAAACACCACGTACTTTCTCGCCCGTATTTTTACGTAAAATTACACAAAAAGTACTCAAACTTTACAAAAATTGTACGTGACCTTATTTAAAAATCTATCTTTAAAAATCGATTTTATTGAGGGAAAAAATTCTATCCATAATATTTTAGTTGTAGAAAGACTCCGAAAAAATTTAAATTTTTTGCAATTTTCGAAAAATCAGGGATTTCAACGAAAATAAGATATGCACCATTCTCTTGAACAAGCTTTGCATTATCCAACAACAAAATTAATAAAATGATGGAGCCTTTTTTTGAAAATTTTGAAAATGTCCCAGGGGCTTCATGTAAATTACCCCCAAAATTAAAACATCGGTTTCAAATTAAAGGGACCGTGACATCAGCCAGATCGTTTGGAGAATATCGATTTGGGAGAAAATGGGCTGAACAGTTTACCGCTAGCGTCGTTCACAGGCGGACAGACGAACGAACGGGCGGAGGGGCAGACGGACGCACACACGGACAGACGGACAAGCAGGCAGACGTTTCGCTATCTTTCGATTTTTCGTCATCAAGGACCTACAAAGCATGGATTCCAGCAACTCCACGTGTTAGAGTTCTTTTTTTCAAATTTAGCAACTGGATTTATTATATTTTTCGTTACCAGGGCCCTGTAAGAAGAGTTTTTTCTGCCAAAAATTTGCCTTCTTTTCGCGCAACGTTACATAAGTGTAGAGGTAGTGAGAAAGTAAAAATCAATGCCTTGTTATTGCCGCGGATTTCACCGTGAAATTGTTTGATCAAAATATATAATTATATAAAAATCATCTTAAAAACATTGGGGTTGCAAAATATTTGTTATCATTCATGTTATATGCTGAGAATACCGTAGTAACGGTATTTGTTAGCTTTTTCTTGTCCTCTGAGGTATAAAAGGATGGATTTTAATATTCTTGAGTTTTGGTCATGGAAGCAAAAGGGAATCTACATTTGTTTTCTTGGTCGCCAATGTTTTGGCTCTTTATTGAGCCTTCATCAAATCTGGAATCATGTTACAAGTAATTTACACACGTTTGTTGCCTTCTTCCAAACACTATACATAACCTTAATCCAAAACAATGTCCAATATCTAATACACAATAATATATATTTCTTTAGTACACAAATAATCTAAAGAATTATGTATTGTAAATATGATAAAATTATTTCTTCTCATTCTTCCTGATGGGTTTGTTCAAAAAGAATTTCAAAAATGTACTATTTCTCATTGCCTTTCTTTATAAGACCATCGGCCAGCTGTACAGTCGGATTTATCTCAGTGCCTAGTTCCCGTATTCTCTTGAATACGGGAGCTAGGCACTGAGATAAATCCGACTGGTGTGCATTCGTGAAAACAAAATGTTCGTTTCCATTTTGATATTTAAAATTCACACACTTGGGCAATAAAATCCACTAAATTAAATTTATTTAACAGAAACTTGAGGAACTACAACTGACAGACTGACTTTCAAAGACAACCTTGAACCGGGAAGATGCTACAAACTATATATTGTTGTATAGGATTCTAGATGCCAGTTGCGTTGGTTACTGCTTTCTGACGTTCCCTTCAAAGAAATCCAGGCAAATGCGACATTTTAAATAAAGGATTACGGTCAACAATATATCTCCCATCCTTGGGATATCATACATCTATCTCCCATCCTCTCGCTCTCGAATTTGGTAGGATACTTTTGTAGAATTGTGAGTTCATGGTGCCAGTTCTAATCTTGAACTCTATTATAACTATTCTAGAAATATAACAAATCGATTCACCTGGTTTTTGAAGTAGTTATTACAAAGTAAACATACTTCAAATGAAAGCAACTGTAACGTAGCATTTTGCTGTCAAAACCTGTAGTTTCGACACAACACTACCGTAAATCTTAGATACTTTTGGCAATCTTCTTTCTTCTTCTTCTTCTTCTGTGAGCTGTTCAGCACTTATAGTTTTGCCATGACTCCTTTTATTACGTTAGCCCAATCTCTTTGGTCTTCTGCATTTCTTCTCCATTTTCTTCACTCTTAGGGTCCTCAGATCTTCCACTTCATCATTCTTAAACACTTCCTGCCTCTACTCCTCTTACCGGCCATTATCCCTACATATATCTTCTTTACTGCTCTCTTTTCTTTCATTCTTATTATATCCAAGCCAACCTTCTTATCTTGACGCAGATAACTAACCTCGGTGTTTTACATAATTCGTCCAACTAAGCATTTGATCTACTGATCCAGATTCCATTTTCTTTCTCAGGTCAAAATATTCTACGTAAGATTTTCCTCTCACACACTTTTGGCAATAGGAGAACTAAAAACCATCAATTATTTACGCGCTTGTGCTTTATCGATATATTTTGAGTAAACATTTTTCTTAACCACTTCTTATCACTCGTTTCCATGTCAGAAGCAGTGAGGAGAGGGTATTATTTGATTACTTTCGTCATGCGTGTCTCTAATGTGAACCGAACGAGCTAAAACACAAACAAGGAGCCGTTCTTGCATCAACCGCAATGGAAATGTTGGCGCAATGAAATTTTACTCTGACACTGCAGCACGCAAAAGGGTACTTTATAGAATGTAATTTCAGCTAGTATCATGTGCTGATGTCTGTGAGAAAATTAGATATTTTACAACACAATTCCAGATTGCATTATACATTTACAATTACATTTGATTTCAGAGTTATATATTAAATAATAAGTCTTGTCAGTTATCATATTATACCAATGGCTGAATACCAGACTGATCTAAGTCCATTTTACTAATTTTTTCACGAGAGCCATTTAAAATGTTTGTATGTAGTGGGTAGGTTTGGAATGTATTAGTGTGGAAAGAGCTTGTTGCGAGCTATTGGAATGGAATGTTTACAATTTTGTTTGATGCACTCAGGAGACAGAGAGGAAGATAGAAATTTCATTTTGTTACAAAATTGGACTTGGAACAGTCTGGTTCTCAGCCATCAATATATTTAATCTGAAGATATTTTCAATCGTGCAGTGATCATCGTCAGAGCTAATTTTACAAATATGTGAATTATAGGATTATAGAATTGAGGTCATGAAATATAAAATGAAGCATTAATTGAAATTATACAAGTTATTCACAAAAGGTTATGTAACATAGCATGCCAGATGCGTAAGCAAACTCGATCGTACACACCTTGCATCGTCTGTATTGATACCTGACAACAATTGTTCTTCAATTATTAAAAGGTATCTATCTCACCAGTGATCTGATTAAATATTGATTTCAGAAGTTCAAAAGTCAAATGAAATCTGTTTTGTAACTATTTTTAAGTAATTAGAGATAATGGTACTCAAAAACAAAATTAATAATTAATCAAAACTATCCATACGTTATTTTCCCCGTCGCATATCCTTTTTATCGCACAATGGAACTCTCCTACAAAAAAAGGTATAGGTAGCAAAATGCTAGAATCCCGAATTCGATCATCTGTTTTCAACTCAGTGGCTAATTTTGTAAGAATTTTCAGAACATCTTCGCTTTTGGTGCTCTTTGGTTCATAAGGTACAAAAAAATATTTGCAAACCAAAGCGACTCAACTCCTTGAAATTCGTTTTGAGGCCAATATTGTATTGAATTAGTGAGTGAACGCATTATCACTAGGGGGCGAATTAATGAAATATCATTATTTTCTGTTCACTTTAAAAACGCCTTCAAGTATAGATGTTATTTTATGTAAAAACAAAAGAAAATTACCCATTTTTAAAATATTTTGTTTTGCATTTTTCGTAGATTTCGACTTATAAGTCATTTTTTACATTATCCCGTCATTTTGATAGCTTTTTTCACTGATTTCATCCATTTTAATATAATTTTAACGGTAATTTCTTAAAAAATAATATTTATAAGATGCAACAAATATTTTTCACAGAAATCCTCAGTAGCCTACCCGATTTCTTCACTCAGAAACTCTAACTCAGCCGTTGTATGTAATCTAAAGTTCCTGAGACGCCTATCAGAGCCATTATCGGTTCTCCCGATTTCGGGATAAATAAAGACAGAGATTTTGCCGATAAAGAACAGTCCAATATAAAAGTTCGCAAGATGACATCGCTTGAAGGAAATGAAGAAACCTTGATTACATCAGTAACGTATCCTACAGTTTTAGTTGATCATCTAAACTGGCTTTTATTTGTTTTACGTCATTTTTCTGTGCATTAAGAGCATTTTATTGATCATTTTTGGCGATGTATTAGGTCATCAAAATCCTCCCTCCCCTAATGATCACTTCTTATGCGTGTTGAGGGTTCAGGCGCACTGTGCAAGTGACGAGGCAGCGCCGCGCGTTGCAGGGGCGGTCAGCGCCGACAGCGGGGAAGCCCCAGGAAACCGATAGCGGCCGCGATCGTCCTTTTGTTCTGGGCGGCGACGCTGTTCTTCCCGCCGCGTGCGCCACGGCGAGGCAGTGCACGGCGCGGCCCCGAGATTTAATTGGATCCTTCCGCGAAATTTGATCGACCGTGCGCAGAGTATGATTTCAGAGGGGAAGGAAAAAGCTGGGGGTAAGGAGGAGGATGTGGGTAAGGAGGAGGCTGAGGCTAAGGAAGAGGCGGGGGTAAGGAGTAGGTATGGAGTAAGGGGGAGGCAGAGGGTACAGAGAGGCATTGAGAAGCTGATGATTTGGAGGACACTGGCGCTACGGAGGAGGCAGGGGTGAGGAGTAGGTTTGGGGGTAAGGAGGTGGATGTCGGTAAGAAGGAGGCTGCGGCTAAAGAAGAGGCGGGGGTAAGGAGAAGGTACGTAGTAAGGAGGAGGCAGTGGCTACAGAGAGGCACGGGTATGAAGAAGCTGATGATTTGGAGAACAGTGGCGCAGGGGTGAGGAGTAGGTTTGGAGTACGAAGGAGGTGGTGGGTAATGAGGCTGTAGGTAATAAGGCGAAGATAAGATGGAGGTGATGGTGAGCTAAGAAGAAGGATGGTGGTAAGGAAGGGGCGGAGATAGGGACGAACCTGTAAGGAACAAGCTACTGTAGCTGTAAGAAGAAATCTGAGGTGTGGAGGATTAAATTACCTAAGCAAAATAATCGCCCATTTGATAGGTTAATTTGCCTTCGATCGCTCACTGCCGATGGTGTAACGACCTCCGGCTGCTGCAGTTAACATGAAGCATCTTAGTTACAAGCCATCACTTAATTTGAAACGCATTTTACACAATAATACTACCATACTACTTATAAGCAATTATACACGCGCATTCTGGATGAGTCTTTCAATCTTTTGTTTATTCTTTCGTTCATTGGCGGCTAGCGCAGCCATCGTTGCTCCAACTGCCGGGATGTAAATTCGTTTATGTGGAATTTGTGCAGGACAATGCTGTTTAAAGGCAGGTTTTCTCACGGAGGAAGCGAGGTATTCTGCTTGCCGTTCAGAGCTTGGGTCCTGCAAAAATGGTATTGTGCAAAAGCAAGGAAGAAAGCTATTGTGGGGAAAAGGAGGTACACTTCAGAAGCATTTCAAGGGCGTGGCACAAACCGATATCTCAGGGACGGATCGTATTATAAAGCTGCACTGACGCTTACCAAACAAACGCTCCTACAGTCCTTTGATTGAGTCAATTTCCAGTGAAGTGGTTGTAACATTCAACCTCTTCGTATCACAACTCAAAGCCCAGTCACGTGAAGTGCTCTTTGAAGAACAAAGCTAGAACGCTACAAGTTTTCTTGTGTTCTTCTCGTTTCCTCTTTCATCGAATCATTGCTCAGTCGTTCACCTTAGAACTAAAATGATTGATTTGGAGAATTAAATCTTTAAAAAATCTATGTATATTTTTTGAAAAAAACAGAAACAAATGGTCTTCGAAAAATTTTGGCTTCTATCTCTGCAATTTCGTAGAAAAAATCCTCAAAAAGTGTCAAATTTTTCCTTTAATTTTTTCCGCAGATAGAGCAAAGGTTAAAGAAATAGGGCAGGTCTTATTTTCGTTGCACTCTCTGAATTTAAAAAAAAATAACAAATATTTCGTGAAAGTGTGTGATGTTGAATGCTAGTTTAATTAGGCATTTCTCTTCCATTCTTGTCTTGGAACCCCGACATCGAAAACATCATCATGTTCTGTCAAGAAATGTGAGGAATTTTAAGGTCTTTGCCGAAAATCTTAACCTGCTTCCGTCTTACCTTGCGAATTGTAATTGTGGCCACATGACGGTTGTTACAAAAACCAGGGCGCATTGTTTTTAGAAATTGAACCACGGAGGCGAAAGCTTCGCCTAAATTAGGTACGAGAATGCCTCAGTTTATAACTATGCATAATGAACCATAATTTGCAGCACAACACATAGACATATCCTGCCAGTTGATATTTCTATCGCAAAATTATTCTAGTAAGAATTTATTATTCTTATTAGAACGTCCAATATAACTGTGAATAATAACTTTTTTGAATATGTTAAATGCAAATCATTGTTTAACTTTGACATTTGAATTTTACGTTTGAACGTAATACGGAGCTGTAAGCATAAATTTGATGAAAATCAAAATCCATGTATACATTATACTAGCTTCAAGGGCAAGAATGGGTCGAAGACGATCAAATTTTGCCCCAAAATACGGTGATGAATCATATAAGAAAGATACACGTGAAGGTTGCTCCTGATTTATAAGCATCTCATCATGCATTGGTGTTTGAAGAGAATCGGAGAACTGTTACCAAAAATTTCTTGGCCTGCATTTCAACGTGCCAGCCAAACACCATTGTGTGATGAGTTGCCTATCAGTCAGGGGCAAATGCCACGTACAACGTCATTGTATGATTGATTGAATTACTGATTATTTTGTGATTTTGGTGACGCAAAATCTACGGTCATTAGTCCCTTAAGTGTGGTGCTTTTTTACTGTGGGAGCTGGTGTGATCTTCCTCCTCTGGATGGTGAGTTTCGATGCCGACATACACGTCGGCTTGCGGGGTTTTCCCCAACCAGTCATCTTCCAGCAGCGGGGTGCAGCCATAGCCGAGTCAAGCTCTAAGTTTCCGACTGGTCTTCCGACTTGTTCCCGGCGTTTAAAGGTGTGTAAGGGGTGAGGATAGGACAAGGGAACGGGAGAAAAAATCGATCGCGGCCCTTGGCCCCTTTTGTTCGGAAACTCATTCGTCAATTGGCTGGCTGGCGCTGATCGGAGAAACTGGCTGATCGGAAAATTCTCCTTCGGACAGCGGTTGAATGCAACCTAGCTATCTAACTAATGCCGAGTGTCGAAACGTAGAACCTTCCGGTCAGAGGCACATCAGTGACTTTAGTTGATGCTCTGAGCCACCTCAGCCTGACATGGCCTGACATTTGACATTTACCACTATGTGCCCTTTGTCAACGTCTTATCATCTTCGACGCCCTAAATTTTATTATTTATACTACGACCCTCTCTCTACATGTAATTATCACATGTAAAATTGTTATGGGCAGCTATTTTAGAAATCCGTAATCAGTATTTTTCAGAAAGTTCGTGATATAAGATTTGGGTTGTGGATAACACTTGTCCCCAATTTAAGGCGACGAGCTCCGAATACATGGGAACTTAGTCCAAGCTTGTGGGCAGGCGGTATCTTTCATCAGCGCAGACCTTCCTTCGCCAACACACCGCCTCCTTCAGCTACGCTTGCCCTCGTGTCTTTCCGGGCGGCCTGGCGTTCTGTCTCTGACAGATCCGCGCAACCTCCCACCGCTTCACTCCCTGCGCGAGTCCTCCGCCGCCATTTGTCTCGCTACCGCAGACGTCACAAGCGATGCTCACGTCGACAAACAAAGGGTGTGTTTTCAGGTGATACGCCGAAAGCTAAAAACTAGTGGTGCTAAAACAGCACGTCCTTTTCATGCGAAATTACGCCAAAAGTACTCAAAATTTCGAAAAATTGTACTAGACTTTCTTTCAAAATCTATCTTTAAAGATCACATTTCATTGAGGAAAAAATCTCTATCTTAATAATTATAGCTTCAGGAAGCCACCGAAACAATTTTGAATTTTGAAAATTTTCGAAAATTCAGAGTTTTCAACGAAAATGAGAGCCGCACTATTCTCTTAACAGTCTTTCACACTATCTAACAAGAAAATTTAATCAATTACGTTGCAATTGTTTTTTTAATGCTGAAAGTGTCCCGTGTGAAGTACCTCCAAAATTAAAATATCGGTATCAAATTCAAGTGGCCGCGTCATCAACCAGATCTATTGAGAAATAACAACTTTGGAGAAAACAGATGAACGGTTTAGCCACTACCGTTTTTCACAGACGGACGGACAAACGACTGACAGACGGAAGGACAGGCGGATGGACGGACGGACAAGCAGACGTTTTGCCATAATTCGAGTTTTCGCTATCGAGAACCCTCAAAACATAGATTCTGCCTACGCTATGTGTTAGGGGATTTTGTTTCTAAATTTAACAATTATATTTATTAAGTTTTTTGTAACCAGGGCGCTGTAATAAGTTTTTTCTGTCTAAAATTCGCCGTTTTTTCGCACAGATTAACACAACTTTCTCTCTATTGCGAAAGCGGTAGCGAGGAAGTAAAAAGGCTGTCGTGGTTGGGTGTAGAATGCACCACTTGAGCAATTGAGCTACCAGTGTACAGCAGATTGCCTACTCGCCGATGGCTTCTCAAATTTGATGTGTTCTTATCAAGCACGGTGACGCAAGGCATCACCCATTCGCGTAATTTTCAATTTTTTGACCATCAAACTCATTCCTTATTAACGTTTTCTACAATTATCCTTATGATTATGATACAGTAGCTAATGAAGCGGCGTCGCCTGGGTTTTTACTTATCGTCCGTTCCGGCCGAAAACTCCGATCCTCCCCGCCCAGCCCCAACCTGCCCCAGCCCAGCACTTTGACATCAATAGCCTCAGTGATTTAAACGTTTTTCAAACGTAATATCTTTAATGAATCTATCATCATCAGTTTTGAATGTTAAGAAATATTTACTTTTAGTGCCACTCAAAAATTGAGCATAGCATCCCGATTTCAAAATTGAAAACGTAATACTCGTGAAATAATCACTATGGTATACACTACGGAAGTTCCTGGCGCATTTATGTAAACCTCGAAAAACAAAAATGGAGGATTAGTACCTGAAAATCGTACTGTTTGACAAAAAACAGTTTTAAATAAATGGTTGGGCACGGTATGATGTTTAGATGGGATTCGTGTTCGTATAAGAAGCATATGACGTCACAAAACAAAATTACTACCTGTCATATGAAGGGTTCATACCTTTAGCCTTCGGTTACCTGTATTTGAACGCAGCTCCAACCTCAGTGGTCATTCAATCGCTGAAGTGTTGTTACATAGAGCTAAATAATCTAACTTCTTTCTAACTTGACCATTGTTCTCAGTTATTGAATTGCGTTAGCTGGAAACCTCAAAGGGACTTAGCATTATAATACCCTTCAGTAAATAAATATCGTCTTATGTAATAAATTTTAGATTTCCCTTTCAATCAGTCTTTTAGACGCATTCCTCATTCAGGTAGACGGTTTCCTGAAGTTTCCTTCATACTTGCACTCCAGGAAGATTCTTTTGCATCTTTTTGTTTCACCCTGCAAACTGGAACGACTCTGCTAGTCCAAAAATTCTCATTGGCAAAAAGAATTAGCATTGTTGTAAGTACTTGTGCAAAGTACTTCAATTGCACGGGCAGGTTTGGTATTTGATAAGAAGGTCAGAAGAATCTGATAATTCTCCCGAAATTCAAACACTGCTCGGTAACAACGTTTGTGTCACGCTACAAATTTATGAAATGATTTTGGCCATAGTTCGGTAAAGAAGGATGACAGGCACCGTACGTAAACCCTTTAGCGAAGCAAGGAACGATAACTTTTAGTAAAGATAAATGCCATATTATATGTATAAATATATTTACAGATAATATATTCACGTTCTGAAGTAATGTACTACAACAGTTACACACAAGGAATGAGTTCTTTGTCCTGATGTTCATGAGAGATGAGCCTTTGAGCCGACAGCGGCTGTGCGTTGAGCGACTCTCTGCAAAGGCGGAGCGTGGAAGCGGAGGCGAGCCTTCGACGATCGCGACATCTGTGAACGCCCCTGTACTAACAAACAGCTGTTGCACGCTCTGTGACTTCGCAGGTGCGGCGCGGAGAACGGTCGGGCCTAGCACGGATTGCCTTAAAGGTAGACACAAGCAGGTGCATCCGTATCAGACTGAAGAGCTCAGGCAGAGTCGGAGCGAGGAACGTGTGCCGATGAACATCCGTACCGGGTAGGGATTCCGTGGACCGTGCAAAGTAGTTGCCTTCTAGTCACTCCTGCCCGAATCTCGGAGGAGATGTGTACCGGGAGAGGTGGGTCAGGGCATTAACTGCTCACTTCAGTGCCTCTGGCCTGGATGTCCTGGAGTTTGATGCCCGATGGTGGCAGAATTTTCGACACTAGACAGACAGCTAGGTCGAGTACTGTCGCTGTCTCGAGGAGAAATCTAGTATCCGCTGCTCTGATCGGTTGTTTTCAGTGGTTTCTCCGATAAATATCAGGAGAATTCCGGAGCAGTACCCTACCAAACGGGCCGAGGACCGCCCGCGATCTTTCTTTCCCTTTCCTTGTTCATCTTACCCCTTACACACACATTTACATGCACTATACTACCACTCATGTCGGGGACCAGTCGGGTGTTGAGAGCTTGTCCTGGCTAGGGCGGGGGCCCGCTGGTGGGAGATACCTGGTTGTGGAAAACTCCGCTAGCCGCCGGTAGGTCGCCGCCGGATCTCACCATCCAGCGGGAAGTTCACCGCCTTCTTCCGCTATATAAATGCACTACACTTACGGGACTAATGCCTGAAGCCCGGAATCACACCTAATCAGCCAATGAATCATCGGAGGAGATACTCCACTACCACGAAGTCTGTGAGAAGGAGACTTAACTCAGCTGATGGGGTGATAGCATCGACAGCTAATTGGTTTCAGATGTCAGCAGCATCATTCTGTCTTTAGGAGACATATTTTCAGCCACTGACCAAAAAGCTCACGCGTCAAGTGAACGTCATCTAACCATAATAGGGAGTTTTTGCGCCCTCGAACGTTAAGCACTATCGATCTTCTGCTTATGCGCAGTTCACGTTTCGCATCATTTTAATGCATCTGCGCATGCGTAGAAAATCGATAGTGCTTAACGTCCGAGGGTGCAAAAACTCCCTAATGAAACGCACTGAAGCGTAGTTGGCATTGGTCAAGTATTGTTGACCAAAAAAGCCGAGGTAATTTCCTTCATTCACCGCGTGAGGTCGCTGAAGCAAAGCGAGTCCGATTATCAGCAAACGTGTTTCGTACATACCTCCACCATGCCTGCCAACATCGGAGTTGAGTGTCCTTCGGTATCGCTGGTGACGAAAGTTCGACTCCACCTCGACACTTTGTGACCACTCCTCACGTATGTAGACTGTTTCTTCTTCTCACCCGTCGGAAAGACTTGACAGTGTACATTCGTGCAGCCTCTGAAATGCATAGTCTGCGTATTGCACATGGCTCCGTCGGTGCATTCGACTCAGAGTGCGCTTCTGTGTGTGCAAGGTGGGGGGTGTAAAACTTATACTACAAGAATATATTTTGGTTGCACAACACGTTAAAAAAGGTTTTTGTTATGCCTGTAATCTAGTATTTAGATCCATAGCAATATACCATCTAAAGGAGAAAATACTGCGGTTAAAATATTGCAACAAACGTTAAAATGGGAAGAGCAAGCCTTTGAGTTTATATTTTAGCATTGCGTCTAGATCATTGACATGGTAGCTTGTTGATGTAAAACTGCATCTTTCCGACGAAATCAGAAATACACTTATATCAAACCATATTTTCGTCATGAGATATTACAATGAGGATTTCCTTTACACATCTGCTATGATATTATTAAAAATGACATGAAAATTAGGAACGTGCTTCAAAATTTCAATTTTCTCATATATTTAATCGCCTTTTTAGCGTAATGAAATAAGGCCACAAACATAAATGTTAGAAATTTCTAGAGCTTGTAGAGCGGTCAAAAATAATTACTTTTGACCAATGGAAATTTAGTGGGAAGTGTGTTATAGGTATAGAATCCTTTAATATTTGCCCTTGGTTGTTCTGCAACATCGAATGCACTTGTGTTTGGCCTGCGCGTGCATTAAATTTCATGTAGTGTGACAGAAAGTGACACGCCGTATATGTGCGTAAGAAGTGTGTATTAAGTTGCATGAAAAATCAGTGAAATATGTCATAACGGTACATTCGTTATATGTGAAATTTTGCACCACATCTCTATTGGCAAAAAGTGATCATTTTCACCGTCAAGTTTGTAACATTTATTCTTTATTCTATGAATTATCAGTAACTTCAACTGTTTGATCACAAAGTTACTCATAGGTAAATTTTTTCACAGAACGTCATAGATAATTTCTTCAAAATGAAGGTTAAAAATTATTATTTGTATGTTTTAACAAAAAATGAATGTCACATATCTTCTAAGTGTCTTTAATGAATCGGCGGTTTAACAACTCGGCTTCGATATCGCTATGATTCGTCGTTAACCTTCCGGTCTTGTCCTTTAAGACTCATTTAGAGAACTCTTTCAAGAGTAAGTATTCATTTTCTCCTTCCGTCTTTAAGTTTTTTTCAAGTAACATACAAAATAATTTTCATGGCGGTTTTCAAACCACGTTTTTCCATTTCTCTTGTATTTGAACGAATGTAATGTCTTCCTGTTTTTGATGCCGACTGCAAAAGCATCGTAAAGGCGTGTACAGAATTCTAGCTGGTAGAGACGTATAGGCGACGCTTTGTCAGCACCTACATATGAAGAATAGAACTAATAAACCGTGAATTGTTTGGAAAGCCTGCGTTACGGAAAAATATTTATCCTCTGTAAAGAAAATCAGCCGATTTTGTATAAACTACTAAATCGTATAAAGTGTTAAAGCAACAAGTATATTTGCATTAGCGTGAAATGATGCTTACAAGAAAGATTAAGGATTGTCATATTCATTATTTGCATTTACTTTACTACATTATACTTCTATTATACGGTCGTGTCTCATGTGAGAACGTACAAAAGCAATTCGCGAAATGCAGCAAGTGGAAGGTTCACTGTATTTGTTGGAGTTCTGTAGGCAAAGCAATCAAGAAATGTAACATTAGGTTCAGTTAAAGGGAGGTTACTCGAATTGAACGTCTAAAACTATTGTAATTTTAATAGCTAGCAGCGCTACTTTTTAAATCGCCCTGGTATTTTTTCATGCCTAACAGGAAAATGAAGAATTTTATCAAAAACCTTTTTTGCTTAACATACTACAAAGTTATTATTGTGTATTTATTCTTGCACTGTATTAAATGCAAAAAATATTACACTCCCAATTCCAGATATTCCAAAATAATAGTCCTTTCATTTCGAAATCTCTATTTTCATTTAATTAAAACTTCGTATAACACGCATCATTTATATTCAATATCATTAAATATGTCCCAGATAATTACTATTTTTGCTGATCCTTAATTAAAGTTTTAATTGAAAAATTAGGATGTGAGAGGTATATTACATAGTGTCACTGAATTCTGTTCGCGATTACCCACATTTCACACTACGATTCAATTTTCATCATTTCAATTTCCTTCTAATTCCTTTTGCTGGAAGAAAACTATAAACAACATGACGTATATAAAGAGTTCCATAAAATTAGTAATTGTCCAATCAGTCCAAAACACACGCAACAAGTCTACGAAATTTATTCTTCATTAGATCATTATTTAAAATTCATACTTGACAAACATTCAAAATTATAAAACATCTCCCGTCAGGACATTCAAGTGTATAAACTTTTAGCTCACTCTGAGCTCACTTGTGTTAGTACTAGATTCAATGAGTTTGCAGATTAAGTTTCATAGAATGTGCGTAGGGAGTAATTTCAAAGCATTATGACCTACTAATTTAAAGGTATTTTCTCAGTCTTCATAGAAACCACATTTTTGTTTATATATCTTTAAGGAAGTCCACACGGGTAATGTTGCCAGATTAAAAGTTTTCTCCCTTTTTTCAGAGCATTTTCAGGTTAATTGAAGAAGTTTTGATTGGGGGTGGCTAGTGGATTTTTAGACCTTTTTAGAAGAAATAAGAAAGTAAAACTGATAGTTTACTTTGTAGGTAAATATCTACAAATTACCTCTTTTGAATTGATATTAAGTATTCATTTAATTTTAATTTTATGTATTTGTTAATAAAGTTTAATAAAAAATGCACTAAACACAGTATTCATCTTTTTAACAACTTTTCATTAAAATTTAGTAGACTATTTTTATCAATTTTCAGGCAATATGGGGATGAAACTTCCACATCGGGCAACACATCCGATGCCCAAACTGTTAATTCTCCACTATTTTGTTTTTAATTATTTTCTCTGATGCTGTTAGCTCTTCCTTCCTGTGTACCTTCCATTTCATTCCTGCATCAATGATGGCTTTGGATAGGAGACCTATGTATAGAGGTATATTTAATGTTAAAGGCAACAATTTTGGATCAAAATTTATCAACATGATTAGAACAATTTTAGGATTTGCATTTCTTCATTTGTAGTTTAGGATTTGCATTTCTCTGTAGATAAAATTAATGTACATGATATTCATAAAAATTTCTGGAAACCGTTAACAATCAAATGAATTGTTAGTTCTGTGCCAAATTCTGAGTTTTGTTCCAGTTTGTTTATCGCATTTTTGCAGATTATTGCATTTATAAGCATTTCAAATTATTGCTCCTTTAATTTAAATTTGTTCATTGTTACTCTTTCCATTTATTTGTGTTTTTAAATGTAGCAAGTTATAGTTTTTCTAATTTGTAAAACAAGTTTTTAGAGGAATACGAATAATAAGAGTTTCTCTTACAGAAACAAAATCTATTTTACTGAAATTAATATATATTAAGATGCTTTTGCTTCTGATAAAATAAAACTTGTAAAAATAAAACCACCGTATATGTGCTTATGAATATTTTAATTTAAACAATAGCCACATACTACCAAGAAATGTCGCGAAGTGCACTGGTTGCATAAGCCAAGAGTGCACAAAAAGAGTTTGTGAATGTCACTGGAACAAGAACAACAAACTACATCAACTATGCCGGGTGAAACGAGATACACTAATTAAATGCACTCTGAACTATGTGTACAGGCTATCCAGGAGCAACTACTGTAAAGCAAACTGCGTGATCATGGCGTCAGTAAATTATTTCGGGGTTCAAGGGACGCAGAGAGTTCCATCTGGGAGTGCTAGGGAAAGGCAATAGGAACGAGCGCACATGCCTTGATTTTCATCTGGAATTTCGAGGCACCGTTTCTAATTCCAACAAACGTTTCCAATTTCAAAATTGAAACGTAACTAGATTCGTTGTAAAAATAGCACTGGAAAAAGAGGCATGAATATTTCAGCACCAGACAATATTACATATTGCGCTACTATACCTTGCTTCTTGTGAAATGATCATCTTTCGCCTGGGGTTCACATAAATCTGCTACCAACAATATCCTTTGAGCAGGTCAGTAACTTTTTAAAGAGAAATATTATGTTTCGACTGTTCTAATTTTGTGCAGAATGTCATTATGTAATTCGTAGTTGTCACACGTTTTTCCGCCTTCTCGATGCCCGATGTATCATCGTTCATTCGGATTCTTTGTTAACATTTCTTCATATGTTCTTCATTGAATACTCTTTCAGCGTTTGAGTGGGGCAATGTGAAGAACGCCACAGTAGCAAATTAAGTATTATACAATAGGGGTCGCTGTTCACCAACCGATTTATCTACAATGAGTTGTTGTCAATTGTTAAATCATGATGAGTTGTCATAAATCATGCTTTTCACTGACAATTGTTAAAAATTTACTAAAATCCTCAGTTTATAGAAAGACCCTCTTGGTTTGCAAAAGTATCAGGGACGTGGAATTATTAATTTAGAACTCAAATGATCTGTTGGTCGAACTGTATTCTGTTGGTCGAATAGAAAGAAAAACAAAGAGAAACAAAACAAGTACAAACACATACACACTTATAAAGTTGCACATCTAACAAGGCTGAGTTTAAATTCCACATGAGATATTTTTCAACTGAAATTAGACAAGTTATTCAGTCATGATTTTATCATCCTATAATGAAATGTAATGTTTTTTACCCAGCAAAAATAATTGAACAAACTAATTATATATACATATTGCACTTATCACGAATCAATAAATCAGAGAGTTTTGTATATTTGATAAAATACAGATTGCTATTACTTTTTTCTAATATTAAACCATCTGTTTTCTCACATAAAACAAATTGCAAACTAATACTTGATCTTCGTTCGAAAGAACTGTTAAATTCGCTCACCTTCCCTAATAGCTCAACTCTCTTCTCTCCAAGCCTGTTTTCGCACAACGTTTATGCAACGCACGTTTTCTGGTGGCAATTTCCTGACACATAAATAGTCAGAGTTGATCTTACTCCAGACTGTTGTTTCATACAATGGGGATGAATTCTCTTCTTATGCCCCATTGATAACGTCCTTCCGTTAATGCAACGGTCTGCCGACTTTCCTCTCCAAAATTGTCGAGTTTGTGGCGGAACAGCTTTACAGCAATTCTCCCACTATGCGTAAGTAACTCGAATGCAAATGCTCACCAGTGCAATTAATCGATGCTGAAATAAATGTTTTTTTTATAATTTGAAAGCTTGAATTTGAATGGCTTTCCCAACACGTAGGAACACTCTTTCCATGTCTACTTCTGTTGACTCTTACCTCTGTATGTGAGCTTCGTTCAGTTAGATGAATTATCGTGTCATTAATACTCAAAAACACTTTTCAATAGCGGCTCTGCTTGCGGTCTTTCTAGTCCGCTGCCTCGATGGTACAAGTGAAATTCTCACTCTTCTTCTAGTCGACGCCAACTTCCGTTCGTTGTATCTTCCGTGCATAGTACAGACCGTTGACTCAGTTTCTTTTGGTTGACTATCGGCTGTGCGGTATGTTTTGAGACGCTCAAGTGCATCAAATGTGCCATCTGCCTCTCAAAGGGAAACGCAGGCGGTCGCAGTATCAAATACTAAACTACGCTCGAGTTCATGTTAATGTAGATACTTATGATATTTCTGAATGGGTGCACAAAACATTGATATATTTTCCGTTATTTGTAAAAATTATTTTAATTATAATTTTTATGAATTTCAACACATTTAAATGTACAAGCTAAAACGTTTTACAACCCCAAACTTGACACTGAAGAGATAAAAAATATAGGAAATCGAAATGGCGCAAAATATGAAAATGTGTGGCTAGATGAACTTTTAAAACAGCAAATCTGCTGAGAAATAGGAAATTGACAGGTGTGTGGTAAATGTGTTGGTCGCCGTGTTCCATCCTGCAGCGTGCCACTCGGTTTAGAAGGTCGCATATTTGATTCCAGGCTGAAATTAAAAGAGCAAGAATCGACAGAACGCAAGACACCGTCTGAGTATTCAGTGTGCAGTGATTTTACGGTCCGCTTAGAAACCAACTGGCGTCTCCTAGCAAAACTCACTCGGTAGAATCCAAAGTATCCAAACAGAGTTTAAGATTGTGTACCGCTGTCTAGTAGCGGGTATCTAGTAGCGAACTATTAAAATAGCTAATTACATAAAAGCTTTTTTCGTTGGATACGAAATGAAAGAGTTTTACTTTCATGTTGCGGAGGTGCGCGCTCGCATTCACGCACATACACATATATGTGAAACGTCGAATAGGGGATACTAAGAATCGTGTAGAGTCACAGCTAGGGTGCCATTTGCACGCTCACACTCGTCGGAAGGTTTCTGTCTCTGACTCCACACGTTCAAGAGTCGTGCGCTTGCTCTCGGTGGGCTAGTCCTTTACGGCATCACTTTGCTTCTTGAAGGAGAGATAGTAACGAGTGATGGACGAAAGCGTAGCAGATATACGTCAAGCAATAAATATAAGGATTCTTTCAAGCTAATATTCTCAACATTTGTTTTATTTAAATTAACTTAATGTGTAAAGGAAATGTAATTAGTTATTGATAGTCACACATATTTCTTTCCGAAACTGTGGATAAGAATATCATTAACTCCTTACGAATCCCTACTGCTACTTTTTTTCATATAGTTTTAATCAGATGTACTTATGTTTCTTCAAATGTGTGTATTTGCAGTGGGAATTCAAAGTAATCTTACTATTTAAGCCAATGCACGGTTAATTTTACTTTCATTACCACTTTTGCATAGAATTTGTGTTTCTCGTTTCCACGGTTCAACTTCGCAATGTCCGTAACTTCGTGTTTTACACGTAAAATTCTGTCTAAACTTGGGAGTCACAAGTACTGCGTATCAGACCTCTGTTTTTTTTTCGGCCGAGCCCTTTTCGCTCTTGACGCCATGTCAATCTGGATTGACATCTAGAGGACTGTGTAATTACTGCCATGGCGCTCAAGCGAGATCGAATCGTCCATTGCTAAGGAGTAAATAATATCAAATGCTCATAAAATACATTTTAATACATCATATTGCATCAGCAAACCTCGTTATTTCCAGTTTCAAGAAAGAAGAAAAAAATTCATTCTGTAGAAAAACTTTTTAAATTAGATTTCCATTCCATCTTACTTCATTATGTCTTCCTTCCCATTCATGATGATCAGGAAATATTTGTTCGACGTTCTGCTTTAAGTTTAAGAAACACCATTATTCCCTTTTCTTGAAAACCCTTTTTGCTTTACTATTGCCATCGACGATCTTTATGTAAACAAAACGTGTGCAGGGTCATATTGAAATGTTCTTATTGCGGCAAATGAAGTACACTTGCAATGATATTTACTTCATTTGATTTAAGTACACTTCCAATTATTTCTCTTGTGTTAGTATTCTAAAGTTCATTTATTTAAGAAATTTCAAAAATATTCACAAGCGTAATGTAAATATTTTTTCTTTGAAATTTGATAAACTTTTAAACTTGGTCAACATATGGCATCTTCGAAAGAAACTGAAACAGTCGATGTGAAATGTTTTATAATTTGTCTTTCTGAGACAATTATAAATGACAACATATTTTTTACAATATTTTAGCAAGAATCGTGAGGGCAAACTGAAATTCACACTAGTTTTATCATTTTTTCTAAAGTAAAAAAAATATGAAAGGGTTCACGTTATTGGTTTTGAATAGAGAATTTGATATTTTAATACGTATTACAATTCAATTTAACTTTGATATTTATCCTCTACGACTAATCACCAATCAGATGCAATCTTGGATAATGCAAGCTGCACGTCAATACCGCCAAGAGCGAATACATCCATTTGGAGCACACTATCTGGACTACAGCCATTAGAGTAATCGAAAATTAATCAGGCAGAATTCATTGCTGTCATGCGCCTGTCAAACTGTTGCTGCGAGGAAAGTTGTAAATAATTTAAAGAGTATGAGCGTGAGATTGTCATACGTTGTTCTATTTGCGTCGCACATGAATTTGCGTTGTTCTGACCCTACAACTGAGGAACGCGTGTGTTAGTATTTCATGTATAGTTTGAACTACACCTAAGATAGTTTACAGTTTTAGTTACAATAATATCAAAGAAAATGGGTAGTACAGTAAACCTTCCTGAGGACATACTCGTTTAACATTAATTTCGCCGTAACATAACCCAAATGCGAGTCTTGGAACATCAATTATTTTGTTTTATCGAGAATTTTATTACTGGAATTACGTGATAACGAGAGTTTAGTATATAATTGGAATATTTTTTGAAGACATATCACCGTCGTCTTGTTTTTTAAGCGTTATTTCCATAAAATAAACAGAGTACAAATCAAGAACAGTTTATTCACTACATGGATATAACAATGAAAATCCACACTACTAGTCAGCTCGCCAGTAACAAAGTAGGTGACGAACTAAATTCCTTGGCACGACGTCGAGCCGTGCCAAGGGATGTACGAGATGGGATGTATGTCCCACAGAACATACTCTCGGCCCGGAACGCTCCGTTTGGCAGTTAGATTTGTGCTCTTCCCACAAACATTCACATCCCAGTTACCTCATGATCCCGCACTATTCACATACGTGCCGAAAGTTTCAACCGGCACTTGCGTCCTTTTATTTTTTCGCTAAGAAATAGACAGGACGTTATGAAATGCTGCGCGAAAAAACGGAGAATTTTCGGCAGAAAAACTCTCATTGACGGGCCCCTGGTAAAAAAGGTTGATAAATCCAGTTGTTAAATTTGGAAAAAAAATCCTCTAACACGTGGTGTAGCCAGAATCCGTGTTTCGTGAGTCCTTGATGTCAAAAAATCGAATGACTGCAAAACTTCTGTCTATGTCTGCCCATCCATCTGTGAGCAATGCTAGTGGCCAAACCGTTCAGCCGATTTTCTCCTAAATTGATATTCCCCAATTGATCTGGCTGATGTCGCGGTCCCTTACATTTGAAACCTATCTTTTAATTTTAGGATACTTCCTACAACTAAAGTATTAAAGATGTAGTTTTTCCCTCAATAAACAATCTATTCCTTACAAATAGATTTTGAAATAAGGTCATGTACAATTTTTCGAAAATTGGAGAAGGTGCTTTTTCGTGTAATTTTGTGTGAAAATGCGGGCAAGAAAGTACGTGCTGTTTCAGCATCACTAGTTACACTTGTCGCGACGCGTACGTCACGCCGAAGACTCGTCACGCGCCTCCAGTCGCGGTGGCCGCTTCGCGAATGCGGTGAGCCGCAAATGTGTGCACTGCCCTGCTGCGCGCGCGCCAATTTAAAGTGTCCCAACACAGAGAGTATGATTCTAGGTTTCTGACGAATTTGCTAGGAACGTTCACGTGGGATTGAGATATCTCCAGATTTCAACACTACGGAAGTTACTGAGTTAAACAAAGGAGACAAAAATATGGCTAGACTTTTATAGGTTTAATTACCTGCCTGATGTGCTCCTAAATACGAAGCGTTACTTACATCCCCCATTCTGAATCTTGACACGTTCATCAGCACTCATCGTAACTGGTTCCTCTGGAAAAACATTAGAATGGTCGAATCGGAACTGTGAATGCGAAAAATTGCCTAAGAAATTTCGATATATTAATATGCAAGAACCTCTCCTCAGAGCATCAACAAACCCCTAACCCACTTCAGGCGACTTAAGGACCTCAGGACGTCTCATGGCGCTGAGGAAGCTAAGGAGATGCCCGTTCACGACAAATGAATGAGAAACCGACCCCCATCACACAGCAGACACAACTGTAAGCATCACGGGCGGGAACATACGATCTGAAATCTGTGAACGTAATTTCTTCTCAAAGAATAAACAAGCCATTGAAGAAATATGAATGTATTACGTATTTAATTAAATCCAACTACATCTCTTACGATCATTCCGCAGATCATAAGTCACTGCATTAAAAGTGTCTTGAAGCTTCGTAAATTCTAACGTTTCTTACAGTCCGAGCCACGTGTTTCTTACATCCATGGATTGAAAGTAGGCTTCAAAAATGACTCATTTGGGAGATTATTCCAATAAGAAACGTAAAGCATATACCGTAACGCGGTAAAGAGTTTAGGACGCTTCCGAGTTACCGTCGTTCCGACGTGTTGCAGCGCACCGTGATTTGCGGGTTGCCGGTGCCCCTGTGACTCCCCTACAGCCATAGCATTACCTACGAACTCGCATTCTTTTCGTCTTAAATACTTTTTATGTATCCGGTAATTTCATTTCAAAATGTATCATATTATCGATGATTTCTTATAAATTATACAAAACAGTCATCTTTCCTTAGCGTATAATTTGTAAGCTAAATTAGTATTTCTGCCGACGCATGTTGTCATTTTTGTCGATTCGGCTGTGTGCTGCAGTGGCACGAGTGTTCCGAGCTGCAAGTGTACTGGCTGTTTTCCTTTTATAACAGTCTGCGAAGTTCTATTTTATCGACTTAAATCTGTTTTATTCAGGTCTGGAAGTAATGTCCTATCCAGTGGTACCCCATCAATGAGAATGATTCGATAGTTTCTTATAAATGGTACAAAGCCATCGTCTTTGCTTGGCATAGTACATATAGGGATATGAATGTCTTAATGATTGTTAAATGTACATTCTCTGTGCCCACTTTCCCCTCTCCCCAGCCTTGGTGACGTCAATCATTTCTCCTAACATTTGGCGTGTGCCAAAAAAAATCAAAACTCCTAACATTTGCCGCCGCAAGTAAGAGTTGAGTTAAAGTTGTTGCCTCTTCTCGGTCAGTGGAGTGGTTGAGTTGAGGCGGCAGGCCCGTCTCAATGCTGATTTTTAACCGCATTGGACATTATGGACAAGGCGATCCATTACATGTCAGTGGCCTCGTTCGTGTGTCTTGCTCTAATGTACCGTTCTTGTGCTGTGCTAGAATATGCGCGGATATTTTCTAACATTCTTTGTCTTTGTGTTTTTCTTCTTCCCGATAGGGTTTAAGTTATGTAACCTATTCCGGCATCCATTTTTCTTCTCGGTGCACCAATGTCCATTCTTCCTTCTGTTACAAAGTTCATAGCTATGAATGGAAGGCGGTTCACTGGCATTCTTGATTCATGATTGTATCAATTTATCTTAATTTCGAGAATGTTTTTGTATAATTTGTTGTGTTTTAATTGTTTTTAACCTGCCTTCCCTGAGTAATCGGATGGAGCTGATTCGTGAATGTATCAGCACCTTCTGACTCTGTCGTATGTAAAGGGGGCGCTGGCTTGAACTGCGAACAGAATGGACGGAATGAAGGTGGTGATTGTACAAATCTGCATCCGAGCCAAGAAGCCTCAGGGGGCGTGGTTCTCTGGTGGCTTTCCCCGCCCTTTTAGCCACATGTGGATGCTTCGCCAGGCCCACTGCGCGGCGCTCGGTCGCCTTGGCAACGGGCCCACCCGGTCAGGAACGATAGCCGCTCGCGCCGCGCCGCGCCGCGCCGGCACACGGAGGGGCCGTGTTTGTCTTGCGCCCCCGCCCTGCGCTCCCGGGGCGGGGCAGCGCAGGAAGGCAGCAGGGCAAGGCGGAGGCGTAGCGCGAGCGGGAGAGAGAGAGGGAGTAGCAACGGAGGAGAGAAAGCGAGTGCGGAGATGCAGGTGTGGGCAGGGTGGGAGTGAGCGAGGGCAGGGCGGTTGGAGCGGAGCAGAGAAAGGCAGCAAGGAGGGCGGGGGCGTGGCAGGAGAGAGAGCTCGAGGGAGTCAGGAGGGAGAAGGAAGGAGTGGGGACGGAGATGTAGGAGGGGACGCACGGGGCGTGGAGGGGCGGGGCGGGAACACAGGCCAATGAATGGACGTGGTTGCGGCGGTCAGCGTTAGAGGTCGCGCCCGCGACCATCGCCTCCAGCCGGGCGGTGTTTTTACCTTGCTGGGGATGAAGCTGATTTATAGAGCAGGTTATGGCTGCACCCGATGTCTCGCGCTATCAGCTGCAAACGTTCTGGCCCAGATGTGAATGCCCGACTCCCTCGCTACTGGTGCCTCGAAGGAACAATACGAGGTACGATATCGCGCATGCAGCACTAATGCGAACTAATCTAAATTGGATCTGTAATTTGAGTTATTTCCCTTATTTACTGTTTCTAAGGGATCATGAATTAAAACGTATTTCCTGAAAATAACGCGAAGTACGATAGATAGTTTTATTACAAAATGTAAGAGCATAACAAACCTTGGAATCAAAATACGATATTGATCTATTTTTTGGAAATAAACTTAAATTTATATTTATATAGTTTTCGATATTTCCGAATTTTGCCAAGAAAATTTCTGTTTGAATTCATTTATCTCATCAAATCATTTTCAGTGCCAAACATTTCTCACAAATGATATAGTAGGAATACATAAGATTTTACAGATTCTTATAGGTTTTGCAGAATGTGAATAATAAAGATTCGTACATTATTTTAACGTTTTATAATCTTCCTTATAATCAAATATTATTAAATTTAAACGTTCTAATCATCAACTCAGAAAAAGAAAAGACAAAATAAACCCCAGAAAACAATTACATTACAAAAATTAAATCAAAATATTTTTACAATACGTTTTCAAAAGATTATTCTTGAAAGAGATATGAGATGTTTGTTTGAGATAAGAGTAAAAGAAAGGGTTGTCAGATATGTCTTCATGAAATAGTAAATTTAGGGAGGGAAGGAATGGATAGTAAGATAATACATGTATTTTTGAACAATGATATTTCAGATGTTTATATAACAATCATCTGCTTCAATATTTTATGATCTCTGAATAATGATATAGTGGTCAATAATTTATAATTAAGCATATTAACAACACAATTACCTGCTTTATTACAATTATCATTGGATAACATTCTTTGGATTTGACTTATTATTTAACTCAATCGATTAACTATTTTCGACAACACTTTTTGCTTATTTGAGTAGCTTTTACAACGTTATATATCTTCTTGAAATTTCTTTAACTTCCGATCACTAATACGGAATGTTAAAAATATGTACAACCGATTTAACCTTCATTGTGTTGCGTTTCTCGATCCACATATTTTTCATAACACTGAAAATTCTTTCGGTGCTAACATTTGATTCCGGAACTGATGCACAATATTGAATCAATTTCAGTATATTTGGGACCAAAACTAAGACAACAACTGCGCGGATCTGCGCAATTGCCAGGATTCCCAACAGGGCAAAGTCAGCTCTAATCGAGTTGAAAAGCTCTCTTTACATGTTCACTATTACTATTTTCTATTAAGTGAATCAATAATAAAAATGGTGAACGGTTCACTCAAATAGTGAACATCTGGCATCCCTAGTAAAAGAATCTATGAACATTAAAGTCATTTTACTCAAAAGGAAGCTGAAAATACACCTGATGCTGAAGTCGCACAATAAATTGGTAACGACGAGTAATGCAGGGTCATGCAATAAAAATTGAGTAAAAACAATAGAAATAGCATGTAATGCCATGAACATTCATTAGAAGTCTGAAGGTTCCATCATTTAGGTGTGTTTAAAAAATAGACGCATCAAATTGAAGGTGAGAGTTGTATCCAGACGATTCCTATTAGATGATATTAGTCTGCCGCAATACATCACTGTTCACTGGATTCGACAAAATATTCTTCCTTAAGTAGATTTCAGGCGTGATAAATTGTAGAGGGCGTAATGAATCTGGACATCTCCATTTTGCGAAATGAGCTTTATCTGAGGTAATTTTATCATCTGCGGTTTACTATGTTTAGCCTTTTCCTCGGAACATTCTATCTACCTAGAATCGGACAATTGTAGATAAGGCAATCAGACCTAATGCTATTTGAGCTAGAGAGATAATGGAAAGTCACAGAGGATGTAGTAACATGAATATTTATGAAGTGACTCAACCCATTTCTCTGATATTAGCCCTTGCAAAACTTCTTGTTCTGGGGTCCGTAATGATTTAATCCAGTCCTGTGTAGTCCGTAACTCAGATATTAAACAGTAATGGATAAAGATAATTCCCATGTTGACGCATCTATTCCAATGTTATGGGAGTCTTTCAGGATTCATGGAATACTATTTACCTCAGTGTTATTTCTCTCTTGTAATAGTAATGATACTTGCATTTTTAAAATCTTCATTTCATTTAAGTAGTTAAAATATTTTAAAAGATATGATTTAACATTCAAAAAGTAATTCTTGAATTCCGAAGTATTGAAAAAAACTAGGTTTCTTTTCAAGTGATTTTTATTGTTTCCCTGAGATGTTACATCCCCAAAGCGATTTAATTTTACAGAAGAAACTCGTAATGTCCAATCTGCAGAATTGTAAGAAAGAATTTCGGTCTAGTGAGCATGAAGCATTTTATTAAATGCCAGCTCCTTGCCAAAAAGCATTGCTCAATTCTTTCCAAGATCACACCGCGATCTAAATTTCATTTTCTAGAGTTCCCAAGTGGCCTATTTTCGCTCTCTTCAGTATAGCTGCCCTTTGAAATTGAATTCATCGACTTTCTCCTCTTCGGTTACGGACAAATTTTGGTAGGGGGACATCGGGACCCTGACACAACTTTTCAATTCAATATGAGGAAGGATGTTGTTTAGTTTATTATCTCCTAAATAGTTTTGTTTGCATCATAAAACGTCCTTAGAGACATTAAATGAAACCTTTATAGAACAGCTTAAAGTCAAACAGCTTTACTAAATTAGCGTTTAAAACTTCGTAAACTAAGTAGTCTGAACATCTTATATACACATCTCATCATATAGGTAATGTAAAGGAAGTTTATATAATAGTCGTAAATTGGTTCCTATACTTGACAAATGTAATTTCCAAAGAGTGGTGTTTTTTCAAAAACATTTGTCAGAAAAAAATATATTTTTTGACATTGTATTTATAATACTATGTGAGTCAAGACGATCTCAGTGTGAATTCAAATATTCAATTAATATAGAATTCAACATAATTTTCGCTTTTGGATTTTAAGAAAATTCCTTAGACCTGTAGACAGAAACGGAAAAGAGAAAGCGTACACGTTCGCGTCCGGAGTCAATACTCGTAGATTCTTGGCTGTCCGGAAGAGGCTGGGTCCTAGGCGGAGTTGCCAACGTTTCGCCAGTCTTACTGTAACCTGCGAAGATTGCAGTATGGCTGCCGAAACGTTGGCAATTGTGCCTAGAGCGCAGTATCTCCCAGACAGCAAATAATCTACTAAAATGCAGAAAAGCATTCGCGGATTGCCATTTTGGAAAGTAATTATTCTAAGCGTTATTTAAGTGATTAGATTCTGCGTTTATTAGAAAAATTATTTATCGTAAATATAAAAAAGGGACTTTTCTTTATGAAGTGAATGTAAAAAATTATTGGTGAATTAAAACGGTGTGCTGGGTTTCTAGTATACGATGAAGGGAATTTTGCCAGAGGTGGTGGAAATATTAGAGGTATGCTGGTTTCATATAATTACTTTAATTTAACTATTCGTTGCAAATATTACGATAAATTATGTGTGCTATTTTATTGCAAGGCTATTTCTGGTAATGTGGTATGTGTATAGTGATATTAAAAATCAGTAAAAATATAATTAATTTAAACTTTACAAAAAGATTGATTCAACTATTTTGCAGTTGCAACGGGACACAATTTTGATACGTACTTTATGGTAATTATATTTTTTAAATTCATTCCAATTTAATTACAAGAGGAAATTAGTTGCAGATATTGGAAATAAAATTAATTAGACGAAACGTAAACGGTGAAGTTAAAAACGCAATTTGAACACCGATCGTGTATTACTGACATTCTGTTGACCTGGACACTGTCTAAAATTCTTCATCTTGATCAAATCGTACTTTCCGAAAGTCAATAAAAACTATGCTTCGAAGAAAAGGAAAAAAGGACGTGCGAAACAGTGTTGACTCAACACACTCCAACGCCAGACACCCACACACCGTCACACACACACACACACACACACACACACACACACATCAGTTCACAATCAAACGCCACTTCATCCATTGATACTTCAATTAGGAAGCAAGTTGATAACTTCGAGCAAACGTGAAAACAGTGGAATTGGAAGACAGATTGGCAGGATGCGATGTATTGGGTTACTTTCAACGTTGTAACATGCATTTCTAGAATTCCAATTTGTATTGCATTTGAAAACGAAATCATCCGTCAGAAGCCTTATGAGATTACTAGCCTCGCTGAGGTGTATTGCTGTATTTCATTGTGCTTAGCACTGTGTATCACTCGTTCTCTTCTTGTAAGTTGATTTAATTAACATTTATGGAGGAATATGCACATAATCTCTACAATAATGTTTGCGAATGAAATGCCAATCAGACGTTTATTAATTCAAAGAACGTAACCACGTTAAACCTTCCATAACTAAGAGACTTTCCGGTCATTTCATTTGAATTGGGTATTCCTATAAATAAGCCCTAATAATTTTTTATTGCACAAGGTATATAGGATATACAGTCTTGCACGAGTTCCTCGTATTTTTAATTACGATGCGACTGGTCAATCGTGCGCAACGATGAGTCAATTTGGAGATTAATGGGGATATTAATTCGTAAATTTCCTATCCTTTTAGTCAATAAATTTTCAAATTAAAAATTTAAGATATAGAGGGATCATCACTTCTAAAATCATACAAACGTACGTGCATTTCCTCACAATCTTAAAATACGGCACTAACTAACCAGCATATTTTCAATTACATTCCAATTTCGTAAGTCTAAAAAGAGTGACAAAGTTCGTTTCGACGGAAAGCGCTCGTCACCCAACAGAGACCAGTTTGCACCAAAATTAAATCGGATGCGTTCAATTTCATAAACAAGGGAAATGATAAGGGAATAAAATATCCAGTTGATATTTTCAAGGAACATTGTTTAGACATATTTCAAATGAGTGAAAAATAACAATGCAAGATCCACGATATCAAATTCATTTATTCTCGAGTTTGAATTTGCTAAATTTTAGTACTAACAAGCATTTTAAGCACACTATAATTCTATACATGTATAAAATTCCCTTCAGGTAAGAGAAACGAAGTAAGAAACATGGTACAGCAAAAATTCCCTTCTGATTTTACAATCTGACTTAAATGGGATGCAAATACCCTGGGATGTTTTACAACTCTAGTGGATAAACATCATTTACATCACTCGTTTTTGTTTCTTAATTAAACAAACGTGATTTAGTCGGCGGGGCAAGTGCGAGCGAGTGGATTTGTCTCCAGCGCCGAGGAAGGCGCAGAGCGTGTCCGCGAGCCTATCGATTTGAGCGTTGGGGGGTGGGGGTGCGAGGGGTGGGGCGGCCGGCGGTGGCTTATTGCGGCGCGGGGGTGGCGGCACCCGATCCGATCCGCTCCGCTCCGCGAATTTCCCGGCCGAGGCCATTCATCTTCGTCCGGCAAGCGCCGCCACCCCGTCGCCCCACACCGGACGGGAACTTGGGAGCTTCGAAGGGAGCGACATAGGAAGCGGCGGTTGCGGGAGGTAGCTCGGGGTGGCGGACACGAGATCGTGGGTGGGGCGCAGGGAGCGATCGCAAGAAGTGGTCACAGAGAGTGGTCGCAGAGAGTGGTCGCAGAGTGTGGTCGCACAGAGTGGTCGCAGAGGGCTGTCGTAGAAAGCGGCCGCACGAAGTGGTCGTACAAAGCAGTCGCGCGGAGCGATTGAAGGGAGCGGTCGCACGGAGCGCTCGCAGCGAGATATCACAGGAGAGCGGTCGCAGAAAGCGGCCGCAAAAAGTAGTCCCAGAAATTGGTCGGAGACAGCGGTCGTAGAAAGCGGTCGCACGAAGGGGCCGCAGGGAGCGGTCGCAGGAACAGGTGCTGGACCCCAGAGATTGTACCGATGGCAGTTGAGTGGGGTATAGGGAAAAAAGTGACATAGTGGACGCGGGGGTGATAAAGATAAATTGTCTGGTGACAACTGGGGTAGCGAAGCGAGACTAATGAATAAAGTCAAAATTGTGGCATTGTTAAAGTGTGTTCTGAAGAGAAGAAACTGGGGGATAGAATAAAGGTAATGTTAAAAATAGTGGAGTCCAGTGTGTTGATCAATGTTAGGGTTGTGACAAGATAGTAAATGTGATATTACCTGGGGTGTTTCTGGGAAATTAACAATAATTACTTTAATTTAATTAAAATGTCGGTAGATGATGTCATTAAAAAAGTCTAAGTGATTAATAGGGAATGTAAAGGGAATAGAATGTGATAATTTTGCGAGGTTGATTTTGGTGAACGAGAAAGTACAGCAAGAGTACAGTATGTAACTTGAGCTGACGTACAAGGTCTTGCAATTCTTTGCACTGTTGAACGTTTCGATAATGTCTAAACAGACCGTAAGATTCCAATTTCTGCGCTGAGGTTGGTAACACGTATCGGACAGCGGGTAATCGCCTCCCCAAAGGGCAGCCGCAACACAAGTGGAGAACAACGTGGCAACGCCAGTGAGGGTGACAGTTCTAGGGCGAAGTGGATAAGACTGCGGTCTCGAAGCTGCCACTAGTTCCCGTCGTGAAGAAAGTGACAAGAAGGCCACAGAGACAGGGAAGGCGACTAAGAAGTTGCTGCCTTTAGGGTGGGGAGTATTCCTCAGAAGCCAAACTGTGTCTTTTCATTCTAATATTTAATATACACTTGTAGTCAAATTTGTACGACGGTCTTAACAAATGTGGCTTATTTTCATTATTATTAAAATTTTACTCTTACTACAGACGATTATTACAAAAATCTCACGACGTTCACATCATTGATTCGTGTCTAATCCAATATTTAGTCTCCTCCAATATTACAGCAAAAGGATTGCAAGAATTAATTTTCAATGACGCAAAATTAGAAATATATAGGAGAGGACGTATATAGGAAGCAAGAGCCTAAGATGCGGAAACATGCCTTTTTAAGAAGACCGATAACATGATATTTCTTTTCCTAGAGTTAGTCCTGCGCAGATGCAGGATCCGCAGTCTCCTCGCCAGCGTATGCTGGTTATGAATAGGGTGGGTTAGTAATGGAGGATAACCCTCCCCCACACACACACATGGCGCTTTAATCCGGATAGGGGGAGGTGATAGGAATGGAATGTATCCCTTGTATAGTGGTCCTACTCCGTCATTCGCCTGGAAGTGCTCAAGGCAATCGGCCCACAAATTTGATTCCTGGCGCAGACACCATGAACTCACCGATGTTACACACAATGTAATTTCTGGCATCTTGCCGGGATCGAAGCCACGACCTCCCATTCACCGGAAGGGCGTAAGGCGTTGCCCGTACCCTCGCCGCTACCGGTGTTAGTAGACGATCGATAGCAATAATGCTCAGAAAGCCATTGAAATTAACAGTCTCCTCAAAAGCAGATTCCGATTGCAAATTCAATGAGTGATTATCCCGTGACTCTTTCATCAACTTTATTTTCCTGTGCATCTTTGACGTGAAATATTCTTGATTTCTCTCTCACGCGCAAAAACTTCAAATTTCGCTTACTAACGAAAGATACCTCTTATTTACTAACAAATAATAATAATAATAATAATAATAATAATAATAATAATATTTATTTTTGCAAATCAGCTTTTGTTCGGTGGCAACTTGTAATAGAAAATTATTTACTAACATTAAATAAGAAGTGTGCGGAGTGTATGTGATGACACGCTAAAACTGCTGAGGAGGAATGCCTCATTGACAAGTTTTAGTTTGATATACCAGTCTTCAAATTACGTTAACGAAGATAGACCAACTCTCGTGCCAGAGAGACAGCGCTCAACTCTACGAAAGAGAAACATAGCTTGTGTGAGTAGCCGTTAACTCAACGGGTCTCTCTCGCGTTACAGGCTGCAGCTAAGTACGTTTCGCACGTGACCCGTATTTTGAGCAAAGATTCAAACCCCAAGATGGAGGTAAACCATGGAATTACTTTACGTCGAGATAAGACAATAAACGTTGTGCTGTTTGTTCATGATCTTACTATTGTATCTACTAGAACCCAAGAGCACTTTCGAAGGAGAATAAATTACCACAATTTGTCGAGCAATATGAGTTGTAGTCGCAAAATTAAAGTCAACGTAAATCGCACCATCGTACATGTTTACACGTAAGTTTCATACATGTATTCAAGATCTGATATTTCTTACGAAAAAATAAGTAAATGGGTAGAAATTAGTATGTATAGTGCACTTAGTATCACATAGTATGCACATAGGATAATTATGTGCAATTATTAGCAATACATTGAAAACGATTACTAAAATAGTAGAGAGGACTAATTGTACGAAATCTTCTCTAAATATAATCTATGGATGTAATCTGGGTACCTTCTCTACAATAAATCAATACAATCCCATCATATGGAATGATATCCCTAACAATAAAGTGGTCAAACGATATGATCTAAATAAAATATTTGCAACACAAGTGAAAGTGTAAATGAAGGAAACAATAAGATACAAGATTAAAACAAAATAACTTAGGTAACCATTTTTTAAATGTAAATGGCAGATAATTTATGAAAACATTTTTTCAATTTTCAATTTTTTCCAATGAATAATATACAATTACAGTTTCATTCAAAACAACAAATAGACGTTGCAGTGTTCAGATATATGGCTAATGGTATAGGGTTCATTTTCACGTTTTCACAGCTACATCTAGAAGTCATGCAGTGCGATCACAATGGTAAGTTGTTTCTAGATAATAAATTACGTAGTTTCTTTTGTATGACACGTCGAGAAAATGTTACTTGCTGCTTTCTTGGATAAAGTTTATGTTCAATTGCTTTCACTACGAGGGAACGTACTATGGCTCACACTACAAAGGGATATTTGGACCGATACACGTCAATGAGGTTGATGATCACGATTTGAAGTGCATGTAATTGCATTGCCAAAATAAATTCTCTCTCAAAATATGATATATAACGCTTTGCCTACCGTTACTTCTGCCGCCGTTACTTCCTGTTTACTTATTTTGAAAATTGATCCAGGTCTTTTCATTGGAACTCAGAAAGAGTGTATATCTCAATGGCTTACAGATCACACAGATGAAGATATTACTGGTGACCCCACAGGCGATTGTTACCAATTTGCTACAGAAGGCAAAGTAAACAGAAAAGCAATTCAAATTTCAGGCAAAAAGAAATCATCTACGAACCCTTCCCAATATTTCAGATCTACGTTTAAAGAACATGTCAGAATGGAGGCTAGATTTAAGCTGTCCTGGTGTGTTAATAGACAGTAAAATGATTAAGCTGAGGGCAGGAGGCGCCAGCCTGGAATGGAAAGAGTGAAGATTTAACATGTGGATGGTAAGATTGGATAAATAAATTAAAATGTGAATAGCTATATAAAAATTATGATGTTCATTTTTAAAATGAAATTTTGATAAAATTTTTCATTAGTTAATATTAATTCGTTTTCAATTTATTTTTCGTTTAGCAGTTGTACACACATATGTCAGGTAAAGACTAATTGATTTGCTAAATAAATAATATTTGTATTATTAATTCTAGAACTTTTGTGATTTGTTTTTGTAGTTTTGTTGTTGATATTCACTTTACTACGCATATTTCATTTTGAAAAGGGAATTTATTGTGTGTGTATGTAAATATTGTTATTACGATGTGTGCAGTAAACAGAAATCCTGCCAGATACGATGTGGTAGGTAATCATCAAAAAGTAAACATATACTTTGTAGTAATATTACTGCAAAAATGTGCACAAATGAAAAGAATTCAAAACCGAATATTCTCAAAATAAAAAAATACGCACATTTTGAAAGAATAAATTTTTCTTGCATGGGAACATTTTTTCTGCCTTAATCCGATCATGTAGATAACTTTTCCTTACGTGAACGCACTCCGAATCCGTGATAGAAGATAAGCTGTTGTCGATGCGTTTTTATTTTCATTGTCTGACTTTTTTTAAATCAGTTAAGATCGATGGTATCTGTAGGGAGTTTTTCCTACCTCGAACGGTAAGCACTATCAATCTTCTGCTCATGCGCAGTTCATGTTTCGCATCACTTTAGTGCATCTGCACATGCGCAGAAGGTGGATAGTGCTTAACGTTCGAGGTGGCAAAAACTCCCTTATGAAATCCGTACGATCTGAAAGGTTGGCCATCGTTATCTATTATATAAAAGCTGTTATTGTATCTATATCATAAGAGTCCTAAAGCTTGCTAACTCTGGAGTGTTGACAATTTCCAATTCAATAAAAAATATTACTCGACACGAAGAAGGAAGTGATTGCTTAGGTTTCCGCGGCCGGGGTTTGTATTATCCAGGCTATCCGGGACGAGTTGCATCTCTGACGTGGTGGCTGACGTTTTGGCCAACATGTTAAGTCTTTCTCAGAGTGTACTGCTGCCAAATGGCTAGCGTGGCCGCCTTTTACGGACAAGAAGGCTAAGCGGAAATGGTCAAGGTTGCGGCCAATTGGCAGCGGGCAGGTGGGGAAGCAGGATTGATGGAGGAAGAACAGAGTTACAGCGGGGAAGAGAAGCAAGTGGGGTGCATGGGAAAGGTGGCAACAGAAAAAGGGTGAAAGTCTGAGATGGATTAATATGAAAAAGAGGAAAATTGGTGCTCCTTTGCCTCTCAGAGACTCCCAAACACCAACTTTCCTAGCCACTGTCTTAGCCATTTGGCAGCAGCACGCTCTGAGAAAGACAACAACTTGTTGGCCGAACGTCAGCCACCACGACAGACACGCGGGCTCGTCCCGGATAGTCTAGATAATACGAGGAAGAAAGATCACACACAGGTCGTGCTCCTTTGTTGAAATTACCAGCCTGACATCTGACTAGTTTTGACAAAAGACCACCATGAAAACAAATTATCAAAGTGACCTACATTTAGATTGACTGGCGTTGATTGCTGTGGCTCCGTAAGTGTAGTGCATTTTGTCCCGGGAGGTATTCCTCTCCCACTGGAACGGGAAATTAGGCGCCGAACTCCTAAATTGAAACCTACAATTCGGCTTGAGTGATTTTTCCTTTCCAAGTACCTCTTCAATCGTGGCACCGCGCTAGTCAGGATAAGTCCTAAGCTCCCGACCCGATGAGTGGTAGTTTAGGTGCATGTGCATGTGTGTCCCTAACTCGTGTGTAACATTACTGTTCCGACATTTGCCTGGTATTCCTGATTCGCCAAGGAAAACTACCGATCAGAGCATCGAGCTGCCATAATTTTTCTCCAGACATTGAAATCGACATTGTAAAAAAAACGCCGCCGTCGTATATCGAAACTTAGGATCTCCCAGTCAAATGCGTCATTGGTAACATTGCCCTAATTCCTCTCTACCGTTGTTTTATTTTAGAAATATCATTCATGTTGAGTCCGACCCTGCTCCTGTAGTTCAGAAAATCTGCCACCCCTCAAACTCTGAAGCTACGGATGAGAATTTGCCTTTAGGGGCGCCATTATTTGTGTTTTCATAAAATGTATCACTGTCATGTATGTGTCATTTATATTGTTTGTGAAAAGTTACCTGTCTAATGTACGGAGTTCGAGTGTCATTTATTTTAACATTACATACCACAGTAAATATATATGAACATATCATACAGTAAGAGAACATTCCACACAGAATTCAAAAGAACGAATTAATCTAGGCGTCGAAACAAGGATTCTGACCGGAGCGAATCACTGCATATTGAAGGCGAAGGTGCAGGTTATCGCGGATCGGGGCTGTCATGTTAAGCAGAGCCCAAACGCATGTCGCCCTAATATCTCTCCAAGCGACGGCTCAACTAACAAATTATCCCCAATTATTCAGCGGGAGCGTTCACACGCAATAATTTATTGGTGTAACATGTCCACCGTGTATGTCGCTTAGCCACATTAGAAGCCACATAATAGATTACGAGAGCGGAATACGCGATTACGAGAACAGCCACGCAAGCATAACACTCGTCAACTACACATGACAACGGGTGCCCTGAATTCTCTAAAGCAGGTCGTTTGCTAAATTTACAAACGCCTATCCCAACGTGGGAAAGCAGGACAACAAGAAATGTAAAATACATTGTTTTGTTCTCCAGTCACTAATAGGATATTCAACTTTTTTAAATCCCTCTGGTATTCATTTTTTTCAAAGGATTTAAAGCATTCTTCCAGGATTCAATGCAATTTCATGCACTTCAAATGGTGTTCATCAACCTCTTTGAAGTGTATAGGTCCAAACATAAGGAAGAACACATTAAATCTTTTGAATGATTTCGTGATTTCGAACAAGTCAACTTCCATAGTCATTAGTTCCATAAGGGTGTGCACGTTTTATAACGGGAAGCTGTGATTTCTTCTATGGGTAGTGAGGTCCGGTGCCAACCTACACGTCATCTTGGGGGGTTTTCCCACCCAGCTGTTTCCCACCAGCGGGGTATCACCCCCACCGAGACAAACTCCAGAATGGTCACCCGACATGTATGATAGAGTATTAGATGTAAGTGTAAGTGTGTGTATGTAAGGATGAGGATAGGACAAGCTAGAGGAAAAATATTGCTCGCTGTACGTACTATCGTTTGATAGGTACTAGTAACGGGTGCGTATAGAACAGGGATGGGGAAGCAAAGTCCGCGCGCGATGCCTAGCCCTTTTGTTAGGGTCCTGTTCCGGCAATCGCCAGGTGTTGATCAGAGAAACCACGGAAAACTACCGATCTGAGCAGCCGGCCGCTAGAACTTTCCTCCAGATGACAAACGACTGAATTTGACCTCGCTGTCTATCTGCCTAAAGCCCTGCCCCAGTCGGAATTCGAACCCTTTCGATGAGAGGCACTGCAGTGGCATCCGATTTCCTGAGCCACCTCAGTTAGTATTTATGTAAAACTATTAACAATTTGAAAATGATTAATTCCCAAAGATTTTGCATAATATTTCAACGTACCAAGTTTGAATTATATGAAAAAATATTCTATTGTAATAATATGTATAATCAAATGTCATAAATATATTTTGTATAATAATATAAAATAAGTATGGCTAAACAATTATTTTTAAATAAATAAAAAAATCTGTTAGCGCTTCCAAAGACTCTGAAATGCCAACAATTTGCGACAGCCTGGTAGAAAATTTCAGGATATTTCATTTTGGATATCATGTTTTAAAACCCTTCTCCAATGGAATTTAATAGGCTATCTAAAATTGCATTTTCCTAAAAACAGCCACTTTCCCTGGTGATTTACAGTAATTTTTAGGTAAGTTAATTTTTATAATTTTTCTTCCATCTCTTACAAAGCACTTCTTTCACAATCTCTACAACTCTTTGTAACTTTCGTTTAAAACTTTATTTGAAAAGGTAACGTTGTATTAAAGTAATTTAAGGTCCGGAGAAAAAGGGCTGTCAGACCACCACCATTAAGCAACGTAATATCCAGCTTCCGGAAGAGACACGATCCGTTTTACTACTCTTCAGCGGCGAAAAAAGAGTAAGGGAAAGCATTTCAATGGTTTTCCATCCTCTTCCGGTGAGTAAATCGATTAGGACCAGCTATTGTTTTATTCAACAAAAGAAAATGGTATGTGGTTTATCTTTCCCTCAGTATTTGAGGCACGCAAACAGATTTCAGATTAATCAATTATTCATTCACATTATTTAAAAAACACTCTTTGTGTTGATTTTCGTTTTAAAAAAAATTCTGGAAAATGTAAAGTATATTTAGGGAATTGATTGAAAGAACGTGCGGTGCTTTATCATGATCTCCAGATTATCATTTGGTTTTGTTGAAAAGTAAGCAGCAACTTAAATTTATGTGTTATCCAAATCTCTCAGGCAATCGTGTTGACGTTTCTTCGTGATACATAAACTATGTGATCACGAGTATCCGGACATGGAGGCAGTGGTGTTATTGTGTGGTCGTGTTTTTCATGGAGGGGGCTTGCACCCCTTGTTTTGCGTGGCACAATCACGGCATAGACCTATATTCATGTTTTAAACACCTTGCTTCCATCTGTTGAAGAGCAATTCGGGGATGGCGATTGAATTTTTCAACACGATCGAGCACCTATTCATACTGTATGGCCTGTAGTGGAGTGGTTATGTGACATTAACATCCCTGTAATGGACTGGCCTGCACAGAGTCCTGACTTGAATTCTATCGAACATCTTTGGGATGTTTTGGAAAGGCGACTTTGTGCCAGGTCTCACTGACCTTCATCGATACCTCTCCTCAGTGCAGCACTCCGTGAAGAATGGGCTGCTATTCCCCAAGAAACTTTGCAGCACCTGATTGCAAGTATACCTACGAAAGTGGAAGCTGTCAAGGCTGAGGGTGGGCCTATTGAATTCCAGCATTACCGATGGAGGACTCCACGAACTTCGAAGTCATTTTCAGCCACGTGTCCGGATACTTTTGATCACTTAGTGTATCACATATTTTACAGTCATGCGTAAAATCAAATTATACGTTGAGACTGCCAAATGAGTTTTGTGCGCAGGCGTGCATAACGATGTTTAGTGCATCACGTGCTGCTCAGAGATATACAGTTTTCAGTCTGCAAGCATGTCAGAATAATTTCAATTTGCATATGATTATAAATTTCTTGTAGAATATGTAGAATTAGTACAAATGAAGACGGAGCTATAATCATATATTTGTGATTTAATAATTTTGATGTAATATGAATTCATTCAATATTAGATGCTTATTTACGTATTTTGTGGCCCTTGTGAACAGCTTCAAGGGTTTTTTTCTGTTACATTTTTGAAACAAAGTTCTCTAACCATTAAAATGTGTCGAAAGTTGAGTAATCTTCCGTTAAGCAAAGTAGTCAGTCGTCAGTCGTAGTCAGTCATTGCCTTTTACCCCTTCAGCCACGGGCTCGGCGTCATTAGATCTCCGGGGTTCCCAGACGGCCACCCAACTAGGAACCCCCAGTGTCTCCAGTTACTTCACCTCCGTGAAATAATTATTCGGGTTTTCATTACCAACAATACGCATTTTTGTTATTTAAGGTCGCATCAACTACTAGGTCTTTATCGACAACAATTGGATTGAACGTTATGGTATGAGGATAAAACGATATGGTGATGATAGGGGGTGAAAGGACGAACACATGCAATCACGGTCAAGGTGACAGTCGAACCCGCGACCCCAAGGTCGAAGATAACTACGGCACTACAATTCAGCGATCTCGGCACCGGGGCCGACAATACGGTTTATTTCAATAGCAGCTTTCTATGATTTAGCCATCATCATCATCAGTTTTTGTACAAGAAATATAAATAAACAATTAAAACATGAGACAAGACAAAACATTCAAGCATTACTAATATTTTTTTTAAAAAACAGAATTAATATTTTATGAAATGAAAGAAAAAATGGGAAGGTTAAATCATTTAATATTACGGTAATTTTGAACCCCAGTCATTTTCTTGCATATATTCAGAATTACTGTAATTTTAAATCATTTTTAGCACAAACTATTTTTTCCTTCATTTTATAAAATGTTAATTCTGTTTTTTTAAAATTATTAGTCATCTTCGAATGTTTTCTTTTATCTCATGTTTTAATTGTTTGTTTATATTTCTTTTATTATTATGATGACGATGGCTAAGCCATCGAAAGCTGCTATTCTAGTAAACAGTATTGTTGGCAATGACAACACCTATGGCGCTGCAATGGCTGGTAGGTGAATTTCGTAATTGGGAGGTTAAGTTTACGGAGAAATTTCAATACATTTCTATAAATTTCTCCCTTTATTCAATTTAGATATTTTCGGGAATTAAAATCTTCATTGGACTGATATAGATCTACCGTAAAATAATAACATTGCAAAATCACAGGAAGTACTCAATTTAAACCTAGTTTAATGAAATAGCATTGAGAAACAAAAATAAGTTGTTTTGTAAGTTATTAGAGAACAATATGCCAATGAAATGTGACATATCATTTTATTTTTTATTTTCATTACTACCTTTACACATCTTTGTTCCCTCAAAACACCCATGAGTTGGCCTATCATTTGCTTAGCTATTCACAATTATTATCCTTGAGACTGCCCCTTCATCTGCAAAAAAAATTAAATGGTGGCAATTTGTTCCTCTCAAAAAGTGTAGTCCCATGCACTCGACAAATATACATGGTACAGGAAGACGCGGATGCAAAGTTTTCACATCTCTTGGGCGACATTTCGTGCGGAGAAGCAGAAACTATCTAGATAGAGCAGAAGGGAGGTGTAGTCCGTGACACGAAAGTTGAAATTCATTTGTCTCGGTTCTCACGGAAAACACGCGACTTGCAAAGTGAAGAGACGCCCGACGAAATAAAAACGCTTGCGTCAGTTTTCAGGACATAAGACACAGCGCATATTGATCTTATCTGCTAGGACACATTTTTTTCTAGGACTACGCTGTGAAGTTCCTTCGAGTTTATGTTTTGCACTGGAGAACCGGCGACCCGTTGTCTGAAGGCAATTCTTAGAATTCAGGGCAGTGACAAATTAGTTTCTCTTGCTTTCAACAGCTTCAATTAAAAACATTCTGTAATACGATTTATTGGAACGTACACAACACTGTCTTTGCCTCAATAATTGGGACTGTTGATGCTGATAATTTACAACGCGTGTATAATATGTAACTGCAGATACTCCATTGCTGATGAACCTTTAAATAAGGCTGCCAAATACACTTAAACGAATCATACATAAGCATCTTGTAGAAATATTATAAATATTATTGTGTTCACAACACTTAACACAAAACTTCCAGAAAAAACTTCTTGAGAACTTTTCTGTAGTAATGTATTGACACAAATGAAATTTGCTTTCAATATCAGCAGGTTGAGAGTTAAAACAGGAAAGAGAATGATTTCGCATTTTCCAATAAGCTGTTAAAATTGACTTTGTTTTATTTTGCATGAGAGACAAAAAACTGATCACCTAGCACATGTGGAATGTTTTTGTCAAATATTACGGATCATTTTCAGATTTGCAACTTAAAAGTATCATTGATTTTTTGCCAATTTTACGCTACAGTGAATTTCATATTATAGATTTTGTAAATAAGATGGACAGAAACTGATCAAAAAGGATTTCATTTTCTCTTTCTTTAATGTTTTCCATTTATATCTACGGGTTCTTTTTTTGGTTTTAACCCATCGGACTGGAGTTAATATTATAGTATATTTGCACAGCTTTCCAATTTGCCAGAACTTCATCAAGTATTTCCACTTTATTCTTTACATTTGGCCAGACTCTCGTCCGTACCATCTCTTTAACTGGTCGCCCCTCATTCTAGAATTCTATGTAAAAAACCAACACACATCTTCATTACATTCCATACAAGTTCAACCAACGCTTTCTTTCTTCGTGATAAATCTACAATTCCCTGTACTCTTTCTTATTTTCTGTTCTTGCTTTTTCTTTTTCTCAGGAGTCAGGGGATCCACATCTTATTCAATTTTCTTATCAAACAATCTTCTACGCTGTCTGGGAGACGCCGCGTCCTAGGCACAGATGCCAACAGACACAGAAACCTTTCAATCGCCATATTGCGACCTTCCTCAGGCATTTCACCCTGAGGGGGTTCGTAGCACGACGCTCGAAAAATTGGCATCTGTGCTTCGGAAGCGGCGTTCCCCGGACAGCCAAGTAGATACTGACACCGGCTGCGAAAGCCTACGTCTTAATCTTTCTCATGTCCTTCCAGATATAATACAAGAAACTTAGTAATGCATATTCAGCTGTAAAATTTGTTCCAGAATAAAAAATTGAAAGTGGTAACCCTAAGTGTTGCAACCTCTGTGGGTTGGTAAATGGCCAATGTTTTTTGATGAACGTTCCACTTTAAGTTTCCAAACAAAAAGAATAACTCTTTATGATTTCAAAATAAAATATAAAATATTTTATTCATAGCATAATGTCAGATAAAATACATGGAATTCGTTTTATTCGCGTTTTGTTTCATCGTGAAGTGAAATAATACTTGCACATGCAAATGTTTGCCTGATCAACTACAGCAATACAATGTTCAGAACTATCAAACAAGAAGATAGAAACGATTCTAACGGAAAGTTGGTGAAGAGGAACTTAGCTTAATTGGCCAATTATTAAGTGATAAATGATGATTTACATTATAGTTGCGTACATGAGGCAGTTTGCCTTTTCTTTCGACGCCACAATTTTAAGATGAAAGTATGCGCGAAGGGTTTGAGCCCACGACACTAGGGGCGAACCATTCCCGCCAAATCATCTTCTTTATTCAGAGTTTCATATTCATGCAATCCCTTTATATGTAACCTCTGCGCAGGTAAAGACCAGTTTATGAAGGAAGAAGGAATGAAGAATGGACGTACTTACATCGTCACTGTCTTAATTAGATGAAATGAATGCGAAGTGCAAGTGATGGGAAGGAATGACTAGATTACATATGTACCTCCAAATACATTGCATTCAATATTATGTTATTTGTTTTCATCGTTACAGAGAACATAATTTACTTGAAAATAATATCACTTTTAAACAGAATCAAATAAATTTAAACACGAGAACCTCTTGAAACAACGAGGAATTCCAAGTGTGCAACGAGCTACCTAGATTATTTGCATTCCGTTTAAACATGCCTCCCCCCTCGAGGTACAACCTTCGTTAATGAAGCGTACCATTGGTCTCTCCTGTCTGGGAGCTGATAAATGGGGAAAGTTGTATTTTCGTAGTGAAAATTATTAAGGTAAAAAATCCAACAAAGAAAAGTTAATTTACCATCCGAACTCAAGTTCTATATGTAGTCGAACAAATTAAGCATAAAGCCAATAAGACGTATACAAAGTTGCAGTGGTAAAATTAATCGATTATCGGTAAAAACTTTTGTTCGTAACTTTTATTACAAACATTTGCATAGATAGCAGTTGTAACATTCAACGAATGGCACCATTGAAGTGAGAATAATTCTTACATTTCTTTGAAGAAAATTTTAAAACGTGTTATTATTATATAATTACTAAATACATATTGCCATTTTATGAAAATACAATTACTTTAAGAAACGGTCTTCATTTTCACTTCATGATATAATTTGTTTCCAAACAAGTTTGGAAAGAAGCTTACAGATCTGTTGAACATGAAAATGTCTTTCAACCTTATTTGTTAGATGTAAGACTGCATTTCTTGTCCAATTACAATTTTTGGGAGAAACGTATTAATTCCATAATCACTTCCTTTCAATCAGATACTTTTGTCTGACTGCTGTAGTAAACAAAGAAAATGCCTCTACCATCCCTCTTACACGAACGGGAAGAAAAATAACGATGCTAGTTCCAAGAACATGAACAATAAATGGATTTAGAAGAAATGTCGGTCGGGTGGAGAAAGCTTGCAGGGCTTATAAAAAAGGTGATACTTTTTAGGAGGGGATTTTGATTGTTCCATTCAACAGACCGAAAAGAAGTGCAAAAAACGAATTGAAATGCGAGACAGTTGGAAACTTACATTCAACGAAGTGAATAACGAAGATAAAATAGAGGTGGACACATCGTAATAAATGTAGGAAAAGGAAATTCAAAATATTTTATCCGAAATCATTATAAATATAATGTGTATGTTTGCTAATAAAAGCGCTTTTCCATCAACAAATTCATCTGATAAAGATGCCAAACATTCTCTCTCATTAGCCTTGAGTCTACACAAACCACAAAATGATTTCTGATAGTAGAAAACATTCATAGGGAAGCGACAATATTGCTTCCTCTACCCCGTGAATGGATACAGATTTTAGTGATACTTCTGCATGCACTAATGTCTTGTAAAATGTGTTAGATTTTATTTAAAAAAATTGCCTATGAAATGACTTCCGCTATTTTTAATAAACGTTTCTTCCAATCCGAATATCACTTGGTGTGTCAGATTTAATACACGAGAGGCGAGGCATCAGTCCACTGTGACAGGGCTTTGTAGAAAGCAGTTATAACCAGAGTAATATATAGAATATATTAAAAAAAAGTAACTCAGTGTCACAAGTAAACATTAATTAACCATTCAAATAAATTGTTGTCTGCGAATTTAAGAGAGATAACAATTAACCTTTTCTGACACAACTGTATGGCGTTTCCGAGTGGATTAGTAGCACACTGTAATGAAGGAAATCGTTTGTTCTTAAGCTGTAACTTAAACTGCAAGCTATTTCAGCGTATTCTTTACATGTGAATTAAATTTTAAGCACAGACCTGGATATTTGAAGAATAAACATTTCTTTAAAATGGGTAAATGATAAAAATAGTTTTCCTTACATTTGTAATGAGTTCCCTTAAAAAAGTGCAGAGCCGAAATTTGTATCCGAGTTGAAAGAGCTTGTGAGTTATTTTGACACTTAAATAAATCAGAATCAGTTTTTGAACTCTGGAAATTGCTAGTGGAGAAGATTGTAGCATTATTAAGAGATTGATAGAAATTATTCTATCATAAGCCTTTTGCAGTTCCTAAAATATGGCTAGTTGTATGGCCGATGGGCTATATAACGGACAACCATTTCTCACAAATATATCCGGAAAAAGTTCAAACTAAAACATTGTTAAATATCCGCTTTTAAAATTATCCCATCTATACTTCATTGGCCGGACTATCTTAAACCAACTCCACCAAATGATTTTATTGTAACTGAAGATTTTGAAAGCGTTCTTATGATTTAAAATATCTAATATTTTGTGGAAGATGTTACTACCAAGAAAAATTACATTTTAAAACAGAATCTAAAAGCTTTGGTTTCTGATCTTGGTATATCTAAACATTAAAAAATGATGTCCTTCAAGATTGAAAGTCTTGATTCTCCTCCACCTGGATCCACCAAGGCTCGATTCTCCTTCTCCACGATGTCACCAAGTGACCTTTGTGTCAACGCGAAACGGAATTCTAGAACGTGCATTCTAAAAAGGATGACCTAGGTATCGTATAGTTCCAGTGACTAGTCGGGAGATTAGTTTTTCCCGGCGGGGGCGGTGTTGCAAAGGCGAAGATTCCCGGAGGAACGAGCTCCGCAAATCAAAGTGCAGAATACCACGTTCCAAGGGAAGGAACATCGCCACCATGGTTATAACATGTACTAGACGTACGGGATTAATGAACTAATTTGTAGATTTGCCCGCAGTACTAAATAACCAATAAATAAAAACAAGAAAGACTGCGTAATCTCTTGATATCAGCTGCTTAAATAATTGAAAATTTGACACAGAATGAACTCTCGGAGAGCAGGAGAGAGACAACACCTAGGCCAATGTTGTCAAGGTCGATACCACGAGCGGGGGTCCGTGGCACGAGTGCCACGATGAAATTGCCTCTCCACCCAGTTCATTACCCCGCCACCAGAAACGCCATCCCTATTGCAAAACGGTGGGGTTACTATTAGTTTCCTTTCCCGACGCTAGTTGCGCAGAGACGCTCTTGGCACGTTACGGTGCCACGACGCATGCCACTGCCACCAGTAGAAGACCTTGAAACCACTGTCCTAGGCACAGGCGCCAACGTTTTGGCCGCCATTCTGCAACCTACCTCCATTTCGCCTTGAGGAAAGTCGCAGAATGGCGGTCTAAACGCGCCGGCACCTGTGCCTAGGACGCGGGGAGAGCATTTTCGCGACCGGACCCACTGGGCCGGGCTGGCCGCAACCCTGAGTGACGTGGGAAATGGAGGAAGTTTGTGCGAAGCGTCAAGTGAAATCTCTTCCGGAAGGGCCATGTGCTCTCCGAGGCGCTTGTCTCTTGTTACCGACGGAGCGATTGCATTGGTCTTCCCTCGCGCTGCCTTCTCTCCTCCTCCTTTCGCAGCTCTTCCGCATTTCGTCTATCCCTCCCTCCCATTTTCTCTACGTCCTGAGGCTATCATCCTGCAGACGAGCACCAAATCAAGCGAAGTTTGCGAGAGACTTCGGGTTGAGGTCGCGCCGTCACTAGGCGAAAGATGTTTAACAACTTGGACCTCTGTTCAGTTGCAGAATCGAAGCAAGAGCAGATTGACTTTAGTTCCAACAATCGATGCCTGCAAGATATGTTTTGGAGTTGTACGCTGCTAATAAAACTTCACGTAATTGTAGAAGAAAATCATGTAAAATTTATACCAACATTATGCTTATTTTAATTCAAATATATAGGTTTTCCCGCACAATCTTAACAGAAGCAACCAGAGCAAAACAAATGAAATCAATGAAATATGGAACGACCTAAGGTGGAATCCGTTTTAGTGATGTACAGTTTACGTGGTGTTAATGCAAAATATGAACATTTTGAAAGATATAGCATCAAGAGCATGAACGATCTGACACCTAAAGGAATTATGAAAAGGGAAAAGGAAATGTTAACAGACAATAACACCAGGGTCTTGCGGTCGTATCGAATGGGTCCCTGGTTCATTGATTTATGTATGTTTCATGTCGATAGGCGAATCCTGTAGAGAGTAGCCCCTGGTTCATTGATTTATGTATGTTTCATGTCCATCGGCGAATCCTGTAGAGCAGCCCTGTTCACGAAATTGCTCGCACAAGCTGGCTCCCGTCCTAGAGTTGGGAAGCCCAGCTGGCTGCCCGCGGGAGGCCTTTAGGCTGAAACAAGCCGACGAAGAAAGGATACAGAAAGTATTGAGTGAAAAGGTGGAGGCAGAGGTATATCCCGGAGTCACAGGGTTCATAACGTTCCCCCAAAGTTATAATTTTTTGCAATTTTATTCAATGTCAATGTATTGGACATAATTAGAGAATAAAGATTTCAGCACATCCAAACGAGTAGCCTATTCTTACTATAAATGTACTCTTACATATTGCTTTTTTTATGTTGACCATTAAAATATTACAATTTCAAAAGTATTTATAGGGGGTTTGAACTGAAATTGAACCCACTGGAAATACTGTTTCAAACCGTTTTAGAGACTTACAATCGTCTTCCAAGTTGCCAGAATGCGACCCTAACATCCCTGGTGTGGTGCAACGGAAGCTACTAGTGTATTGCATCATGGCAGAAATCCCACAGACAAAATGCCTGATGTTATTCCTTTATTGTTATGTACAACATACCAGGCGAATCATTGAAGAGAGTTTCGTGTAACAGGACCTTGTTTCCTGCCGAGAAAACTTTTCGAGCGCTGCGTATTTGAAGCTCTGCAACTCCTCTCTTGTTACATCATTGATACACGACTCCGTTTTATTACTTGGGATTTAAAAGCTATCTTTATTGCTTGGTGGTATCTGCTGAAAAAGACTGGTCTCTCTAGTTTTATGGGATTTGATGTTAAAGTCGGTCAAAATACTTACAACAATGCAACTTTTAGATAATGAGCGCTTGAAAGTCGTACGAGGTTATTAAAAAGTCGAAGAAGAGATAGAGAAGGCACTACTAAAATGTATATCAGATGTTCATAAATCGAATTGTTTTCGCAAGTTCGTACCTGAATACCATCAACGCAAAAGAAAGGTTAGATCTAGTTGGTTGTAAGTGTAGGGTAAAAGGAAAAAATGGTCCTGTATAATTTTACTCAATTTTTAATATTCTGAGTGCGATTTCATATACCAAAACAGAATGTATTCGTTCCTATTATACTCTTTAATATCATTAGCTATAATTAAATAGTAATATAAGTCGATACATTGTTATGTATCACTTTACAACAATGATAAATAACACTTAATTTACAAACAAGACTAAGGATTGTTTTGGAACATACTTTCTGACGTTCGTTGTCGCTTGTCGTTTTGCGTCGACTCTTATGTCTGGGACTGGCACCGTTGCTTACACTGGCTTCAAAGACCGCTTCCACTTGTCCTTTTAGTGAAAGTTCCAAGCATCTCAAACTGCAAGTGACTTTGCTTCATTCATCCAGAATCATAACAACGCGAGACTCCCCGTCTATTCTAACTCCCGAACTGCAATCCGTTTCTCTGCCAGATATGACGTAATGCGAAATGTGTCTGCTCCAATCCAGTACTCGACAAACAACTAGCAGAAAGTTTATTACGTGTTTATTTGTTTACGGTTTTCTCATAAGAATATCACAGATTTTTTTGATAATTCTGTTAACAACTTATAGAATGATAGAAATGTATTCTATAAGATGGAGTAATACTTGTAGTTCTAAGAGTAAAACAAAAATTATCAAACTATTTCTCTCGTATCACAAACAATTGTTTTCTAGTTTTTAACGTTAAACAGACACCATTGGCTGTTTATTTAATTTCATATTACTTGAGTAAAACTAATTTCTACCGTTTTAGAAACATACTAAAATAAAATGTAACTAAAATAAAATTTGTATAACTTGTATAAATGAAATTATGTATAAAGATGACATGCAGGCTAATAATTTTTGCTTATAACAAGCACTCGAATCCAAATCACAGTCTTGAAGTGAAGTATTATTTAAAGTAAATTTATTTAAGAAAGGTAAATCGTAGTATTCAATTAATTCAATAAACAATATATTTTTACCACATTGAAACATACAGGGACATTTGTGAACTAAAATAAGTTTCTTCAGAACTATACTCATTGCAAACAAAAAGTCTTTCTTGTGGGTTCTTTTCAAAATGGTTGGAGCAAATATTACAACAATGCGTGAACCCGGTTTGCTTCTTTGAACAAAAAGCGCATCTTGTTTTCTCTCTTCGTTGCTCCGCGTCATAACATTACTCTAAAAAGAAAACAAAACTAATTAGGAGAAACTACAGCGAAGGGATGGCGGACGATATTTATGGTAAATATATGAATCTTACTTTTGATTTAGGATATAAAAAACACGATCGAGGTGAGACACAAGCTTTTCTGATTTTCACGCAAGCATTCAAGACACAAAAAGCAATGTTCAACTAAAAGAAGAGTGGATGTGATAATCGTATCGAAATATAAAGCGGTTGTTCGCGTGTGAGAAAATATCTAACACGACGCGCCGCACTAATCAGTACCTTCTCATATTGCTTCCCTTCGTAGAACTGATAAGAACGATGAACGGATGCAGAGTTGAATTGTGTGGGACGGCATTGCTCAAGCGTTATCTCCGTGCATTGAAATATGTCAATGTTATCGAAACAAATCCAGAATTGTTAGATTTTTTTAACAGCCCGAGTAACGGCGGTATAAGCCCATAGGTCTGTTCCGCCTATAGTTTCTTCATTTAGACTTCGCCTCCCCTCTCTCTCAAGGATGTTACATATTTCTTACAATTAGATGTTTCTTACAATGTTTGAAATGAATGTAGGGTTGAAATATGTATAATACAAGAAAATGAATATTAAAAACCATTGAATCTTGTAATATTAGTTGACACAAATCCCAAAATTGAAGCATGCGTCATTTTCATTTTCCCCTTTGGTTCCAAAGAATTGTCCGTCACTCTTTGCTTTTCTTACATAGACGCAGAAGTTCTCCAAATATTATCCCTTCTTGGATCAAATCATGAGAGGAACAATGAAAATACGGATCTTCTTGTATCAATAATTGCATTGTATTTTTGATGTCGAAACTAAGCTCGAAATATTCATTTTCTGCTCTATAGTGTAAAATAGTGTACTATCTACGGCGGAAGATTACAAAACAACTCTAATTGCATTAATGTGTATACATTTTGTGAATACTTCTATTTTTACACGTACCATACGTAGAGTACATTTCGAAAAACCTACATTTGCATATGCATCGAAAGTGATTTCGAGAATAACGTAAATAACGTGAACCCTTTTCACAGAGTTCTACGCAAAACTATTTTTTCTACTCCCATTGTATAATGCTGTCATTGGATGGCTGCAACCAGTTGCATAATGATAGTCATTTCGATACAGTTTTCATTATGATACAGGTTCTTGACCAATCACAGAGTCGCTTACAAACCAATATTGTCACTTCATTAATCATTGAGAATCTTTGCAGTAAATGTTTCGTTCGAGTGTGTATATTAAAATTGCATTTAATATTATGTTATGCTTCTCATTCTTAATTTCTTTTATTAGTAGTGATTTTTACGTGAAATATTACTTACAATAAATTGGGTTGTAATTTCACTTTCATCGTATTTGACTAGCGCAATGGTTGTTATTGCAGAGAACATTCGAGTGATGTTAAGATATCCACGCGAGATCACGCGAGTCATTTTGTGTTATTTGCTGCTGCTGTGTGGTTGTCCTTAAAAAAACATTTCTTTAGTTTAAAAACTGTAGTGAATGGTGGTTCTTTCTGGTGGTGTTGACATTTCAAGAAATGAAAGAAAATGCAAAAATGGTGACGTCGGAATGTTAATCCCGAAACTTTTGTAGTCCCTCGTAAGCGCTCTGGTAAAACAAAGCCATCTGTGCGTGTAGAGTAGAGAGGTGCCCGCTAGGTGGCCTTGGCCGAATCTTGAGTGTCGACTGCCAGGAAACGATTCAGTCGAGAAGTTTAACTTATAAAAGTTACCATAAGTCGTAGAAAAAGTACCGTATGAAACTCGATGTAATGGGTATTAATACACTCGTGTGAAGTTTACGATACTCGCTCGTACCTCGCTCGTATCGTAATTTCACACTCGTGTATTAATACCCATCATTACATCATCGTTTCATAATGTACTATTAAATTGTTTTGTTAGAAGACATCACAAGTAACCAAGAATTGTAAGAAAACGTATCATTAATATTAACGAGATTTTTATGTGATATTTTTTATTGTAAAGTGATAACATATCAATTTTTGAAAATAACTCGACAACCTGTAGAGGGCCAAAACGACATAATAAATATATGTGGACGTGTGGATCCTACTATCATACTCGTTTTTACCAACGACAATTTTTACAACATAATTCTTTTAAACATTTCGTAATAATATGGGATGGATTTGTAATTATAATTAAATATTTTCTGGAGAATCAAATTATTTACATTAAGACTTAACAAATCTTTATAATACAAAAACCAATAACAAAAAATAACCAATAAGTTCTTGCAAAGTTGTCTTCTAAAATTTTAAATTATCTTGCCTTTTGTAACCACATTCACTGTTGATATCATCCTTCTTAAGAAAGCATCCAAGAGTCATTCCATGTACTACGTAGTATTTTAAATTTTCAATCTTTTGTTATTATTCTCCAAAGTACATCTTCAATATTTGATTTACCTCTGATATTTGTTGTTTTCATTTTTATAGTCTATCCCACTAGCAATTATATTTCAGGGAAAGAATTTTTACTCCTTTTTAAAAATCTTTAAATTCGTAAATGTCACTAGATAAAATTGCTTAAAAGGGTTTTGCAACCCTTCAAAATTTTACTTTGCAAAATTTCATTCAAAACTGCCACATGCTAATGGCATGAATGCAACTTGAGCACTAGTTTTCCAGTCATAAACTGGTCTGAGCATTTATTTCCAAGCCTCCTTACACTACTGTTGTTGCCCTCATTGCACTGCAAAGCTTCAATTTCTAAAATACCCCATCTAACATTGAGTTTTGTAAATACAACTGGAAGCTATTTAGGGAGTCAAAGGTGCTATATCACAACTGGAAGGAAATAAACACGTCAAATTCTGGAATGAACCCGCCGGAAAATATGTAGAGATTCGGAAATTACCTCGAACTCTACAAAATTATTTCTCTACAAAATAATGAGATTTGGCAGGGTTCAGTAACTTGCAAATCGCATCTCAAAAAATGAAAAACATGACCGCTCAATTTTGACACAATGTCAAATGTCGACTTTTGAAAATGTATCGCACATATACATAGATTCATAGATTTGTTTACTTTATTTATGATGAAGGTAAACGTCATTGCTATTACTCATACATTAGTAAGGCTAAGACATAATGATCATACAAGTACCTTGTAGTGCCTTATCAAAATTGTCCACACGTTAATTAAATATTGGAATTACTTTTTAAACAAATGTTATGTAGAAACGTATGTAGAATTGAAAGAAGAATAAATAAATTTTAACCAATAATAATTATATTTTTTTGTGCTAGAGATAAAGAAAAGTTACCTAGCTACAGGCAAGCGTTTTCTAGGTCTTACAGTTTACTTTTTGCATTCATTGTCTTGCTCTTGTTGTGATACTTTTTACCTACATCCAGAGGTACTGTTTTTCAAAACTTTCCTTCTCAATGGTTCATTTTTACATAGATTGACGAGTACCATTACTTACTTATGGATAAAAAAAGTAGGACTAGAATACACTGAATAAAACGCGTAAATAAGTGAATCGAAAAGTCAACGTAATATTTATTTCAAAATATCGAAAAAACTCAGTGCGGGTAGAAAATCACGCTTAGGTAGACTTTGAATTAAATTATTTGTTTTATATCAGTTTATTGTATTCTTTTGTATTGTGTTGTAGTCAGTACTGTATTGGGTTCTAGTTTTCAATCCTGCTGCTAGTTTGAAATTTCATTATACGGATAACATGAGATGCAGAGTAGCTCAGCTTTCACATATTTGCATTACTATTTGAATCGAATAATTGAAAGGATTACAGACTACGTTGTCGTGTCTAAACTTGCTCAGTTTCAAATGTGAATCAGTAAGGTTTTACATATAATATCTTTCGTATGTGTATTCTTCTAAACTTCATCATTCAAGCTGGAATTAAATTCCTAGGATCTCGTAGAGTATATTTTTTTATTGGAAACACCCAAACGAAAACTGACTTTCCACACCTGTCATTGTGCTACGGCTGTGAGAAAAGAACCGAAGCAAAATTAAAGGTGAACTGTAGACGGATCTTAAGGTTGATGACATCCAAAAATCTGCCGTATACCTAATTACTTTCCGACGATGAATACAGTCTATGTCACAAGATAAATTTTTGTGAATAGTTTCAAATCACGAGTGGTAGGGAGAATTCTTAAAAAATGTTTTAAATTAAAAAATAATAAAAGGGTATAACTCCAAATTAGAAGTTGTAACTTAAGCTCTTCATTTAGCTTTAGTTCCATACAACAAAAAGAAACTAACATCGGATGTGTTAGTGTGTATACTAGCAACTCCATCGACAGAGAGGTATTAGGAACTAGTTTAGGTTCATTAAAATAAATTAAATTAAATGTTGCAAACAATTCAACAATTCAAGTGAATTATTTCGACCTTACTTTGTAATTAGTTGTAAAGTTTTCATTTTCATTTTCTATTTCTCATACTCTCTTCTAACCAATGTTCCAAAAACTACACTGAGCTAAAAATTAATTATCGTTACATCGCAACTAGTTCTCGGAAATCATTCTTATTTGCTCAGAAAGCCAAATTTCAGTGCTTACAGTTTGATAAACTTCTCTAATCCTAGCATGCATCCAATTTGTTCACCAGTCATTAATTTCAGAATACGTGAGCATAAACTCACATTCTAATCAAAAGTTCTGCAACAGCTACGAATAGGACAATAATGCATTGTTCAGATGGTTTCACATACATTGTATGATAATGACAACATGAAACATTTGCTTGAAACATCTAATACAAAGGATTGTTACGAAGTAACAGCTGAGCATCAGTTAACAAAACTAATTGTATAATTAAAATATAAGGGTATTAGTAGATTTAACTGAAAAACAAAAAGATTTCGAAATAATTCAGTTATTATTCACATATGTTAATCATTAACATTACAAACATACATTCTTAGATCAATCGTCGAAAATATGGGAAAGAAAAAACAGAAAGGGCCTTCAAAACTCACAAACAATACTGATTATTTCATTCAAAAAGTTGCATACCATAATTTCATTGGCGTTGACGAATAAGAATATTACAGAATATTTTAAGTTTTTTCAATTTTCCGTATAGAGCGTATGTAGTACTTTCTAATTTTGATTTTTTACAACACTTCCTTTTGTGTGATGTAATTGCAAGGGTTCAACTAGTGTCACAATACTTTGATAATCATTCACCATTTCGTAGTCGTGCTATAAAGCGAAGAAACAATTCTCTGGTACTTTCAGACTAACGTACCGTCCGACGTATGGCAAAGGAATACGAAGAATAATTGGGAAGAAGAGTGTAAGAATAAACAGAAGAATAAGAAGTTGAAGAAAAAGAATGAGGAGAAGCAAAAGAATAAGTCAAGAAAAATGAATGAAGGAGAGAAGAACAACAAAATAAAGAAAGAGGAATAGAAATAATGAAGAAATGAAAGAATGGTTACAAATAGAAAAAGAGAGAAGAAAAGAAGTTGAAAAAACAAAGAAAGAAAAGGAAAGGAGGAGAAGCAGAAGAAAGGATATGGTGAGAGCAATGAATTTTTTATCGACATTTATTCGTTTTTATTTAAACATGTTTTCAAATTTTTCATCAAGTTAGATGTACTATTTAAGAGACAGTTACCATCATGTTTACTACATGTTTAGGTATTCACATTTGTATTTTTATATTAGTGGTGCTATTTTCACTTGTTACCATTTCTTGAGAATAACAGAAAAATTGCTTACAACATTCGTTTAAACAATTTTTTTTTAATAACGTTTGCACGTTACAAAAACCTACTCAAGTGTAGCAACATAGTTAATAACATTAAGTAAGCCACTGTCATAGATGGATACATAATGCCGAAAACGTGTCCATCATCCGCCGGTGCTGCAGGTAGCCCGCACAATGCGCCATCTCGTAACAAGCGCCGCGCCCCCGAGGGCTTTGTGCCCGACGCCGCGGCGTCAGGTGCCCTGCCCACGCCGACAGCTCGGACCAGCGAGGGGGGCGGGGCCGTGGCGATGGCGGTGCAGGGGCGTGGCGGGGCGGGGGCCGGGTGGGGAGGGGCGGGGGAGGCGTCGCAACCTCTTCCGCTGCATCACGTGATACCTCCTTGAGGGGAGGGCCACTGAGCAATGCGGCGCCCTCCGGTGCCGTCCAGGAGGACGAGGGATGGGGGGAATTCGGCGTAGTCCTCGCCGGGTCCCCCACGGCGTTGGATCCTCCCCCGCGTCGCTGCGCCAGCTGACAACGGGGTGGATGCGCGGGTGGGGGCAACCCGCATGTTGCGACTATCGCTGTTCAAACTCCCCCTCCTCTCCTGGGAACCCTCTGACATCTCAACTAGAATTCGTCACTTCAAACCAGAATCTCCTTGTCAAAATATATTATATTACGACAATAATAAAAAATTTTATATTATTAGGGATTTAAGTAAAAATGCTATCAGAGCTAGGAATAAGAGAAAAGGTGAGATTCGGACTCTCGCAGTTCGAGGTATATAATTCTATCTAGAGAATGAAGCTCAGTTTTCTTCGGCCACATCCATTTTTTTTATCATTTTTATTTTCATTTTTATCGGTGTTCATATTCAGCATGTCTCAGAATAAATATTTAGGACCTATAGAAGGGTTGAAGATTTTTTTGCGGCGGAGGGGTGGTGAAATGAACATGAAGTGGGAAATTGGCATGTAATGTAGTTAGACTTGAAACATTGGCCCCTGGCAAGAACGCAACCCGTTATGCATTGCTGTTTGGCAGATGAAGAAAATCTCCTTCATCCTCATCTCATGAAAACGTGACCTGCCGAACATTATTGCATGCTGCGTTGCCTACCAGACAGAAACAATGCCACATCTATAACTTTGTTATATCAAATTTCTCACATGTTCATCGACAAAAGATGATAATCATCGACTCCCTGCATTCCCTAGAAGGTTGTAATATTTATTCTGAGACACTCGTAGTGAACGTCACCTTGTCTACTTGCTATGGCTATCGGCATTCTGAAGACAACACGTTAGTAGTTAAGTTGATATTATTCGCACGAAAAGATAGCAAGAGAGGCAGCGAGACAATTTCTTTTATATCGCGATGCCAAAGATTCCAATGTCTAAATATGGCAAGCGATTAATTAGGATGAAACGTTCTGCGTGTTAATGTATTAAACAATCACCTACAGAATTTATTTTTCATTGCTGAGAAGAATAAGTGAATCGAGAATTTAGTAAATAACCTCTTTGACATTACCAGACAACACTTGCTAAACTTTTTCCCTCAATGTTTTAATGTTAACGTCCTATCTGCAAAGGTGACTCCAAACAAAATACCATTTTATGAAATAATTCTTACACAAAATTTAAGTTTTAATTCACAAAGTACTATTGAATTTAATAACATTTAAAATACTGAAACGAACTTACGCCAGACTGCATTTAAAAACTTCACATTATTTCGTGAATTACAAGAGCATTTCAGTCTTTTTGGCCAAAAATACAGAATGTCTGTGACTATTTGAAGAGCAATATTTGACACACATGTTATTTTATTGAAGCGCTGTGGGTTAACGAGAGAAGCGTTTGTGAACTCTGCTGCTACATGTTTACACATCCCTCAAAGCGAATGTGAACACTGACACCATTGAAACACAATAGCACTTCAATGCGAGCATCATCGCACAAATTGATAACACGCCGTTTTCATGTAATTTGATCTCAATGTGTGGAGTGAAGCATCGAGGAAAACGCAAGCGTATTTTTATAAGTAGGGTGCGAGGCGTACTCTACTTTTATTTTTAATTCAAAATTCATATTTTTCCTTGATGTTTCCCTCGAGAGATACTCCACAATTGCATACAAAATTGTGGTTTCATGACAAAAAACAGATTTTTCTTGATAGGCCTAAAAGTCAAAAATTGTATTGAAGTAGTGAATGGCACATTTTTACCCTATTTACATTTTCCAATTATGATTTTCCAAGTGGACTTGAACGCTAAAGAGCCCGACAAAGAATAGTTAATGTCTGTTAGGTTCGAAAATACATTTAAATACTTACTTATCATTGAAAACAGGTAAAACTATGTCAAATATGAAAGGTAGAAGAACACGCTTTTTTGAGTTCTAGATGATTTTTCAAACTAAAATAGAGTGAATAGCATCAATATGTTTCTTTCTACATAATTTCTAAGTTTTGACTGTTCACAAATTTTATAGTTAAACGAAGGCAATCCCTGACATAACGTGACAAGATGCACACTAAATGTTTTTGTTCTTAAAATCCTTTCTTGTAATATATTACAATTCAATAAAATTTATTTTCAAGTAAGGACATGGACGTTTCCATGACTAGACGGAAGAGTTCCTTGACATGGTGATAGATGATCTCTAGGAATTCCGTCGTGCATTGAAAGTCAATTTTGCAGCGTGGAGTACAATATTTTCACAATTTGTTCGTGTGATATACAAATTTAATTGGCAATCACGATAATATAATACACATTTTTACGTTCGGGACTTGGTACGTATTTTTTTTATTGTCAACTGACAATTGTAAGTGAATTCAGAAGGGTATTGCGTGCATTTCCAATAGAGAATATGACTTTTTCGAAAATTGATTTATAACTCCACTAGATGTTTTGGGACAAGCAACAACAGCTACTTCACATTTATTGCCTAGAAAAGTAGAGAGTTGAATGAAATTTAGAATATAACATTTTTTGTAACAGAATAAATCATAGAAGAGTAAGAATTGTTATGAAGAAGGTACCCTGTGCGTATTTTTCAAATAGCGTATTTTCTAATGACGTGTACTATCAATATTCATGTAAATAAAACTAATGTTGAGTATCAAACTGTTGTTAAAGATCTAAATTCGACGTCCTTTATTATCCTTGTAACAAATTTTATCAATGACAAAACGTTACTTTAATTATTTCGGTGGCTAATGTATTCAACAGTTAAACGTTGCTAACAAGCTATTCGTATAAATTCGTAACTGTTGGCAGGAGAACCGAAAGTACGTCCAGTATTATTATGAAAAGTCCTCTCAGTTCATTTCCAGGGTGGTGTTGACAAAATTAAACTTCCATGTATGAATACTATGTAAGTATGCGCTTTCTATACCCGAGATAATCAACTGCTAGCACGAGGGGTACATGATACGGAGATGACTTCAATGTTTCAAAGCACGAATGTAAAGTGTGTATGTTTCTATAAAATTAATTAAAAATCAGTAAAGAAATCGACTTGTAGATTCTTCGTTCATGCATCTTAGGTTAGAAACAACTGAAATAGAAGTGATCCAAAGTACATAAAAACCTTTTCCGAGCTAATCTCAAGTTGTTTCATAAAATATTAGATTGATTAAATTGGGGAAACTCATTTTAAGATAGTTTCGTAAAATCGTTTGATGTTAAAGATGAATACCGTAACACATAAGTAACTTTTCGGAAGTAAGGATAATTCATTATGGACATTTTGAATCGTAAAATTATAATAATTCAAGAGTATTTTAATAGACATTAAAATATTTATTTCTATGTAATTATTTCCTTCCGCGTTCACAATAATTTTAGAATGTAAATTTCATTTCTTAACGAAGTATTTCTTTTACTCTTAAGCATGAGCACCTTGGCGCTACACAAAGTACGCTATTACCAGAAAATGTATGGTGTTTATTACATTCTCGTTAACAGAAATTGAAATATCTGGCGTAAACTCATCTTAAGACTTCATTTTCGCTTTTTCGGCTTTCATAAATTTCTAAAATGCCAATTTGCATTCTCTTTGTGTAACAGACAACTTAGAAATATCCTAAATCAATTGAAGAATTGAAGATAGCCACAGTGCGGCTGAATAATCTTTATGCAAAATAATGAATGAATGATTAATTATGATTTAAATTTCTGGAAAATGTGCTGTTATAAAGAGGTATCATCAAGAACCAAATTGTAACAAAAACAGTATCAACAACTTTTATAACAAACAGGAAAAACAAAACGCGAAGTTGGGTATAATTCTAATAAATATTCCGTTTAAAGTACCGCAACCCGCGAAGGCATTTGCATGGCCTGCCTGGCGCAGCATTTCGTACCGGATCCCTTATTTGCGAGGAGCCGTAACTCAGCCGCGGAGGAAGTCGATCGGCGGCGGGGCTGCGAGGGGAAGGAGCGGGAGCATTAGGACGCCGCTATTCGTAATCGAGCGCCCGCGACTCCCGCGGCCTCCGACCGCGAAGCAGCCAACCGTACACACACACACATAAACGCGCACACAAACACACACATGAACAAGCACACACACACACGCACACAAATACATACTGCAACACACACAAACACACACAAATACACCTACAAACACACACAAATACACATACAAACACACACAAATTCACATACAAACACGCACAAATACACATACAAACACACACAAATACACATACAAACACACAAATACACATACAAACACACAAATACACATACAAACACACAAATACACATACAAACACACACATTTTTACACATACAAACACACTACAAACAAACACGTACAATCACACACACAAACGCACACAAATACCACATTCACAAACACACCTCTGTTACAACCCTTCCTTTCCCTCGCTTCTCATGCACAATTTACTGCTCCCCCATCTAGGCTCCCCTCACTGCGTTCCTTCACATTCCCGCCCCTCCCCATCACCGCCCGTCCATACCCCATCTATTCCACGCTCTCCGCTCCCCAAACGCGTTTGGCACCCAAATTCCCCGCTCCCCACTTCCCTCAGACACTTTCCCTCTGTTATTCCACCTCGCTACTACCTGGCACATCCGCCGTATTGCCATCCATTCACCATACCATCACTCAAATCCCCTTCCACCCTGTAATAGCACACCATACACTACTCTTCTTTCCTTTGCCAATGTGTTCTTTCTACGCGTTCAACCCCATGTTCATTCGTACTGCCTTTTGCCTTCAATTGCCACCACCGCTACGCAACACGTGTTTGACACTGTCCCTCCTCGCTCGTCCCTTGCCCACCTCCCCGTCTCGCCCTCGCCCGTTACGCCGCACCTCGCTCATCCCACCCCTATTTGTCCCACCCACGACGTTCGTACCGCTACCCCTCTCTCATGCTCTCCAACCTTAATTTGCCCCATCCCCCACTTTCTATTACCTGTCACTCGTGCTTTCCAACCTCCCTCGACTCGCCATCCTTCGCTTGACCCGACCTCTCATTTGCTCCATCTCCCACTTTCTTCCCGCCACCCGTCGCTCGCGCTCTCCAATGCTCGCTCATCCTCATCATCCTCCGCTCGTCCCTATCACTCCTTTCCTTCCCGTCTCGCCCTCACCATCGCCTTCCCGTCCGCCTCCGGCGCTCCTCTGCCCCTGCGCTCGCCCCCAGCCGAGTTCGCAACGCATCGTTTCTTCTTTGCGATTGCCCCCGCGCCCGCCGCAACCGCTCGCCCGCCGCATTCGTCTCCATCAGCAGCCGAAGGCCGCCCTCGCTCCATTGAGGAAAAGGGCCATAAGACGGCGGTCTGGGAGACTCCCGGAAATCGGGCGCCGCCATTCTTCCTCTCCAGCCCCACCGCCATGCCCACCCCCAGCCGAAACGTCGCGCCGCCGACGCCAACACTGCCAGTGTCTCCTCCGCTGAAGGGGTCGCATATCTTTAATACAGAGCTATGGAAATTGACATGTGGAGGATGAAATACGTTAGGCAAAATCATTAGTTGTAGGTCTCTTTTTAGTGTGTAATGACCTTTTTGTCATCTTCATGCACACGAATCATTCTGATTGTTCTTTGTCTTCGCGAAGCATATGAAATATAGCGAAATTATACGAAATACAGCTGTAATACTGATAAATTTCACTCATTAAAAACATTTTTATACATATTTTCAACTACAACGTAAAAAAGGGTAATTTGGCCCATGACAACACAAACATTGGATTTCTATATCGGATACATCGACTCGGTTCTAACATTAAGCTATGCACGCATTAGGTTGGTGCTGTAGGGGAGGGTGGAGAGTATAGGATTTAAAAAATAATGTCATCGTTTTCCTAATGGGTGTTCGCAATAGGCCATCACGGCCTGGACGGAACAATCCGCATCTTCCGCCATTTGCAAAATGTCCGAAATAAAGTAATTTTGGATATTTCGAAATGGTAGTCTATCGTTGACTGAGGATATCGAGGTAGGCTTTCCACCATTTCAGTTGTACAAATGAAACACGGATACCATGCAATAAAATGTTTAAACTTTTGATTGTATAATGGATAATATTAAAATTTTTCAACTACAGTACATATTCCGTTAAGTAATTACTAACATCGTAATTTGATGTTTGTATTGACGCAGAGAAAAAAGAATTAACCTTTCCTCCATAGTAATTACTATATGTTATTCTTCTTGGTCAAACCTGTACTGATATTACATTAGCCAACAAATCACGCACCGCATAAGGTAAAAACCGAAGCTGCAAAACTGTACTGTACAGCACGTAACGTATTTCCAAAGTGATCGTCAGCCTCGTACCTTTCATGTACACAACCCCCTAAGCCTTTATTGCTAACACTGCTTTTACCTTTGGTATAATTTTTAAGTTATTATTGCTTAAATAGTTTTTTTGTTATATTTATTATTATTGTCATGCCCGTTACTCAGTGAAGTGAAGAGTAGTGTAGTGAAAGGGAAGGGAGTGTAGTGTAGTGAAGGGGAGTACAGTGTAATGTAGTGAAGTGAAATATTAGTTAAACTACAAGTCAATTTAGAAATAACTAGAAATTAATTAGAACTAGGATATCATCCTTTAATTTTGATGGTAATTCTAGTTGTAAATGGTGGTAATTGTTCTAATTCTAATTGTTATGTTTGCCACCGAGCATTAGCTCGAAGCGAACTGTAATAAATCTATCTAACCAATGTTGTCCGTTCCGCACGGTCCCTGTGAACGCTGAGATTTAAACCGCGCCTGTCGCTGCCTCCGGCCGCACAGCCATCGCCAGCCACCAGCGCCATCGCCGCCGCCACCGCCGCCGCCCCCGCCGCGCTGCGCTGCATCCGCCGTGCGATGTATGAGCTGCTCATTGCGCCACATGGGGCGTGGCTGCGGGTGGCCACGGATTCCCATCAACCCCCACTCCCACCCCCGCCCCCGACCCCTCGGCCGCGCAGTAACCGCAAAGAACCTCGTGCACTCGTTATCAGCTTCCTGCCATTCTTTATCGTGTTTCTCTCCTGTTGTTTTTTATTTAACTCTCTTGCTCATTTTTCTTCTACTCGTACGTGATTTTTTCTAAACCAACTTCTTTCTTCATCATAAGAGGGGGCTAGTTTCAAACCCACAATCAACATATTCTGAAAATAAGTTATTGGTATTAAGCCAACCATGACATTGAAACCTACCTAAATAGTGTATACATAGTCTATGACCTCTAGTTAAGGACTTTGAACTATTCACAGAGCTCTCAACAGTGACATTTCATGTACTATACGTAATTTCTGACTCTTTGAAGGCCGAGCGCGAGGTTAACTTTAGCTCCTACAGTGTCACGCGTGGAACGTCAACGGTACTATCTATGCACGCGACACATGCGTAATCAAGTAATGGCTCCTTTCATCTCCAAAACGATACCAAAACAAGGCCTGCGGGAGGTATGGCTACAAAGATGTGTGATAATAGTTCTTTTTGTTATACGCAGATTTACCTACATACTTTAACATCTCTCCGAATACGATTTTAAAGCCTTGTCGACATTTCAATTTAAAAGATTGATCAAAAAAGAATAGTTGGTAGTGAAATTAATTAAATTAAAACCATATAATTGTCGTATTAAATTAAAACTGTATTATTGTCTTTAATATATAAGATACTTTGAAGCAATACCATTTGAACAGACAATTAAGAAACTACTCTGTTATAAAACCATATAAGTATTCAATCATACTATTTGGTAAAATAATTTATAGATACAAATGAGCATGCAATATACATACCTAAAACTTTTTTTGTCAAAATACCACATTTTTATTTTCAAAGTTAATGTTGACTTAATTAAACCCTATCAATTCGAAGAGATTAACCATACTTTTTCCTATCTTCTGTGGAAGGAATGTGCTTGAACCAATCTCTCGCTTGTGATTTTGATTATGGTTAAAAATTGACCAAAGAAAAAGCTATGCTACCGTGACACAAGGAAAAAGCTCTGTCACTCTGAAAAGGATATGTTACAGTAAGACCGTTGGGCCAGGGGAGCGCTCCCCTCTCTGACGTGCCCAATCTAATGAAAAGAGGTCACAGATGGAGTCCACAATTTTTAGTGTTTTATTACGTTTTGTCTATTGTATTACGCACACTTTTCTCATTTATTATTTTATATTGTGGTATTCCTGAGGATTTGTGCACACAAGGCACGTGAAACGTCGCAAAAATGTTATGACAACGAATTAATAAATAATACAGCGACCTCATTTTATTGTCTTTAACATTGGTGGGGTATAGTAAAATTGAAAAAAATAGTATCATTTATTTGTACGGAACTCTATAAATGATACTGGCTTTTAGTACTTGGCGGAAAAAGACAAAGAGTTTGAAGTGGAGCGTTCAGCAAAAAGGGACACGGACTGTTAGGTCCAAACATCCTTCCGAGCTCCTGGGCACCACCGGATGTCGGTCGTACCCGCCGGCAGAGTCCGAGCGTTCGAATCGGCAACGATATATCTGCGGCGATGCAATTGCTTCTCTCTAGCTTTGCTACTCCTGCGTTGGGGATATTTGCACAGGAAACCACAGGAGTTGGGGAGGGTCTTCTTCCCCGACGTAGGCAAATGGGGTGGAAAGAACAGCGGTTAAATTAAACGGAGGCAAACGTAAGTCTGAATAGCAAAGCACTGTAAGCTGCGCGTAAGATCCGATTGCTTCGCAAAATACTGTGAGAGTCACCAAATCCCACCAATAAGACTGCGCACATTAGTTTATTCAGTATGTTCACGAGCGCAGAGAAGTTTATCTTCAGAAAATTAACAGAATTTAGATGAAATGAATAATTGTTGAATGGTTCTACAGCAAACAGAAAGGTAGGTGTTAAAAATCTTGGATATTATAGATGAATTATTGCACACAAAATCCTGATTAATTACTTTTACAAAAATGTATTGGAAAATTTTAAATGAAAGTTAATAGTTTTATTTTATGGTAAAACCTAAATATTAATAGTTTTCTAATTCATTCTATTGTTATTAAAATTGTAACCCTGAAACTTTCAGTTTATTTTCGTTCGTCAAAAACGCTTTTGGAACAGAGTTCCATTGGCAGATTGAGGCTTCTCTTTGAAGTTTGCCCTCTTAATTTTTCCCTAGTCGTGATACCTAAATGAGAGGATATGTGGAAGTGTGCAAAGTTGCCCGATTGTCCAATTTCTTCAGGTCAGTCACATGACTAAAATTGAGAATTGTGGCAATAATACGATATTATCCAACAATTCGATGAGTGAAACAGTTTTCAGGTAGTGTTTTCCGTTCCACACATAAACAAACTAATTCATGCAAAAAAGCATATATTTTCAGTAGTTCGTCAATTAGTACTTCAGATTATTGGTTCAGACATTGGTGAAATGTCGTTGGCATTTAAAATTAAATTATCACTGGTGTTGTCATTGCCAACAATGTTGTTTATTACAAGAGCAGCTTTCGATGGCTTAGCCATCATCATCAGTTTTCTGCTGTCTGGAAGCCACGAAACGACTACGACTAGTCTAGTCTACGACTAGACTAGTCTCAGTGGTTTCGTCCAAACGTCCATCGCATTTTCGTCCATCGCACTCTTCGAAACAAGACCCATCTTTAAATAAAATTTAAGAATATTGCTCGTAAGTATTCTTCAAAACATTCTCAACAAAAATTTGATTGATACATCACAAATCCTCAACGACTAAAATTTTCAGACTCTTACAAGTGCAACATCTCAATCAATAAATTGGACACCACGACAATTAATTTATCTTACATGAACCTGACATAAATTTACTTCTCATATCACAAATATTAAATTTTTCATACTTAAATATTTCGGGGACCTAAAACAACCCTATAAAATGCCCTTTCAACCAGGATGGATGAAACTCAGGATGGCCCCCACTAATGCACTACGCAGATTGAGTACTAATTAGCTACTCTGCGGAGAGATGCTCAAAGTTACATACTCCTCCTAGTGTCAGCAAGAGTCCGTTTCTGGTGTCGCCCAAGGTATCAAGAGTTCAAAGGCGAACCCCCTAATCATTTGCAATATAAATGTAGGAAAATCTTATATCATAAAAAAACTGATGATACGTATATTTATCAAGAGGACTCTGAATCTGTTGACCTATAAATTCTTTGAAAATGATCTATAAAATAACTTAAAACAAAGGGAAAATGACCTAAATTTTTAAAAATGTAACGGTACGACCTGCCGCGAACGAGATATCAAATGATATTAGTTAAGTTTTACATGAATTTTGATTCGATCGGGCGAGCAACGAACGTGGGGGCGTGCCTGCCCCTCCACGCCGACCGGGCCAGGTCATTTCGAAGCGGGGTGCGGTTGGGAATTTTACGACCATATCTCTCTTTGCCTGCCGCATCCGGGCGCCGCGACCGGGGGGAGGTAAGTGGCAGCGCATTGTCCGTCTCGCGCGGCGCCCTCGTCAAAGCGCCGGGACTGCGATGACACCCACTCGATGTTTACAGTCTAACGAACGTTGCCACACGTGCTATCCCTGTCACGTACGTCGCAACGACTTTTTCGCTGACCGCGAAGCACCCCGCAGAGAGTGTCGTGGCTGCATAGGTGGACACGACCTCTGGTGGAGAGTTGGAGACGACCACCCGGACCTCCAGTTTCACGGCGACACTCACGTCGTTAGCCTCAAGGTGGAGGCAGTGAGCAGGTGATGCTAAGCTCCTGGTCGACGGTTCAACCCGGCGACCCACCAGTTGGGCCCCTGGCGCGTCGACCTTAAGACAGGATGGGGTGAAGGATACCCTTCGGGGTACTCTGGAATCCACAAATAGAAGTCAGGTGGGACATTACCTACCGTCAGGTTGCCTTGGTTACGGTCCAACCCAGGTCGATAGCAGTTAGGGGGAAGAAGGGATGAGGGCCCCTAGCCGCCCGGACCTTAGTTCGGGTGGCCCTCAGTTGGGCTCCTGGCTTCGTCGTGGCAGTGGCCCGATACTCTGGGCATAGAGGAGGGACTTGGTGTCCCGGCGCATGTGAGTGGCGCGTCGTCATACAGGCGATATTGACTCCAGCACTAGCCCGGATAGCTAGTAGCTCTGAGCTGGTAGAGCGGCCCTACAGGCGATATTGACTCCAGCACTAGCTCGGATAGCTAGTAGCTCTGAGCTGGTAGAGCAAACTGCGTTCCGGCGGGATCGGGATATTAGCCCGAAGGGGTACTTGTACCCCGGAGGGGGGGTGCAGGCAGTGGCGTGCATTCCATGGAATGAAGGGAATGAGTCATTTCCCTAAGCAACTTGGCCAAGGCCCGAGTTGGTAGAGCATGAGCGGTTACAAAAAATACTAAAAAAGTTGTAAGAAAATGTTTATTTATTGAACGAATTTGACAAATTCTAAATAAAATTTATTTATATAAAATTATAGTTATTACAAAGTATTTTATTTTAGAAGGTAATATTATCCTTAGCTCCGATCTTCCAACCGCCAAGTTTGAATGGTCGAGGAAGTTCCCAAAGATTGTTAATTTTGAGAGCTCGAAAAATAGAGTTCACTGCAGTAGTGAATCTCGTCACAAACTGATGATACAATAAAAATTTTGTTTTTTGGGTCATTGTAAATTCGTGAACGATTCACTAACAAAAAACATGAAAAGGAAATAAAATGCGTAAAAATGACAAAAATGACGTAAAAGTCCAAACAATGATCTAAAAATTGAATAATGGCAAAGAATTTCCCAATATACATTTCTATCACCTATATATCGTGATAAACACTCATTTACAAGTTAGCTACGTCTAGAATGCATTGAAAATATGACGTGTAATTGGAGTCCGAGTCCAGTTTATCAATATACTACAATTCTGTTTAGTATTTTTGTCTTAAAATATTTTTCATTATTTGAGTTACAGCAAAGCTATGTAACGTTTGAAAATTGTCTGCACTTCAGGTCCTTTTAGCAAGGACACAGATGGCCACGCTCTTTTTGTGAATACTAGATTAATTTTCACGATGCTGCTTCTTTTGTACTGTTCTCTACATCAACAGACACTAAAAGAAGGTTTTAATATGGGTATGTCTAAGTGTAAGAGAACGTTGGAATTCCCACGAAGACATGGCGACGGTTTCTTATGTTTCTGTTAACATTCGATATTCGCTGAAAGCCGAAACTATAGGAGCTTTGTGCACCCTCGAACGTTAAAGCAATCGAAAGTACTATCGATCTTCTCCGCATGTGCAGTTCGCGTTTTGAACACTTCTGTGCATGTGCACATGCGCAGAAGATCATAATTGCAGTCGATTGCTGCTCGCTAAGACGAAGAAAATCTCCATATAACTAATAATTACGAAATGTTCTAATAATAAGTCTTAAACGATGAATCAGTAGCTCCGTACCTAAATAAACACAGAGGGAAAAGACTGTCGAGACTGTCATCGCCCAGCCCCTCCTTAGAAACACCACATACTGGGATGTCATACAATTTTTCGATGGAAGGAAGTTATCAGGCGAGTTTCTTTCCTTTAAGAATATTTTCAGTAAATATTTGAAGTGAAAAAGATTTTTCAGTTTAATGTAATTGAAGTTTTAATGGCAGGATTAAAATTGTAGAGTTACAAACACGTAGGGTTAAATTTCTGAAAAAGTAATTTCCGAAATTTGGTTTTATTCCATAAGAATAATCTTCAAGTTTTTGTGTAGGTATTTTGTGACATAATTTCATCATATCGTGATTGGTTACGAGGTTCGCTTTAAGAAACTCTAAAAAGATTGTTTTCCATTTCATTATCCTTGAAAATCCGCTTTCTAGTATTTTTATTGCACTCAACAAGAAAACGGTCAGTATATATCTTCTGTGCATAATCTTCAAGAAAGAATCTTCCGATCTCCCTTCCTTCCTCCAGTAACGGATGGGAACATAACTCTGGTTCAGTTGGCGACGACAGAACGAGAACGAACTATGCAAGAAACTTCAATTCCATTTATTGGCGCTGGCATCTTTCCTAATTTCACATTATCTATATTAAAGTGTAAATAAGTGTCATTAACTGGGAAATATTGAAAATGTTCGAATTTGTTTTATTCTCTTCCATTGACTTCTTTTGACTAATAAGATTCTCAATTCGTCACGACTTATTGATGTTCAGTTTATCTTCGGATTCATTTAACTTTACTAGCGATCACAAAAGTTTTATGAACCATCAATATTAACAACTCTTTCCCAATCTTCTCGCACATATTAAAGTCTTTCTTTGAAAGTGTCATTATCATTTTCCTCGTCATATCACAATATTGTTTTGTTCCATGGATACATAGTTTGTTGTCGTAAAATGCTTTCTTTATTTTCAGTGGTAAAATGAGTTCTGGATTTACAACTAACAATTAGCCTCTCTTCTAAACATTTATTTTCTCCTTTTGCAACTTCTGAATGAAATGAAATAAAACCACAAATCCACGACGAAGCTTGTCTCAATATCAGCGACTTGCAATGGAAACGAAAAGATACTAACTTCTTGCTTAGAAATACATTTAGTAGCATTTGTTTGATACGATGTGAGCGATCTGCTTATGAACGATACTTTACTTTCCCATTGCATTAGTGAAGTTACTTTCATGTCTGTCAGTTCGTATAAGCAATCCTTTTAATTAATTTCTTCTACAAATACCTGCCGTACTTTCAGGGAATTAAATTGCAGATCATCCAAATGCCTACTCGTTCCTAAACTATCAAAACAAGTTGGGCCTTGAATGCCTCAGTTTGGCTGAATAATTGAAGGTGATTTGATTCCGTTCTGTCAATTTAAAAAGGCTCAGTACGGCCATGCCTGCGCTCTTGTGAGCACTTGAAATATTCGTCGTAAACGGTCGTGTTGTCCCGAACGCGAAATGCAGATCCACTCTGGTTGTACGCTAAAGTACTACTGCAGCGCCACGAGGAATTACACTATTGATTGATTGATTAGTGGTTTTAGCGATGATGGCGATATTTTCCCGCGGGATGGCGAGATCCGATACCAACCTACCCGTCGGTTTGAGAGCTTTTCCTCATCCAGGTATCTCCCATGAGCGTTGCAACGTCCCAACCGGTACAAGCTCTATGCTCCCGATTGGTATCCCGACACGTGCGGTAGAGCAGTGGATAAAAGTGTGTGTGTGTGTGTGTGTGTGTGTGTGTGTGTGTGTGTGTGTGTGTGTGCCAGGAAAAGGTGAAAATACGACAACGAAGAGGAAATAAAGATTGCGCGCGGACTGTGGCCCGTGTGTTAGGGTACTCCAACATTCGCCTGGTGTTGATTGTAGAAACCATGGGAAACTACCAATCAGAGCATTAGACAGCTAGAAATCTCCTCCACACAGCGGCTGAACTCGTCCCAGCTGTCTAGCTAGTGTAGAAAATCCCGCCATCGTCGGGACTCGAATCCTGGAGGACCTCAGGGTCACACACACTGCAGTGACATCAATTGATGCCCTGAGCCACCTTAGCCGGTAGGAATTATTTGAAGGAAATCTCGAAAGCAACCGATCTCAGCAGCTAATCTCTGCAATTCTAATCCAGGCACTGGTCGTCACCCCAGCCTCCCAGCTAATGTGGAAACTCCACCTTCGTTCCAACAAGAATGCAGCACCTCTTGAAACATCAATGGTTTTATGCAATGGAATTATGATTCTGTCGCATCCGAGCTTTTGTCATATACTCAACAATATGGTTGACAACAGTAGTATATCTCTTGTTACCCTCGATTCCATTTTTTTCGCTGAAAAGTAATTGATTTTCCCTATCTTCATTATTTTAGATCCTTTTGTGTTAAGTTTCTTGTTGCATCAGAACATCCAGTATTGTTTTAAATATTATATATTGTTTATTATGTTTTATATATTAAGTACTGTTGAAAACTCCCACATCAGTTTTTTGGACCACTATAACTGACAGTCACTGAATTAGACTTCCTATATATTAATTTAATAACTCGTATATTAAATCATAGGTCAACAGAAATAAACTTCAACCAGTAATCGCACTCAGCTGCTGAAAGCCTACTGGTGAAGCAGGAATTTTGTTTAAAGGACGTTAAAAATCATGCTCTTAACTCCTCAGTCAAAATTGCATATCCTGAGAAAAAAAGAACATCTACGAGATATTACTGACATTCATAGATTTAGTCAAAATTAAAGTGTATGTGTATGAGAGAGAGAGAGAGACAGAGAGAGAGAGAGACAGAGAGAGAGAGAGAATGCGTAAGTAAGAAAAAATGTATTACTACAGTTATAACACTTCATTTCAATTCAATATTGCACGAATTCAAACTCTAAATTTCTGTTCCAGACGCATATTTCAATACATAATAAACTAATCAAAATACTGGGTCGCACTGAGATAAAAGCTGTAAGCTGTTCTCTCTCTTTACAAAAATAATTTTGCAGTCACGTTTAATACGTATTGCACCAAGTGATCACGAATATGTTCACTTCTCATAACAAACGTTAATAAAAACCCCGAAAGCTAACGGGAATATTCTTCGAAAAACTCTTCAGAATATTGTTTGAAATAATTAATTTCTAAATAATGGCATGTAAAACAATTTGCTTCTCGTGTACTTTGTTGCTCACTATGGGGTGCACTGACGCAATATATAAAAATACTTAATAAAAAATTGTGACTCATCTGAGCAGTTAAAAGATGTTGAAAAATTTTGTGTCTTCCAATTCTCATTGGACAAAATTTGACTAACTGGCTTCTTAATACCACATGGACACTGATAATTTACAATATCCTCATTATCTTATTGCTCTGGGATATAGCAGAGCGATGATACATATGCACTCACATACCTATAGATTTGACAGTTCAACATCAACCTTTTAATTATTACAAAATTGTTCCTTGTATCAACTACACTGAATGATGTCGAAGAGCAGTAGCAATGAAAATATTTAAGAAGCCTTAGAGAACAACAGGAAGAAATATTTAAAATGTATAGAATTTTGAATCAAAGAACTAGGAGGAAAAAAAAACAATAATTTGATATTTCGAAAATCCAATCTTTTGCAGGCCTAACCTTGTTTTATAATGTTTCCCTACGTATTTTACTTCGCGACTACGTGTTCGGTTTGCCCGACTGGCTATCCCAACTGCCATCTGTCGGTGCCTAAGTTAACTTTCCGTGACACTCGTTACCATACTACTGCCCAACTGGGTCAACATGCCCAGCTTAAGCACCCCTCTCCAACATCACGTCCAAGTTGCCCTTAGGCCCATCTCATTCTAAATCTTCGGGTTACCTCGAATATTTATGCCATTTCGGTGCTTGTACCTTTTCACAGATTTAGGAGGCCTGTTTCCTTAGTAATGCTATTTCAGTTTTTTCAAAACTCGAGGGACTCAATAATTTGAATTCCCATTGCAAATATAATCCCATTTCTAATAATTATCCTTACAAACACCCGCGCCTCAAAGAACCTCTCTAATTTCATGTGCATTAAGTTCTCCTGAGCGATCCCATCTCCTCTTTCCTTTCCAGTATTTCTCGAACCCCTCAGGGCCCAAAGAACTGACGTGTTATTAACGACAGTGACTGGCAGAGAAATAAACCAAGCATTAAATCGTCTTTATAGGGCGCCAGTTTGAGTTAAGATTGCTTGGGGCGTGGAGTCTCGTAAAATGTCAGCCCTTTGAAGAAGGGAACGAGTTCGCGACGAGTCCCTTCAAGGATTGGATCATTGTGAATTGCGTGAACCAGGAAACGCTTCCGGGAGGGCTTTTAAACTGAGTGATATAAGTACCTCTTAATATCTTGAGTTAATCAACAGCAGATTGGACGAAAAGAGGAAGCTGATGAAAAATATTAATGGCATATTTTGCAAACAGCATCAATTTCAAGCACATGTTCCTCTAAGATTACATCTTCCTCTTTAACAGTCGCATGTCAATAGTACTAATTCAGTACCCGAAAAACACAAAGGTGAAACAAATCCAGAATAAACTGCAATAAAACAATTTTACAACAATTTACGAACTAATAATATAGTATTTAGCAATATGTTACAATCATTATCTGCAAGAGTGTGTTAAAATATTTTCTTGTCGATACATGACAATGGCATATTGATTTTGAACATCGTACTCTAAATTGTGGTTCTTTCCGATGGGACAGAGATGGCCACATCCAATCTTTTTAAAAACTAATTCAAAATCACTCCGATCCTCCGATTGAACTACTTGTCTATATTGACAGTTACTAAAATAAGATTGCATCGTGTTTATGGAAAGGTCTGGCTTTAAGAGAACACTGGAGTTTTTACAAAGTAATTACGCATGGAGACGGGTTCATTTTTTTTCTAAATATTCGATAAGCATTGAAAGAGGATACTATTACTTTTAAGTAAAGAAACTTATTTACATAAAAAGTCACAAACGATGAAACGGAAACATCTAAACTAAACAAAAGGGGAAACTACACGGGTGTCCATTTTTGACTCTTTCCCATTCGAATCTGACGAATCTGACTGTTTCCATTCGAATCCGATGTATTATTTCTCTTTCCAACATACATTCAATGCGTTCGTCAAATATTTTGAATACTTTGAGTTCAGTTCTATATGCAGATCATTCAAGCTTTCTCTGTACTTTAATAAATTTCTTGAGTGATATTGAAAAGTATTTTAGATGTTCATGATCAGAAAATTGGAAACAAAACTAAATTTACAATTTTTTAGCACAAATATTAACATTTAGATGTTTGTCCCTCCTACCTCCTCAAGAACACGAAGAAATGTATGAACTTCACATGCTCACTTAATTCGTGCAATTAAAATAATTAATTGTGAAAAACAAAGGAAAAACAAATCTCTTTGAATTCCAAGCACATTTAGTGTATATTCACAAATTTATAATCAATTTTTAGCAACACGTTATTAACCACTCTTAAAACTAGTTATTTACATTTTAATTCTTTATTTATAACTCCAATTCGAATTTCGCAGTCTTGCAAAAAGATCCGCTTTCTAATTGTATAATTCAAAAGATATTCAAACCACTGTGAACGTAAATATGGTCATTTATTTACATTCTTATATAATAATAAAAATACTCCCAATTACGTTATTTTATAATTAACAAAATAATCGCCAAATTCAAGCAAAACTTAAGACATTTACCAAAATTTTATCCAGGCAAATTGTTTCGGTTAACAAATTCTCAAGCAAGAAATAAAAGTTTAGAAAGACAGATGAAACAAAAAGTATCAGGAAAATATTTCAAAGAAATTTTCCACGATATTTTCCCCATCCGGAATTTTGCCAGCAATACGTTCATTCAAAACCTAAGATTACCACTTCAAATAGACTTTGAAAATCGTGCTAGCTTACTTAGTATATTATTCATATTACCTGTAGTAATCTTGAGGATTGATTTTATACTCGTATAAATATGGTATATTGTGTAGAAAACATTATTAATTTAACGTAAACCCTATGGTTTTTGGTTGATATTTAAAATTTGTTTACCAATCATTTGTGGTTCTAAATGAACCGAAAAACATCGATATATAGAAAAAGCGGACTCATCAAGGTTCATGATTACGAATCTACACGTTGGCTGCCACAATAGTCAAGATAATAAAAACATCTCTGGCCGAGCTAACTTTAACTCATCGTGACTGAGAATCAACTGTTGATGCTCAAAGCCCCACTAATCAATTAAGTGAGCATCACGTTATGCTTCTCATGGCAGCCATTGGAGAAATAAGACAATAAACTTACGATGTTTACAATCAATTCAAATGAAAGTACAACAGGAGCTTCTCATATTTTATAAATCACTTATGTCCCGAAGATATTCGGTACATTTTCATTTAATATTTATTCAGTATTCCCATCCTTTACATTTTCATGAAGTTCTTCACAGAAATCAAACAATGATCGCTTTTAATTATCAAGAAAGTTCTTAGTGCGTTTACCAGAGGCCCTGAGGACTCATGAAGTGGGACAGAATAAGGCTGCACTCTGCTGCCGACCGAAAATTACTTTTCACGAGTACTCGCACTCGACTGCTTTTTAAGCCTTGCAACGGGAGCAGTCATTACTCAGATGTATTGTTAACACTGAGGGGAATAATCGAAGGCAAAGTAATCGACTTACAAAACAGCAGCTCGCAGAAAACATTGGCTCGTGTTTCTTGACTTACTTCTTAATAGGAGTGGAAAGGCACATGCTATTCTGGGGGAAAACATTAAGTGAACAAACGTGCAATGCAATGCAATTCTATGTTACAACGGAAAGAAATATCGACACGAATTAAGTTACATCGCTCTTGCGAAAGCTAGTTTTTCTTTGAGAAAATGTTCCCGAGCTGAATGGAACCCATTACACGCATTTACATCTCTGTTCAAAGGATTTTTGAAACCATTTCTACATATTATCGATGCGACAAAAGCAGAACCAGAATTAATTTAATCCTGGGATAAAAATTGATTTAAAACCATTTCATGAAGAGAACGTAACAGAAAATGTTTTAGTGTCATTTTTGCATGTATGGAACTGTCAAAACAATAAAATAGGGTTTGCTTCGATTTGCGTTTAATCTGAAACCTAACAAGGCTCTCAGATGCCTAAATACAACATAGAAGGAAGGAGAGGACATAGTGGTTTACTCAAGATGTAAACCAACATGCACTTAAGATAAGAGAAATAAATGTCAGCATATAAGCATAGACAATATATTGGGGGAAAAGCATTTAAGAACTGTCCATTAATAAACAATTTTATGATTGTTGCTGTGGAAGAAACTTGAGAAGAGAGTTACCGATATATCAGAATGAAACAAAGTTGTGACCGTTATTATTGCAGTGACCTATGGTACACTAAACAGTACTGTTAATATTCGATTTGGATCACGACATAACAACAATATAGTAAACATTATCCTTGCAACGATGCACATGCATACTTACGTAGACACTTGCGAAGGTGGGTGTAAAGGATAACAGTCGTAAGGGAGAATCCAAAACATCGAAAGGATTATTGTGATTTGTGGAAATAACCCTAACGAGTAACATAAGAAATTTGCATAGTCACGAACACAGTACGAATTATAGGAGCAGAGAATGCAGAGCAATAGACTTCCAAAGAAGCTTTTGAATTTGCAACTGCAAGAAAGAAGGAAAAGAGGCCGGCCGCGACCTGGTTGGAGAGACAACGTAGAGAAGACATTGGCTTGTAGTAGATACCTCCTGGGGCTTGGAACAATAGAGAAGAGAGGAAGAAGAAGTTAGGCGCCGTAAGAAGTCAACCAAACGGCTAAGAAACCCTTTGGACTCTGTTCTCTGTGTTGAGGGGGGAGCATTAAGTGTTAATGTCGGAGATTGCAGGTTAGGCTAGGATGTTAAATAACCATAGACGCATTGTGAATTATATAAGCTTAAATCCATACTAGAACAATTGAGCAACTGCAACTGAGTCAAGTTATTGACCCCGACACCCTTTCCCACAACGGAGTTCAGCAGTTATAAAGTTTATATTGATAACGGTTCGTAGGAATGAACTTGGCGGAATAAAATGGAATTTTTCTGCAATCGAATAATTTCTAGGTACTGCAAAACGTGCGTGAAGTTACATAGTATTTTTAAAGCATCCGAAAACCTTCACGTTATCGCACAGAAAAAATGTTTCTCACGTCACAGTGTAAGAAGAATTTTAGGCGTTGTAGATACATTTCCACGGTAGTCAGAAAATAAATCACACGTTAACGGAAAAGCAAATTCAATTTCATCAATATTGAACTCATTCCAATAAGTTTAACACGTAATTAACACATAATTAGTAGGTAACTATTAACACGTAATTTAATATGATTGAGCTTTCAACAGAACATTCAACCATTGAGGCTCATTAACAACACGGAGTAATAGAGAATAATATAGAGAACGTTATGTAATGCTGCGCGAAAAAACGGCAAATTTTCGGCAGAAAAGAAATCATTGCTGGGTCCTGATAATGAAAAAGATGATAAAACCTGTTGCTAAATTAAGAAAAAAATTCCTAACATGTGGTTATCCAGAACGCTTATTTTATGGGTTCTTGATACTGAAAAACTAATTAAAAGCAAAGCGTCCGTCCTCCGTCCGTCCGTCCTCCGTCCCTCCGTCCTCCGTCCCTCCGTCCTCCGTCCCTCCGTCCTCCGTTCTCCGTCCGTCCGTCCTCCGTCCGTCCGTCCTCCGTCCGTCCGTCCTCCGTCCGTCCGTCCTCCGTCCCTCCGTCCTCCGTCCCTCCGTCCTCCGTCCTCCGTCCTCCGTCCCTCCGTCCCTCCGTCCTCCGTCCCTCCGTCCGTCCGTCCTCCGTCCGTCCGTCCTCCGTCCCTCCGTCCCTCCGTCCTTCGTCCCTCCGTCCTCCGTCCCTCCGTCCTCCGTCCCTCCGTCCTCCGTCCCTCCGTCCTCCGTCCCTCCGTCCTCCGTCCCTCCGTCCTCCGTCCCTCCGTCCTCCGTCCCTCCGTCCTCCGTCCCTCCGTCCTCCGTCCTCCGTCCCTCCGTCCTCCGTCCCTCCGTCCTCCGTCCCTCCGTCCCTCCGTCCTCCGTCCCTCCGTCCCTCCGTCCTCCGTCCCGCCGTCCTCCGTCCCTCCGTCCGTCCTCCGTCCGTCCGTCCTCCGTCCGTCCTCCGTCCGTCCTCCGTCCCTCCGTCCTCCGTCCGTCCGTCCTCCGTCCGTCTGTCCTCCGTCCCTCCGTCCTCCGTCCCTCCGTCCTCCGTCCCTCCGTCCTCCGTCCCTCCGTCCTCCGTCCCTCCGTCCTCCGTCCCTCCGTCCCTCCGTCCTCCGTCCCTCCGTCCCTCCGTCCCTCCGTTCTCCGTCCCTCCGTCCCTCCGTCCCTCCGTCCTCCGTCCCTCCGTCCTCCGTCCCTCCGTCCTCCGTCCCTCCGTCCTCCGTCCCCCGTCCCTCCGTCCTCCGTCCCTCCGTCCTCCGTCCCTCTGTCCTCCGTCCCTCTGTCCTCCGTCCCTCCGTCCTCCGTCCCTCCGTCCTCCGTCCCTCCGTCCTCCGTCCCTCCGTCCTCCGTCCCTCCGTCCTCCGTCCCTCCGTCCGTCCGTCCTCCGTCCGTCCGTCCTCCGTCCCTCCGTCCCTCCGTCCTTCGTCCCTCCGTCCTCCGTCCCTCCGTCCTCCGTCCCTCCGTCCTCCGTCCTCCGTCCCTCCGTCCTCCGTCCCTCCGTCCTCCGTCCCTCCGTCCCTCCGTCCTCCGTCCCTCCGTCCCTCCGTCCTCCGTCCCGCCGTCCTCCGTCCCTCCGTCCGTCCTCCGTCCGTCCGTCCTCCGTCCGTCCTCCGTCCGTCCTCCGTCCCTCCGTCCTCCGTCCGTCCGTCCTCCGTCCGTCTGTCCTCCGTCCCTCCGTCCTCCGTCCCTCCGTCCTCCGTCCCTCCGTCCTCCGTCCCTCCGTCCTCCGTCCCTCCGTCCCTCCGTCCTCCGTCCCTCCGTCCCTCCGTCCCTCCGTTCTCCGTCCCTCCGTCCCTCCGTCCCTCCGTCCTCCGTCCCTCCGTCCTCCGTCCCTCCGTCCTCCGTCCCTCCGTCCTCCGTCCCCCGTCCCTCCGTCCTCCGTCCCTCCGTCCTCCGTCCCTCTGTCCTCCGTCCCTCTGTCCTCCGTCCCTCCGTCCTCCGTCCCTCCGTCCTCCGTCCCTCCGTCCTCCGTCCTCCGTCCCTCCGTCCTCCGTCCCTCCGTCCTCCGTCCCTCCGTCCTCCGTCCCTCCGTCCTCCGTCCCTCCGTCCTCCGTCCTCCGTCCTCCGTCCTCCGTCCTCCGTCCTCCGTCCCTCCGTCCTCCGTCCCTCCGTCCTCCGTCCCTCCGTCCCTCCGTCCGTCCGTCCCTCCGTCCTCCGTCCGTCCGTCCTCCGTCCGTCCGTCCTCCGTCCGTCCGTCCTCCGTCCGTCCTCCGTCCGTCCGTCCTCCGTCCGTCCGTCCGTCCGTCCTCCGTCCGTCCGTCCTCCGTCCGTCCGTCCTCCGTCCGTCCGTCCTCCGTCCGTCCGTCCTCCGTCCGTCCGTCCGTCCTCCGTCCGTCCTCCGTCCGTCCGTCCTCCGTCCGTCCGTCCTCCGTCCGTCCGTCCTCCGTCCGTCCGTCCTCCGTCCGTCCGTCCTCCGTCCGTCCGTCCTCCGTCCGTCCGTCCTCCGTCCGTCCGTCCTCCGTCCGTCCGTCCTCCGTCCGTCCGTCCTCCGTCCGTCCGTCCTCCGTCCGTCCGTCCTCCGTCCGTCCGTCCTCCGTCCGTCCGTCCTCCGTCCGTCCGTCCTCCGTCCGTCCGTCCTCCGTCCGTCCGTCCTCCGTCCGTCCGTCCTCCGTCCGTCCGTCCTCCGTCCGTCCGTCCTCCGTCCGTCCGTCCTCCGTCCGTCCGTCCTCCGTCCGTCCGTCCTCCGTCCGTCCGTCCGTCCTCCGTCCGTCCTCCGTCCGTCCTCCGTCCGTCCGTCCTCCGTCCGTCCGTCCTCCGTCCGTCCGTCCTCCGTCCGTCCGTCCTCCGTCCGTCCGTCCTCCGTCCGTCCTCCGTCCGTCCGTCCTCCGTCCGTCCGTCCTCTCTCCGTCCGTCATCTCTCCGTCCGTCCTTTGAACACTACTAGCACCTGAACCACTCATAGGAATTTTTCGTAATTGAAGAAACCCCAATCGATCTGTCTCTAGTCTAAGCTTTTAGATTTTGAAAATCCTTCAAAATTTGGGAGCACTTGACATGAAGCCTCCGGACATTTTCAATTTTTTTTTCAATAGCAGCTCAAAATTTTTTCTTTATTTTTTTTGTAAGAATAGAGTAAATAGCACTGTTTAAGGTGGAGTAGGACCGATTTTCACGGTTAATTTTAAATTTTCGAAAATTGCAAATGTTTTAATTTTTGGGGCACTATTTTCGGGCATTTTTTTCGATAATTTACGCACTCGGAGAATATTCCTCATTTGAGTTTCCTCTGTCCGTGAGGTAGAACTTCTTCTCTTAGATAATTCATCTTGTCGGTTTATGTAATAAATTACCATTCATCCTTAAGTACAAATAAATCTTCCTGATGCCTAAAGAAGAACGTTCTCTAATTCATCAAAGAAGAAGCTTTCTAGAAATTTTGAAAATATTTTTAGCACTGAGAGATGAGTGCTCTTAATGCAAGAGAAGCATGAATCACACGGAGCAGTAAACATGTTTTTCTATATTCACCATCAATTTTCTCCTTGTCGAATATTTTATCATAAGTTTTTGTCGTTTCCCGCACGAACACATTGCTGGGAAATTTTATCGATTTGCACGCGGGTTTAACCAGGGAACTCAGAGGGTCGCCTTTCGATGTAGGTCAAATGCAGATAGGTCGAAAACTGCACGTGGAAGAGAAGGCGTTTGGAATATCATATCTGTAGGTGCAAAGTTGGAAGAAGCCAGGTGCAAGAGAACTTCCCTAGATATTTCGTCAAAATGTAGCTTCTGTCTTATTTTGATAAGGAAGAGGCACTAAGAAAATAAAAAGACACACTGTGTTAGAAAAGGAGTTTCAAAAATAGGTAACATCTTGCATTTCATGCACAAAAAACTAGTGAAAAAGCTTGGCTTACTGAAACCTTTCTTCAGAATAATTACTCATATTTTTTTAAAAGTGCCCGAGATTCAAAGATGTACAACTGACTTAAGACGCGTACAAAACATGCAAGACCCAAGAGTCAAAATGGTAGGAAAATGGCTTGGAAAGTTGGAACATATCTTAAAACGAGTCGAGTAACAAGGATGAACGCCGAAAATTAAATATTGGTTGCTTATTGCTAGAGAAACAGTAGAAAATTGTTACATTCATTTAATGGAAAATAGAAAACCCCAAAAACCAAGTTTCATGTCGTTCAATATTATATCGAAGACCAATGAAGATTTACAAATTCTGAAACAAAACAATCACTGTGCGCATTGAATATTTGAAGAAGCTTTTGAAAATGAAGTGAATGTTTCATATTTGCCAAGATCCATATACTGATATTGTGAGGATAGATGTGTCAGACGATTGCTAGACATTGCGTTTATACACATTCACAACTTTTGCATTAAAAAGCCTCTTCTAACACTATTTGTGTCACTAACAACAACATACACTCGCATTTTTACTTTTCCATATACTTACGTATAGACGGAGTAATACACGTAGTGTAGAGAAAATTATGTAATGCTGCGCGAAAAAATGGCGAATTTTCGGCAGAAAAAAAATTGTTGACGGGCCGTGAGCAAGTTTAGAGCACTTACCAAGTTTCGTATTCGGGATATAAAACGGGCAGACATTTCGCGATAGTGTTTGTAAAACGTTCGCTTAAATTAACACTAGCCCTGTACGAAATTATGAAAGTTACGTAAATGCTCTTGGAAGGGATGCAAGAGGCGTTCACAGAAATATTAGAGTCGTGGGATGCAATGTAGAGTGAATGACTCAAATAGCAATAGTATCGGTGTCCTTTGAGACGATGAAGACTAGATACACTTATTCTTATACTGCTGAGCCACCAACACTTGGAGAGGACAATAAAAGGGAACGAGGAACTATTACTGTTGAGGGAAAAAAATTTCATTCCTGGCAACGATAAATTAAGAGATAAAATATATCACTTCATTGAAGAATAAGACAAATTTTAAAAGTTATTAAAGTTAAGAATTATTATAAAAATAGTAATTTAAGGCCTGAGAAACTAGTATTAGTGTAGAGCCTAGAGAAACATCCACCGTTAACGGATCTCATTACGGTTGAAATGGGCCTGTGTGTATGATATATAAGCGACGAGGCGGAGTTGTGGACAATTTTGTGTCGCTGTCTCGGTTCAGGTGCTGAAAGAAGAAGAAAACTAGTGACGCCCGCGCCTGCCTCTAATTAGGCAAATTTTAGTATATTGGAGGAAGGTACATAATCTTTGAGTTTTTTCCTCAACCGTACCTTATGGTTTTCCCGCGGGTTTGATGAAATGGAGACCGTCTGTGGTTTCCCCCCACCAGTAGGGGGAGAGCTAGAGCTATACCGTTCCTTTTTGAAGAGGGAGAATTTGAAGGGAAATAGCCCTTCCACTGCCGACTACCCCTCCTGAGGAGTACAAAACCAGAGGCCGGCAACGGAGTGACAGAGAAATTTCCGTCTGCAAGTACCCAGGCTTTCGTGCGCCGCCGCCCGCTTCCGCCACCGTTTTTCCCAATCGAGGATCGTCTGGTCTGTGACTCGCCGTCACCCGAACCTGACATCACTGTAAAAAGCCGTTTCACCCGCACATTAATTATTAATTAATTTTAACATGTTTTTAAGATATTTGTAATACATAAAACACTTTACTCACCATCAAGATGTTGAACCACTTTGAATGATGGAAATAGCTTAAAACTGAACATGTTTACACGTGTTCAAAGTAACAGCTGATTTACGATATTTGTGTCATGTAACAGCTGCTCGCTAAACAGTCACGTTTCCAATTATGCAATGTGTCACTGTGATGCCTCGGACCTTTTCTAACCGTTGAATTTTACACTCTCTGGGAATCATTCTACCCAAGTGCTTACTTAAAAGACCAGAAATAAAACATTTTTTTTTACTTTTGGCCAACTTTGCGGAATCTTGCCCCAATGTGCGTCTCCTGCCGTCCGGCCAGTGGCGGCTCCTTCGGATAGACAAGATGCACACGGCCTTCCCTGATGAATATGTACTCATTTAATACATTCCATAGTAATAAAACTAGTGGTGCTACATAATGGCACAGACTTTCCCGAATTCGTTTTCTAATTCCGTTGGTCTCGGCTAGCTATTCGGGCTTGTCACATACTCTTGCCAGCTGTCACCTATCGTTGCCCACAGTACATTTTTTGACATTTTCTTAATTTTTCGCTTTTCTAATAGTAAAACGGAAATATTATTATGGCAAAGTATATATTATGGCAAATTAAGGCAAAGTATAATAAGCCGCCTCGGTGTTCGTAGTTTGGGGAACATTCCCAACCCGCGTTCCCGCACCCAAACTACGAACACCGAGGCGGTTTATTATACTTTGCCTCCTACCAATATACCTGCCCGAGTACTTCCTGGTATTTGCTGCAGCCGTTGTTGGTGGCAGGTATTGAATGGCGAACTTTAATGAAGTTATTAAACTAGCACAAACTCTTACCATAAATGAACGACAAAATGTCTTTAATACTTGTCTGTATTCCAACTTATCAAACTTAAAAGTATATTTTTCATTCATTTTGGTAATAATTGGTTGATTATCGAATACAAATTAGAGTAAACAGAAAAATAATTAAAAGTATTAATAAATACATAAAATCTATTTATCCTTTTGAATTTTCACCGTCCTTCACGAATTGCTGACTACCTCAAGGAGAAGCAGAGGGAGAGCCACTAAGTGAGCTATCATCAGTATGCAAGGAGAACGTTTCCTCGGAACAAGGCTTATCTCTTATTCAAGAGAGTCAGAAGTGCGCCGAAAGTTTTTCTCGGGCCTTATTCATCATTGTAATTATTCTCTCACAGCACGGTCAAATTTCCACTGTGTTCCCGCTTTTATGTAAAGTTCATGTCTCTCCTTAGACGTCCGCCTCTTCCAGTCGAATGCTGAACCAGTGACTCCCACAGAAAATGCTCATAGTAATAATCGAAGTGTACAGGAAGTTCATATCATGTATTTGCTTCTAAATATTTATAAGGCAAAGGTCAGTAGTTTTTTCCTTATTTGCTGAATAATTTTTTCTATAACCCCCATTCGTTTAATTTAAAATGTGATGAATTAAACAATGTTAGCCCGTGTCACTGAGAACACTTTTTAGAAAGCATTTTGATTTTTTCCATATAAACAAATACCTAAATAATCATGTATGTGTATATTAAAAGAGATTACTTTTGGCTAGAGTTGTTAAATCCTCTACGCTTTTTTTTCCCACTCACTTCTGAAGTTGCATGTTTCTGCGATGGATCGTACGAGTGCCAGCCAGCTCTTAGCTCAATGACGCCTCGAGACGCCTTCGCGCCGAAAAAAATTAAGACTCGCCAGCGCACGTGTGCACTCATCTAACACCCTTAAAAATGGCAATCGACAACCGACCACCTTTTCGGTAAATGCATCTTAAAGCTGGAAAATTCCGTTCCTAGGGAGAGAGTGCAAATGGTGCAAAGTTCAGGCAAAATCCTTGACGTCGCCCCAAACATATCCGCATGTAATTCTCTAAAATGCAAGGGTTGGAAAAAAAGTAATAAATTTTTTTCTGAAATGACTATTGACAGAGGTATTTATATACACACACCTTCAATATAATAGCTTCCATTATTAATGACCTTTTGCCAAATGCGGGGGGAGGGCGTCGTACATCATCTGCCCGTCTATTTCTGTTGATGTCCCATATTGTACACCCTAGAGCATGTAGAATTTCTTCTCTGGTGTTGTACCGTGTTCTTTGCAGTGGTTCTTTCATTGTGCTAAATATATCTTAATCATAGGAGCTCAAATCAGGCGAGTAAGGTAGATGTTCCAGAATTTCCCATGGCCAGCGGCGCAAGTGTTCTCCACGTGGTGTCGTTCTGTATGGCGTACAAACGTTGCTCTACCTTCGTAAACATGACTTCACGATGCCTGCACTATTCCTATGAAGTTCAACAATTTTTACACTGCAGTAGATAGAATTACTGTACCCGCTCGCTGCACACACTCATCTAAGTCCTTCCTTTCCATTCCACTGCACACACCTTTCCTTCCGCTGCACACACTCATCTAAGTCCAGTAATTGCATTTCATTTTTTATCGCGGGTGGTGGCTGTGATCTTTCCCCGCTGGATGGTGAGATCCAGCGCCGACCTACCCCTCGTCTAGCGGAATTTTCCTCAAACAGGTATGGTATCCCCACCGCACCGCACCAGCCGAGTCAAGTTCTAAGCTCCCGACATGAGTGTAGTGTAATGTAGGTAAGTGTAAATGTGGGTACGTAATAGGAGAGGATAGGAAATATCGCGTATGGTTTGTGGCCTGTTTGTTAGGATACTGCTCCGGCATTCGAGTAGTGTTGATTGGAGAAACCACAGAAACACAGCGATCAGAGCAGTTGACTGCTAGAATTCTCCTCCACACAGCTGTCAAAAGCCCTGAAAAGACATCAACTGATACCCTGAGCTATCTAAATCGGTGGAACAGTCTGAGAAAAAGCCTACTTTTGAGATTATACGGAGCGCTTTCGAAAATCAAAAGTGCCCGTACGTAACACTAATGGTTGAATCACGGCGCATGCGCATGTGAGCCAAGAGGTGGTAGGGAGACCTAATCCGGCCAGGGAGTCGCAGCGTCACGGGTCTGCGCTCATCCCTTGCCATCGACTGGGAGATGTTGCATGGGAGGTGTTGCACTAGGGCTAATCCTGAGGGGTCGTTTGTCACGCTTGGAAGCAACAATCAATGCACAGGCGTCGTAATCGGTCACCAGCGAAGGCCAAACGCAAGGCAGGCATGCGATCAAATATTCATCGTGGTACGATTCAGCAGGTCACGTACCTCTAGTTTATTCTTATCACCCCCCGTTACTTCCCAAAACATCAATTACGAAGTTCTTCCGTTCCGATTTTTATTCCATCACGCCGCGTTCGCTCCACTATTCACGTGTCCACACGTCACACTGTTATTTCTCTATTAATCCACACGATTACACTCACTTTTTACAGTTCAGCATCACACTCTGCGTTCTCATCTTCAATACACTATTTTTGTTTCCACTACTTTCTGTCGCTCGATGGCATTGGATTTCCACGATCTCACTTTTAACTCAAGTTTTTCACCGCCATTGTTCATGCTGCTACTTTGGAAGCTACTCGCTGACTGACTCTTCTCGCCCCGCTGACTCGGTCAGCCCTCTCGTGGCGAATTCGTTCATTCTGCCGTTCGTCTAACGTTTTAACTAACCATATTTAAATCAACATTAATTGTATTTGCTAGCGTATATAGCGTAATATTTTATTTGCTATAAGCCACACTGGGGCATTATACCAAATATTGTTTGTCGCTGTAGGGATGTAAAATATAACATTAGGAGATCTAAAATTCCGTGTAGTGTAGAGAATTTCCACAAAACAATACATAGTTAATATGGACAGTAATTATTATTATGTAAAACGTTGTAAAAAGACACTATGTCGTTAATGTTTCGATAATATGACAAAGGAAATATATTCAAAATGAAATTTGGGAATAGTCATGAGATATTCTGGATGATGGGAGTTTTCCTTTTCAAGCTACAAAAGTAAAAACTTTGTGTTGAATTGATTCAAATTTATCTATGTGTATAGCATAAAAAGAAGACTAGATAGGAGAAGCATATAGAAAAATGTATCTAATAAGTTTGAAATACATAGTTTGGGATTAGAGAAGTCTCTCATACTACGTTTTACAAATCCCAGCGTATGTAAAGTCTTATTCGTTGTATGATCAATAGGAAAATTAAATTTCAGTTTTTGAAAAAAAAGTGACACCTAGATCTTTAAATTGTGTGACAGATTCTACGATATGATTAGCAATATTATTAGAGACTACTATTGGTTATCTCGCTTCAGACAACCCATGACTTTACATTTTGATACATTCAGGGATAATTTGTTTTTCATACACCACAAGCACGAGCGGTTTAAATCTTCTTGCAATAGGTTACAATCATCTATTCTAGATACTGATCTGGAATAGATTATTATAAATTATTAATTTCTAGATCTTTATATTGTTCATTTCTCTGCCCAAATTTTTTAGTTTATTTATATTTTGTCACGCAAATTGTTGTTGTGAATGATGCCTGCCTTTCGGCACTACTCTTTGGCTTCTAGGTGTTTAAGTGCAAGTGAAGTGAAGTGGAGTGGACTTCAGTGTAATAAAAAGTCGTGTATTTATTGGTGTAAAATATCTGTACAGGACTGCCAATAAATGTAGACTTAATGCGGTTATTGTTGTTAACGCTTTATTGTCATCAGTGTCATATTATTATTAATAGTGTCTTAAAATAATGTTAAGTAACATTGTATTTAATTCCTAACTATAAGATGTGAATTTTAGTGTTCTGCCTAAATTGTATAAACCTATCTGATAAGTTGCATAAATCTATCTGCAGAAATAATAAATAAATATAAATATATATATATATATATAAGGCGTCACCAATAGCGAGCTCCACCAATCGGCCACCTTCTTTAACCCCACCGCCCGCATTGCCACCACGGCCCTCGTCGCCCCCTGTGACATTTGGCCGAAGTCAGGTCACAGGCAGCGCCCCCGATGGGATATTGGCTCGAGACGATTTCTCTTAACGTCGTTCGTGTCAACTATGCATTTCAGCGCACGAAAACAAACCGCATTTTTCAGCCTTGTAACAGTGCTCTTGGATACTCTGGAGCTCATACATTCGCATTCCGACGTGAATAATAACGACGGTGAATAGGTGACTTAACCCCTGATGGCAAGACATTTGCACAGACTTTTTTAAGTCCAGCGCTCTCACACACAAGTGACGGTATCATTATTTATTAGTGACACATCTCATAAATCCCCATTTTTGTCAACTGAAGTATATGTAGAAAAGTCTACTGTCACTAGTAAAACTGTCATAAAGACAGTTCACTAAGTAGGCGGTATATGGAGTAAAACACATTGTTTCTGGGCGCGCAATAAAAGGCTCAGATAAGAATAAAATCGTAACTTTTCTTGTGCATCTTTTATGTGCAAAATACGACAGGGATCCATTAAGTTCCACGTTATGACAAATGCCTCAATATGTTAAACGCATATGTTTAAAACTGTATAGGGTTTCAATTGTGGCGCGGTGTGTATTTTTCTATAGTCTCTGTAGAGTCTTCACTTTGAGACTAGCGACTGCCACTTCTATCTCGATATGAAGAGGTTTCTGGCAGGTCAGCGTTTCAAAGACGACGTTCATTTGCAGATGGCTGTGGCTTCCTAATTCTACACCGCGGCGCGAGACATGATGACAAGAGTCCACAATGGTTAGTGACACTTATGACCAAAACCACAACGAGGCCAGCGTATATTTCGAAAAGTTATTTATATTTTGAAACTGTAGCTGTAGTATATTATATTTTGAAACTGTAACTGCAGAAATAAATTGCAATTGATATTTCTCAGCCTCCCTACCCCGATGACTACTGTGAGATCAGCGATCTTTCTTTCACGGGAAAGTTCGCGTCTTCGCCTACAGAACGCAAGAAATCTGTTGCTTCTGCAGGGACGCCCAGTATTACTGCCCATCTATATTAAGCAGTCTCGGGATGGGCGCCCAGAGAAAACAAGGACTCTTAGGTAGCAGTTCCACTTTCCCTCCAGTAAATACGGATGCAAATCTCCAAGCAACAAAATTAACTTCCAGGGGTTTGTTTTAAATGAAAGCATATTATTTGCTGTTTTGAATTCTTTAAAACTTGCGTCAATTAATTCGAAGTGTGAGGCAAGTTTCTCCGCCCTCTCTACACACTCCTGTATCTTTGAGACTGGGAAATAAAGTTGCTGAGGGTATGGGGTGGATGGATTAATGGAATGATTATTTTGGGTTTTCGTGCGCTTCAACGCCTAAGGTCAGTAGTCCCGTAAATGTACTGCAAATTTTTATCACGGGAGGTGACTGAACGTCCTCACTGAATGCCGATCTATAAGACGGTTTGCGGGGTTTCCCTTTGTCAAAGAATACAAAAAAAACTTTAATAATTTCACAAAACTTTAACAATTTCACAAAACTCTTGCAGTGTTGCGAAACACAAAATTAAAGGCACACACTGACCAAGCGATGCTACCTGACTAACACAGCAAGCAAAAACCAAATGAATGTAACATTGAAAGGTTACGAGGCACACATGGCCGGGTTGTCGAACCACACCACTGTCACAGCACCACCGCTCCTACAAATCACACCGCTGTCCTGTAGAGGGTCTCAAATGCAGAAATCGTGAAAAATGCCCTTCACCGCCGTGGATGCTTCATGCTCCCGGTCCACCATAGCTCCATCCGCTTGGCCCACACTCCACCAGCTGTGTCGCCCGCTGTCCGCACATGCTCTGGCGGTGCCCCGGGTTCGACCCCGGGCAGGGCGCAGAGGGGCGGGCAGCCGGCTAGCTGGCGGCGGGGGGCGGACGTAGGCGGGGGGAGAGATACGGGCGCGACGGCGCGATGGTGTTGGTGGCGGCGGTGACGGTGGTGATGTAGTGACGTCACCGGTGTCGGCGGCGAGGGTAGCTGATTGCAACCTGGCAGGGCGGCGGAAGAACTGTCACATGCATCAAGGCGCGGGGAAACAATGATTTAATTAATGTCTTCATTCCATTTCATTGATTGATTGATTGATTGATTGATTGATGATGGATTTTTTTTTAAGTGGGACGCGCGAATTTTGGAATTGGCGCCCCCATGACACCCTGGTCTAGCATGGAACTCCCATAATTTAGCGGGAAGCACTCCAAAGAGTGCCCAGGTGGGCGGAAGTCGCAGGAACTTGTCCGCGCCGAGCAAAATGTGCTAACATTTATTGGGGCCGGGCGCATGGCGATGCTCGAGTTCGGCACCGTCCGTCTCCCACTCACTTCTTTCAGCAACAAGCACTGAGAAGTCCACCACAGTTCTGCATTATCTTGAGAGACTCCATTCCTACTATAAACACGTGAGGAGGGCATACAACAAACGAAAGCATAGGCGTTTGCCTAGCGTACATATTGTAATCACCTCGAACCATTACTGAGTACCTCGTAACAATTACCCTAACCTAGAAGTAACAAAATCACATAGAATTTGTAGCAGTGCTTAATCAAAAAATTATACCAATTAGTACAACAAGGAATTAACAAAACGCATAAAATGACAAAGAACACCAAAAAAACCAAGTGGCAGGCCCACGCAGTATGACCTATAAAATGATAGTGGTACGCCTGTTCACCAGGCGGCGAAGCGAAAGAAAAATCAGCTGAGCATCTCTGGTCGACAGAGGGGGAAAAGTAGAGATAAATATCATGGATTGGGGCTTACTCGTGGGAGGATCTAGCCAGTGCACATAACTTTTGTACTGGTCGCAATAACTTGCCCTGGCTAGTTCGTACTTCAACAGTACGCACGACTCCGGCTTGATCAGGGAACAATTTCTCCACTACACCTAATTTCCAGTGAGAGGGCGGAGATTCCTCAATTAAAAGTACTAAATCATTTACAGCTAGTGGTGGTGACTCCCTTTTCCACTTCACCTTTTGTTGCAAGGTGTGGAGGTAATTTCGCGACCAATATTTCCAAATTATTGCTAATTTGTTATTTAAATGGCGGAACTGTTGTGCAGGAGTAATCTGCACAAGAGGCGAGTCAGTATCTATAGGAAGAGAATTAAGCGCATGCCCGTAGACTAAGTGATTCGGGGTTAAAATCAAATTCACATCCGTATCTGTAGACGTGACTTCAAGCGGTCTTGAGTTTAAACAAGCTTCTATTTTGGCTAAGAGGGTGTACAATGTAAGCAAGGGCACAACTTGTTGCCCTAAAGCGCGTCGCAAATGGAATTTAAGACTCTTAACACAAGCCTCAGCTAACGAGTTTTGGTGAGGAGAGTAGGTGGGACAAAAGTGCCAGGAGGTGCCCTGCACTGATAAAAATTTGGTGATAACCTCTAAATCCCGAGCGGAAAGAACAAAGCGATTAGCCTCGGCTAGGATACGACTAGCACTTTTGAATGTACTAGCGTTATCACTGTACATGTGCACAGGATAACCTCTTCTCGAACCAAAACGTTCAAAGGCCGCAATGAATTGAGAGGAGGATAGATTTTCGACGATTTCTAAATGCGAAGCTTTCGTGGAATGGCATATAAACACAGCAATCCAAGTCTTCTGAGACATTTTTGATCTCGTGAGAGACGGCCTTGTCAAAATTGGGCCACAATAATCTAAGGATGTGTGAGCCCATGGCCGAGAAGGATTTACGCGGCTAGGGGGCAATGAACCCATAATCTGGCCAAGAGGAATTGCGCGCCAACGCTTACAAGTCAGACAAGCATTGATTACTTTCTTTGCTACCCGTCTTAGGGAGGGAATCCAATACTGCTGGCGCACACATCCCATCATCAATGCTAAGCCCGCATGTAGAAATGCGAGGTGTATCATTTCTAAGAACAGGACGGTAAATTTGTGGTTAGGCGGAAGTATAATAGGATGCTTGTTTAACCTCTCCACCTGAGAATTCATTAAACGGCCACCCACCCGTAAAAGCCCATCAGGGCCTAGATAAGGATTCAAGCTAAGGAGCGATGACTTGGGAGGTAATCCCTTTTCTTTTGAAAGTGCCTTATATTCAAGGGGGTACATGTCTAGTTGAATGAGCCTTATATTTGTAATAACCACTGTGGCTTCTCTCAATTCAAGCGGTGCCAACCAACCCCTTCTCCGCATCTGAGCCGAAGCAGGGTCAATGCGAGCAACAATTGCAGCCCGTATATTGTTAATGAATCTTAAGCATAGCGCCAACACCCTTATCAATTTGTGATATTTTGAATATCTGCTAAGCAGTACTTGAACAAATGAATTTTGGTTTTCACCTACATCTGACGAGGGCATACTTGTTTGGTATGCAGTGAACATACAACAGAGAGCATCTACCTTACCATTATCCGCTACCTCAGCATCGACAAACGGCTTGGCCCACATTGACACTGGCTGCTTCAGCCACGGCGGTCCTACAAACCAGAGGGTACTGTGTTGCAGTGCCTGGGGGGAGACACCACGGGTTAGCAGATCAGCGGGATTCTGTCTCGAGCTTACATGGCGCCAACAAGATAGTGGATAGGATGCCACTATCTTTGAAACTCTATGCGCAGTGAAAGCATCCAATTTATGATTGCTTTTCACCAACCAGTGCAAAACAATAGAACTATCTGAAAAAAGATACACTTGATTAATAGAACACACAATTCTCAATGCTCTTATTACCTTCTTGGTCAATTCTACCAATAACAATGCACTACACAACTCCAAGCGAGGAATAGTCGACCCTGCCAGGGGAGCAAGTCTTGATTTAGAGCACAACAAGTGGCTATGCGCAACGGATGCAGAATCATGATTAACTAAGTATAATGCAGCTCCGTACGCCTTATGAGAGGCATCACAGAATCCTACTAGACAAGAGGGAAGGTGGCCCTGGGGTAACACCTTGCGTGGGAATATAATTGATGGCAGTAAAACAATCTCATTAACCAAGGACTGCCAACAACAAGTAAGATCAGAATCAGGAGGAGTATCCCAATCCAACTGTAAAGACCACAATTTTTGCAGAAAAAGCTTCAACTTTACCAAGAAAGGATTCACAAAACCTAATGGGTCATAAATAGAGGCTATTAAGTGCAACACAACCCTTTTTGTGATATACGGGAGGTTGAAAGTGTTTGGATCGGAGTGTTTGCTGTATGTAATGCAAAGTGTGTCTTTATCAGTGTTCCAAGTCAAACCCAATATTCTATGCGTGTTGTCTGAGGCCAGAGGCGTGGAAGTGTATTGTGTGTGAGTGGTGTTGAGAGTGGCCAGAAACGATGAAGAATTGCTATTAACCTTTCTCAAATTAAAATGAGCTCCCTTTAGCACTTTTACAATCCTTTGAAATAACGATGCAGCCTTCTCAGCACAGTCGCTCCCAAACAGTAAGTCATCTACATAAAATCCCTGCTTGATGGCTGAAGCCACCTCAGGATCATTTTCATTTATTTCCTCAGCCAACTTGTTGAGACACCTTGTACTCAGAAATGCGGAGGGGGCCATACCATAAGTAACGGTTTGCAAAGTAAAAATTTTAATGGGGTCGTGAGGGTTCTCTCGCCACAAAATTCTCTGAAATTTAGTATCAGCATCATGCACCCGAACCATTCTATACATTTTCTCAATGTCTGCTGTGAAACAAACATTAAACAATCGAAATCTAAGCATGATGTCAATGAGCTCTGATTGCACGCTAGGGCCAGCGAAGAGTACGTCGTTTAAACTTAACCCGGAAGAAGATTTGGCACTACAATTGAAGACTACGCGCAGTGGTGTAGTATGGGATTGTGGATTCAACACACAAAAATGAGGTATAAAATAGAAAGGAGGTGCTATCTTACTGACACATTCAACTGCATGCCCCAATTCAATGTATTCCCTCATGAACATGACATAATTATGCCTTAATTCTCTATCTTTAGAAAATCTGTTTTCTAAAGCAAGCAAAAACTGTTTGGCCACAAAATGTGAATTCCCCAATAATTGTGGAGGACGTTTAAAAGGCAAAGATACACAAAATTGCCCATTCTCCAACCTAAAGGTGTCCTCATTAAATTTCTTTTCACAAGGATGCTCCAAGTGTGAGAAGTTTTCATCACGAGAAGAGGAAATCCTTTCAGAATTCCAAATATTCTCATAATCATTGACTAAGGAAGGAGAGTGTGCAGTTAAGAAAAAGCACTGATCTGGGGGTGCCGCACTTGGCAACAGTGTGGGCAATCGATCCCCCGCAATGACATTACCAAACTTAGTATCAAGAATAAAAAGCTTTGAACAATGGCTGCTCTTCTTAGTGTTAAGCACCTGAAAAAATAAAGAAGAGCTTAATAAAATATCTAATTTTTTAGGAATAAAGAATTGGTCATCAGCCAATTTTAGGTCAGCAGGCAGCTTCAGGGCAGCTAAATTAATGTTCCTCCGGGGGGTGGCTTTGGAAATAGCAGGGACCACTAAACATTCTATTGCCCTTTTCCACCTACAACACCGCGAGGAGATTAACACATGAACTCTAGCATTTGAACCAGAAGTAAGAGCATTAACAGAATGAATCGTAGCATTATGCCTAATTCTTTTGAGACGGAGGGCCTGTACCAGTGATTCAGTTATCAAGGAAACTTCACTATCAGAATCAAGTAATGCCCTGGCTGGCAGGGTTTGGCCCAATTCATTTGTTGCATTAACAATGGCTGTGGGAAGGAGAGAACCAATATTAAATGTCTGGCTAAGAACCAAGTGTGATAACGTGGAAACCTTAGTATCGTGTGGTTGTTTTGCAGTAATCTGGGTGGCAGATGCTAGTCCAGCAGAGGTGTTGGGAGCACTAGAACAATGAGGTGATACCAAATTATGGACATTTAGTGTAGAAAATTTATGAAGCATTGAGTGGTGGTTCTTACCACAAGTTTTACAACTTCGCTGTGAGCAATGATGAGAAGGACCCTTCCTTCGAAGACAGTTGTAGCAGAGTTGATGAGAAGAGACAAAATCCCATCTCTGCTGGACAGCCAGGGTACGAAAACGAGGGCAGGCGAAAAGTGGGTGCTCTCCAGAACTGCAGGCAATGCAGGCTTGAGCTGATGACCCCTCTTCCAGCTGAAACACCTGTTTGGCAGGTGAAGATTGTGTAGGGCGCTTAGATTTACTAACTGAAACAGAATTCACATCAGGATTAGCAAGAGGGGCAATGTCTAGGGCTCTTGCCCGGAGTGAAAGAAAATCTAAAACATTTTGCAATGGAACAATATCATTTTTTGCTTTAGCAAGGAAAAATGCTTCCCTTGTTTTGTTATCCAATTTACTGAGCACTAAAAATTGTACTATTATTTCAGCCATAGGGACTGTAGTGGGAACTGCTGACATAGATAGCCAGTGAGAAGTTACTACATTGTGCAATTCTCTTAAGGAGGAGGCATCACCAATTTTGAGGGAAGGAAAGGAGAAGAGAGCATGAATGTGCTCTTCTAAAATTTTCGATTTATCGTCATAACGATCTCTTAATAAAGCCCAGGCCTGTTGAAAGGATCTGTCTGATACTGTGAGCACAGAAATCAACTTCAGAGGTTCGGCCTCGAGACTACTCATTAAATGCACCAACTTCTGCGAGTCCGGTATCTGTACCTGATTAATGACTAATTGAGTAAACAAATCACGAAAACGTTGCCAATTTCTATACCTTCCATCAAATTTTGGAATTTTAATGCTCGGTAGCGAGGCATGATGACACGCCGAGGCAACAGTAAGAGGCTTTTCAAAGGGCTCGTATTTTTCATTCAATAGCTGTTTTACAACCAAGTAAGCATTTTCACATTGCGAAAAATTTTGTTCATGAATCGTGCTAAAGAACTCTGTGGAGCTGATCGCATCCATTTTAAGAGCTTCGATATCCTTCCAGACCTCACATAACCTATCTCGCAGGCACGCGAGACTGGCTACCGTTGCTGGTTGCAAAGCTTTCAAATTACTTTCAATTCGTGAAATTTCCCAAATAGCGAGACTCCACCTTTGTGATAATCTTAATTCAACTGCACCTGGCTCCTTAGCCCGTACCTTTGACTGAGACATGGTTAAATAAGCTTGCTTACTAACGAAAAGAACTGAAATAATTCACGGTAGCATTTAAAGGGTATGAAGTTTCATACGCGAAAAACCATCTAAAAATTTAAGCACCGACATGTATTTGTTAATTGGAAGTCAACACCACTTTCATAAGCAAAATGAGCTATGTAACTATCGTCAAAATGCATTTAACCCTACAAACTTGAGAACCTAAGATCAGGAACGTGAAATATGAGGTTAGGAAAGCTGCATAAGATTTCCAGGAATTGGAAAGGCGTAACCAAGAACATGCTTTTAATTTGCACCATACAAACCGCAAAAGCAAAGCGCACATAACACAAGTAAATGTTACAACAGCACTGCTAATGATTCTACTGTAATTTTGTTTTTTTTATTCACAAAGGCACGCGTTCCGTGTGCGCATCACGTCTTCGCGGCGTGGCGTGAACAAAAACCTCGCGTAGTCAGTGTTACCAACGAACGAACGAAGTATTCGTTCCCGGGTTTCAAGGCACCATAAATGTCAAAGAATACAAAAAAAAACTTTAATAATTTCACAAAACTTTAACAATTTCACAAAACTCTTGCAGTGTTGCGAAACACAAAATTAAAGGCACACACTGACCAAGCGATGCTACCTGACTAACACAGCAAGCAAAAACCAAATGAATGTAACATTGAAAGGTTACGAGGCACACATGGCCGGGTTGTCGAACCACACCACTGTCACAGCACCACCGCTCCTACAAATCACACCGCTGTCCTGTAGAGGGTCTCAAATGCAGAAATCGTGAAAAATGCCCTTCACCGCCGTGGATGCTTCATGCTCCCGGTCCACCATAGCTCCATCCGCTTGGCCCACACTCCACCAGCTGTGTCGCCCGCTGTCCGCACATGCTCTGGCGGTGCCCCGGGTTCGACCCCGGGCAGGGCGCAGAGGGGCGGGCAGCCGGCTAGCTGGCGGCGGGGGGCGGACGTAGGCGGGGGGAGAGATACGGGCGCGACGGCGCGATGGTGTTGGTGGCGGCGGTGACGGTGGTGATGTAGTGACGTCACCGGTGTCGGCGGCGAGGGTAGCTGATTGCAACCTGGCAGGGCGGCGGAAGAACTGTCACATGCATCAAGGCGCGGGGAAACAATGATTTAATTAATGTCTTCATTCCATTTCATTGATTGATTGATTGATTGATTGATTGATGATGGATTTTTTTTTAAGTGGGACGCGCGAATTTTGGAATTGGCGCCCCCATGACACCCTGGTCTAGCATGGAACTCCCATAATTTAGCGGGAAGCACTCCAAAGAGTGCCCAGGTGGGCGGAAGTCGCAGGAACTTGTCCGCGCCGAGCAAAATGTGCTAACACCTTCAATCAAGTATCTTCCGCCAGCGAGAACCGCCCCATCCGGGACAAACTCTAAGCTTCCAACATGTGTGGTAGTATAGTGAAAGTGAAAGTAAGTATGTGTAAGTAAGGGATGAGAATTCGAGAAGGAAGAGGAAGGACAAACCATGTTATCAGAGAAACCACGAAAAGCTATGGAGCGGAGCAGCAGACGGCCGCTAGGATTCTCGTGCACACAGCAGCTGATTTCAGCCTAGCTGTGTTGTTACTGTCAAAAATCCTTCCTCGTCGAAACTCGAACCCTCCTAGTTAGAGGCATTGTGCTGATTTGATTTGGTTTGCTGGGCCACCTAAGCCCATAAATATGGGTGTAGCTGAGGAACGGCTTCGGTCAATAAAAGTTGTTACTCGTACGAGAAGTGTGTGTTTTGGTCCACTTTGGTAGAGTAAGGAAAGGAACAACGAACACACTTCCAGATGAAATAAAAGTCCAGAATTAAATTCATTTGGCAAATATGACTTCTTTTGTTTTATCTCTAAATTGTGTCGACCACACCTCACCAATATTTTCCATCTCCTCTAGTTTTATTATACACCTCCCTTGTGTTCTCCTCTTGCGGCTGTTGGAGAATAGAAGAGGTCCCGGAGGGATGTTGTCTTTACAAACACTGATGTTGCCATCTTATTTTATTTCATAACCAAAGGGAACTTCCTTTCACTGCGCTTCTCCTAACCTCATCCCTCCACGCTACCTGTCCAAGTGACTTAAACTGCCACTTTGAACCATCCTAATTGCCGAAGGTAACAGCAATGCCAAGAATGTGAACTCGTTATCTACAGACGGGGTTATCACATGATACGCGTCCTTGCTTTCGGAATGTTACGTTCCTCATCCAACTAAGATTATCGTGCAGTGTACAAAGAATAAATCGAGTAATGTTGTTCCTCTACTTTACATAGAAAGCTAAATGTTTATCGAACTAGAGCGCAAGTCATATTATACTCGATCAATACATTAATTAATCACCAGATTTGTTTTGAAGTCAGCTACGTTATTCGCCCAACTTAAGCCAAAAGTATTAACCATCTGCAGCACAGTGGGTATACGCAAATTCAAGTTCAAAATGTCTTCTTTAATTCTTCAATGATGATATGATAAATAAAATTCAATGATTGGTGACGTCGATAGTGTGAGTTTCGAACCACAAAACCTAGCTTCAAATAACAGATTTCGAATTTTTAAAATGTTAAGACTCTCCAGATTTTTATTAGGTTAGTGATAGCACGAGTGTCATAAAACAAAGCCTTTTTCTTCATGATACATTTTTCATTATAAACAACATGAATATAAAGTAAAAACACTCAACTTTAAAACATCATTTCTTCTCAGACTCCTTTTTATTTAATTTATTCGACATTTAAAGTAAAGATAGTGTCAATAGTTTTTATAAAAGTACTTTCTTTTGTTAAAAATATATTGATTATCATACACACTGGCACACAGAAAAATTGTCAAACCCAAAGACTTGTCACATGTTTCTCTATGAACGACGCGCTGAATCCGAATCTTAAGTGAGAATTGCGCCACCACCCTCATTTTTTTTAATCAGGAAAAACACCGTGAATTGTATTTCTGTATTACTGTAAAAGTCTTTGGGTCTGAAAACAACCCTCAAAAAAAAAATACAATGTCACGATATATTTTTCCGATTTAAAAAATGGAGGTTGGTGACGCAATTCTGGCTTCAGACTCGGATTTAGCGCATAAAAATAAGTAGAGAAACATGTTTTAAGTCTTTTGGTCGGACAACTTTATTATTTTATCAATGCAAAGAAAACTAACCGCTGGTTACATTCGGTTTGTGGGACGCACCATACACTTTGCAGTCGTATTCCACACCAATAATGCTAGAAAAACGTTGATAAAATGTTAAAATCTAGGAAATCGCGATGCGGAAGGTCCTTGACGGTAGAACTGAAGAATTAATTCTTTTCAGATGAAATAAAAAACAACAAATAACAGTGGATCTAACTGAATCAGAGTATCCTTGAATGGGAAACATATGAATGGACAATAAAACATACTCGTACTATACCAAAACAACAATAATAATAATAATAATAATAATAATAATAATAATAATAATAATAATAATAATAATAATAATAATAAGTATAATAATAAGATACGTGTATACATATTAGCAGCGCATCAACAGATGATACTGTAGTACCTCTAAGCGACAGGTCCTAGGGTTCGAGCCCCAAAGGTGGCAGGATTTTCGAAACTAGCTAGGCCGAATACAGCCGATGTCTAGAGGATTCTAGTGCCCAACACCCCTGATCGGTAGATTTCCGTGGTTCCTCTGATCATCACCAGGGAACCAGGCGCTAACAAATGGACCCAGGACCACACGCGATCTTTCCTTTCTCTTCCTAGTCCTATCTTAAATATGTCTTAACTACACACACTTGCGCTTACAAGCACTTCACTACCACACATATGGAAGGTGTCACGTGCTTAGAGCTCATCTCGGCAGGACGGTGCCTCACTGATGGGAGATACCGAGAGAAGGGAAAATGACGCAACTGACGTGCAGGTCGGTTCCGGATTTCATCACGAACATAGCTAACGTGATAAAAATATGTACTACACTTACGGGAGTAAACTCCAGAAACACTAAATAATCAACTATCAATAACAAATATTAAAAACAATTTTAATAATAATAATAATAATAATAATAATAATAATAATAATAATAATAATAATAAGCGTAGTCCTTTCCTGGGAACAACCTGTTCTTCCTTGTGAACAAATTGCGAGACGTCAATGAACATGACACCTACGTTTTGTATATAAAGAATTTCAGGACTTGTTCAATAGAAAATACATCGTTTGATACCCGCATTCGCAATGGTTAAACCTTGCAGTGCACTGCATAGAAAAAAGAGTGTCGCGCTATTTTACGCGTTCGTGAGATAACTTCACATCTGATTCTTCGAACTCATCAGTGTTGTTGCGTCAGGTGAAGTTATTTCATCTGTAGAGCTACTACACGCAAATACAGGTCAGAATCACAGTTGCAATGTTCTCATACTAGCGCGATTCCCACAGCAGCATTCAGATCACAAAAGCTAGATGGACTGCGCAGATTCTCTGCCAAGAACCCGAAACATATTAAGGGAAAATCAGAATGCGTTGTTTAAATGTACTAATTCAATTAACTAACTGACCAATCTAATTGAATAAAAACTACTTCGCTGAAAGTATATAAAAACCGAAAAAATTGTACATAAAACAATAATTCTAATAACCAAAATAAAGATGTTGCATGAATACAATCTTGTGTAATTTGTAAACATCAGGCTGCGAATAAATATTCAATTTTTATCTATTAATATTTCAAAACATGAAAAATGGTAGTTTCATACGTTTCTAAACCGGTATGTTGAATCATTTATTTTCAAAATCTGCCCAGTTTAATCTGTATTTGTTAAACAAACTACATGGACAATATAAATAAGCAGTGGCAAGTCCGAATTTCATTGACAGTTAAGCTCGGTAATGAGTTTAAGTTTCAGTACCGGCCAAGTCAATTCTTTATTTTCTGAACAGAATAAATCCCATCACAAATCCCTTAATTGTATGTCTTTATATTTATTTCTGTATCATTTTATATTTATTGGAGTAAGTTGTTCTACATTAGAAAGTATGTTTTACTATTCGTTGCCACTACAGCTCCACCATTTCCAAAAGTAACTAATATTATATTATTGTTATTGTTTAGGAAATGTTTTGTTATATTTAGATCTTTCCTCATTTATTCCTCGTTTTTTGTTATATTTGTTCACAAGGCTAAGTGTCACATTGTTTCTATAATTATTACGTTCATCATTCGGAATATATTGTATATTATTTTCAACTTGTTTAATTTTGCTGATTAAATTTTCTGTTTTATAACTGTATCTGATTTGAAAATGAAATTATTCTCTAAGTTCCCAATGTTCACAATTGCGTTAGGAAATGTGTATGTAAATATCAAGCCAATAGTTTTTATTTATCTCTGAGTAGCTATTTAAAATGTAGCCTAGGTTTTCTTTTCTCTTCAGACGTTCAGGTTCTTTTTGTTATACAGCTAATATTTGACCACCAACTCTATTTTAGTCGATTAATCAAACATTCATAATAGTAGTTAACGAAACCCCCGAGTGGATGAACAGTAATATAATTGCACGAGTTTTCAAGAAAAAGAGTGACGATAGAACCCAGATTTCTTACTTTCTACTTCGAGCGCAATTATTCCCCTTTATCCTCGCTTTACATTCAATATTTATTCGTTTCAATTTAAGAATAACTAACGTGCCAGTGCGAAAACTCTCGCATGGTAAACCCCACCCTTTCCCTATCCATTTGTCTATCGTCTTCATTAAGAAGGAAAGTTCTTAATGAAACGTGTTTGTTTAAAAAATGTATAAATGTAACTTCGAAAGTACATAATTCTAATGTATTTACAGAATATCAAACAAAAATAACAATGCAATTGATGTTGGAAATACATTTTCAATAAAAGTTCATTCAGCATTACAGAGAGATGTTCTTGGAACAACTCATACTTCTTTAAAAGAACATTTGAAGAAATTATTCAGTCTTCCTTGAGAGTTAGCTTTTCGCTTTCTTTGATAGTCACAAAAAAAATTAAAAAAGGTTTTTACTCTTGAGAAAGCCTAAGGTCCGTTCGCTGTAACTTCACTCCGCATGTAAACAAACTTTGAATGTATCCCTCCGCTCTGTAGTTCGTGATTGGCTACGCCATTCGCGCCACGACCATGCTCAAATGCCGGCACGTGTCACAGCCAGAACTGTCATAGCATGTTATTTTCACTAATACTCAAAATACCAACCAAAATATGCAGATATTTTGGTTAAATATCACAGAACTTACATTTACCTGTGTTCTTGCAAGGTAGCAGTGAAATCCCGCCCGAAGCATGAATATCATTAGAACATACAGTGACGTTCTTTTAAAATTTGGCAGTCACAAATCTTCATTCATCACATCAAGAATTTTATTTTATGTTGTAAATTCGTTTCTACGAAAAAATGTGCACATGAATAGGAATGGCAGACTAACAAATTCATCGCACTCGCCATCGAACCTGTTTTGTTCTACATTTCTTCTTACGTGGAGAAGTTACCTTTCCAATGACTTAATTCATTACACAGTTTTCAAACACTTCTGACACCGACACCTGCAATTCAGCAGTAATTTCTTCCAACTGTCACAAAGTAAGTGACGGATTTTTAGCCGCTAATTATTCAAACACATCAATACCACCTTCTTCTCACTACTTCTGAGGGATTTTCCCTGCGAATGTTTCAAACCGGCTTATCCCGGGAACTGATTCACTTATTGTGTTCGATGTGGAAAGAAACATCAACGCAATGAGCAAACACACCTTTCCCTAACCAAACAAAAATACAGCACTCTTTTAGAACTTTCTCACTCGAGAATGTAACTGCCACTGATAAAATTTGGCAGTAGCAGCGCCGAGCGACGGCTTGGCGAACGAACGTTATCTCAAAGAGGTCTGTTGGCAGCTGAAGGTTTGCAGTTAAGGTCATGCTTGGTGTCTGATTTTACTTCAAGCAAAGGAGAAAATTATTTCGACTGTTTGTGTAGAGAGTCAGGAAATAAATCAATTTTGAAAGGAACCTAACTCCTACAGCGCACGGTGTCCTGAAGGGGAGTGAGGTGTCAGTTAGCCAATGAGAACAAGTGACGACCACGTGTATTTGTTTACGTGCTGAGTAAAGTTGGAGCGAATGGACCTTAGTAAAGTAGTGCGAAATACTGGATCGGGCTAGTTCAAGCCTATTCTTTGCAACATTATTTAACTTTCCTTGATTTGTTAAGAGGAACAGAGGGGGCTTTGGAGAGTCAGGGTGCCAGCTTGCTAGGGTGTGGAAATTGAAAAATTATTTGTATACTAAAAAGTATTGGATTATTTTCTGCGTTGTTACGTATCTCAAGAAAAGCAATTCCGAGCCAAAAAATAATCACTTTTGAGTACTAAATACCATTGTGCTGCTCTCCATAATTGCCAAATGTAACTACTTGATTTGACAAGCCTTCAACGTTTTTGTGATATGTAATGCTTTGATGTAAAAGCAATGTAAATATTTATCTCAATAATATTAAATTCTGTTGTTTTATGTTAATTTGTATACCGTTGTCAACCGTTGCCAATGTATTGTTCTTGACAAGGCACGTACTAAACGTGCGAAACGTTGAGCCAAAAATAAATGTATTTGAAGTTTTAATTCCTGAAGTCAATATTGATTGATCCTTTATGGTCAAAATATATATTTATTCGTACCATCTACGCATCCAATTATATACCAGGATCAACAGGAAGAATCTACATCAATTTCAATATTTTTCAGATATTTAAATACAAAATCAATTTTAACCAATTGCTTTCTCAAAAATGTTGAAATTAACTTTAATCTCTTACACTCTTTAAGAAACGCTACGTGAACTTCGAAACATTTATATTTTGCACTTACATTCATCCAAATGTTTAATGGAGCTCTTGGGCAAAGGTACATATGAGAAACTTTCTTCTTTCTTCTTGCTCACTTACTCTTTCCATTGTCGAATACATAATTTTTCGTGAGATTATTTCCATGCTGCTGTGTTAACTGTATGTGCTTTTATAGGATGCGACGTTATTCAGTTAATTTCACTAGCGGCCATAATTTCTTTACTTTTATATTTTATTTTGAGCAAGATAATGTAATGATCGTTTTAACGACAATTTTTAATATTTTAATTTTTAGTTTTAGACAAATAGAATAAACAGTACAGTGATTGGCCACATAAAGAGTTGTGACCGTATTAACGCATTAGAAAAGTAAAATTTTGAAAATTTGCTACTCACTTTCTACCGTCCAATGGTCCTTTTACGTATCCTAACTGCAATTTCTATCGAGAAATGAATACTTCGATATTAATTAATTTTTTCATAAAAACGTGTCATTTTGTACAGTGATTGGCCAAAAATTATAGTGATTGGCCACCATGACTGTGATTGATCACTGAATTATTTCTAACAGAAACAACTGGTATAACGATATATTCAATTAGTTATTATATTACCCATTGAAATATACCATTCTCACGTCTCATCAAGATTGTGGCTGTAATTATGTCCTGTTCCAAATTTATTAAGATTTGGGCGCCAGAAACAGGTTACATGAATTACTACCAAAGTTTTTCTATCTGATTTTAACAAAATTATGTAAAAATCCAGCTAGCTTGGGTCGATGGGTCCGGATACAAATACTCGCTATCGCCTCGATAGCCGATTACCTGATCTGCCAACTATACAGTATGGCGTGGAATCTGAAATGTAATAATTATGCTTCCAACTAATTAAAAATTATGATTGACAAATGAAAACAAAATTCAACAATTTATTTAATTTTAAATTAACACAATTAATTTGATGGTCATGACTCTTTTTTGAATAAATTATCTCTTTTATACTGCAGTATTTTTTTACCGTTTTTGCATGCCAACGCTCCGTGGTCGCTTCTCACTTGGCCGTTGTTAATTCCAAGTTCCGCTTCTCTCTTCCGGTCTTGCGCCGCCGCTGACACGTCCAGTCTACACTGCCTAACTATTTGTTAGTTCTTGTCCGACGCTCCCGGTTCCTAGTCTCTCCCACCGGTTATGTAAACTATTGAAGTCCAACTGCAATGTCCGAAAATCTGAACAAGTCCTCCGCGAAATCACTTCTGGTAAATTATTTTCAAAGTCCGGAAACGAACTATCACTTCTCTCACAAGAAACTATACAAGTCTCACTTTCCCACTATATTGTCTACAAACGATCTTTACGCTACGGCACCCAGAGTCAGAATGTACGATCTTCACTCCACGACACCCCGAGTCAGAATATTCTATTTAATGCATTTTAAACCCTTTATGGCTCGGTAGGCGTCCATTCTTCTATTTTTCCAAAACACGGCGGCAACATTAGACTATCTGATCTTTAATAGCCAACCCGTGCGTCTCTTACGAATCCGAGTAGCCGCGACCTCCGTCAGTCATTCGTTTTTGCACCAATTATATCTTAGGTTCTTCAGCCATCTAGCCGGCGTCCTGACGTCATCAAGGCCCGTGTATAGTTTGTTGATCTTGCCAACCTCTGCGCTGACGTTGCTAAGGCCGCATACCGCCATATTGAATCCCCATTTATCTACCCCATGTATAACTAACATCATTAAATAAAACCTATCATATTCTGGTATATCACACCATGAAAGCACACAATTTGTAAGATACAGATGTAATACAACTTTAATATTTAAGCGTTGTTGGGGTAAATCCTTTATTTCTTATGTCTGAGCATATTCGACTCAATTCTTATGTCAGATGTGTCTTCTGACCGGCCATCGCAGAGAGTGTGATGGCATTTTTTAATAGAAATGGACGGAATATGCTTCAAATATATTCGTAAAATACCTCGCTTGTAATCCATCCGTTGTCACATTCAAATCTCTCAGCCGTCTGAGACTGTTTCAGCAATTTTTTATGGTATCCGTTTGTATTGATAGACAAATGAATGGGCTAGTGACACGTCCACTTACTGCAAAGCAGAACATGATAGTCATTTTGCCTTTTTGTTTTACTTTAAAATCTGATACATTGTCGTATTTCCTTAGATCAAAAATAAACCGTACGCATGCGTTCTGGGTTACTTGAAGTTTACGTTGTAATTTAAATGTCATGTTGGTCAGAAGAAAGTCACAATAGTCGAAATGAGGCATAATAAGAGATTTGATGAGAGTCTCACGTGTGCTAATTGGTAAAAGTTCGTAGGCGTTTCAGGGAATGCATTGAGGCAAAAACTTTACGGCAGGTTGAATCTATATGCGAGTTCCAGCTGAGGGTGTTGTCGATAAGCACACCTAGGTTCTTGACTTCTGAACACCAGAAGGTACCACCAGGTAGAAGGTGTCATTAATATAAATTTTAGGCAGAGCAGCAGATGAGAGTTTATTCATAGCGCTTTTCGAACTGATAATAATGCACTGTGACTTATTTGGGTCTAACTGTAAGCCTAGAGACGCTGCCCAGTTGTGCAGTGTTATCAAATCTTCATTAATTTTTTGTGCGAGTGAGAAGAGGTGAGACGGGTGACCGCTTAGGCATATCTGAAGATCATCCGCATACATTTGATGACAGCAATATTTAAGTGCATTACCTACGTCATTTACATAGATTAAGAAGGCCAGTGGCCCTAACACAGTGCCTTGAGCAACTCCGCGGTTAAGTATCAAGTCATTTGAGCTGCGGCTACCGGATACCACTCTTTGGGTTCTTGAAGTTAAGTAATTGAGAAACCATGTACGTGTGTGCTGTGAAAATCCCATGATTTTTAGTTTTGCGAGCAAGAAGTCATGATGTACGGAATCGAACGCTTTGCTGAAATCCAGAAGAATCAAAATAGTTATATTACTGTTATCTACTGCTTTTCTGGCGTCTGCAATTACGTTTAGTAGCGCGGTTCCAGTATTTCTGCCGGAACGGAAACCTGATTGCTGATCATTTAAAAGTGATTTTTTTTTAGATACTGTTCAGTTTGCTTCCGGACGACTTTTTCCAATACTTTAGAGATAGTTGGGAGTATGCTAATTGGGCGGTATTCAATAGTGTTTTTGTTTGATGCTGTTTTGGGAATAGAATGCACGAGCGCGGTCTTCCACGCTAAAGGGAATTGTACGCTCATTAGTGAGAAATTTATTATTTTGGTGATGATTGTGTAAGTCACATCTAGGCTATTTTTTAGCAGTTTGGCATTGATACCATCGGAACCTGAAGCATTTGATTTGAGACTCTGAACGATCTTGATTACATCCTCATGTTCAACAGACGAAAAGAAAAATTCGTCTTTGGATCTTGTTTCTGAGTTTTGGAGAAACGCGAGAGATTGCCTTTTCAAGTTACTGTGAAATGAAGGAACGTTATTTATAAAACTATGATTTAGTGATTCTAAGGAGATATACGTATCAATTTGGGAATGAGATTTGCCTATTCCTAAATATTTCTGACTTTTCCAAATCGTTTTCGAGTCGCGAGTTCTGCCGAAGGTTGTGTGGTAGTATTTAATTTTAGCGTTGCGACATTTCTGCGTGACTACATTTTTGAGCATTTTTGTATTGTTTTTTAAGTAGTTCGCATTTAGTTTTCCGGAAAATAGCATGCACTACATCTCCATCTTTCATTAAATTTCGAATTTCATCGGTTAACCATGGTGCAGATGGACGAGTTACGCGCGATATTTTTAAAGGCAAGTGCCGATCATAGTGCTGTGTAATTAAGTTAGTGAAAATCGCAGTTTTAGCGTCCAGTGATTCTTCTTCGTGCACAAGGTACCAAGGAAGTGTCAATCCATCTATATTAAATGCTTGTTTATCGAATTTTGAAAAACCGCGGTATTCGATTATGTGAGGTGAGTATTTAGGGCACTTCAGGTCGTAAACAAGATAAATTAGATCGTGTTTTGAAATCCCGAGAACTGGAAATTGACCGTGATTTCGAACCTTGTTTATATTAGACACTATAATATGATCTATCCAAGTTTTCGAGGTCTTTGAATGGTGTGTTGGCGCTAGAGGTAATATTTCAAGGCACATGCTGTGGAAAAAACGCTTAAATTGCTCTGCAGAGGGGAGGCTTTTAATATATTATGATTAAAGTCACCCATTACAATGATATGCTCATAAGGACTGATCGCAGTTGCAAAGGTTTCATCCAACATATCTATGCTGCCTGCCCTAGGAGGTAAATATATGACAGCCAAGAGACATATTTTCCTAATACTCCAACTTCGATAAAAATATATCACTACGTTGGCAATCCGTATTTGTTGAAGATAGTACAAGTTTGTGCCTAAGATCGTCGCGAAGGTATATACCGACACCTCAACTATGTGCGGCGACGCTGGCCTTCCGACTGTACCCTGAAATTGCTACTAGCGCGGAATTGAGAGAACGCTTCAACCAGGTTTTGCTTATGAGAAGCGCATGAAAACGGTGTTTAGATATTATTTCTGTTACTTCGTCGAAATGACAGGAAGAGACTGGGCATTTAAATGTGCGACATGCAGGCAGGGGGAGCGAGGATTAGGTTTATTTGTGGAACCAGACTCTTGGACGGTCGGGGAAAGGTTCCGGCCACCGACAGGTAGAAGGTTTACAGGACGTGAGGGGGAGAAGGTAGGTAGCATTTACAGAGGGTTTGCAGAAGGAAAGTTCGGAGAACAACAAAGGAAGGAGAATTCCCGGAAAAAAAATCCGAAAACGGCCGTGGCAGAGAGGAGTAGAGTGAGGGGTGGAAAGGTGGGGGCGCTCCTACGCTAGGCATGAAATTGCCTCCAGCTGAGCCCTGGTTTGCACCCGGGAACGACCGTTACCATGTTTGATAACGATGGTGCCGTCTTCTGTCCATACGTTCCGGAGGCTAAAGTGATCAATAGCAGCTTGCAGCAAAACCAGGAGCGATTTCGTGAGATCCTCACGAATCGTCATCCCCGTTTGCTTCAGCATCCGTTTCGAGCGGAACATTTCGTTGCGTTTTCTGTAACTTACAAATTTAACAATAATGGGTATGTTTTTACCAGTTACTTGCCTACCTACTCGGTGGCTCCTATCAATGTCTTGTAGGCTTAAGTTTACACTTATCTTGTTTGCTACTTTCTCGATGACCAGCCTGTCGGTGTCTTCATTTTCGGTTTCTTCCACGACGAATATCCGCAAGCAGTTTCGGCGTGAGTATATCTCGAGCTGCTCTGTTTTTTCTTCTGAGATTTTAGGTTTGAAATCTCACGGTCGTGTTCCGCCAATTTCTTTTCTAACCCTGCCACAAGATCAGAATTGAAGTTCATCGATTCTTCGAGTTGCTTTGCTACAAGATCAGTAAGCACAGATGCCACAGAGCGTAAGAAGGTAGGCGATGTTACAGCCTTATCTAGTGCCTCGTTCACTTGCACCGTGATTTTGGTCTGAAGATCATTGTCGTGGAGGCGAGTAGATTGCGAGTTCAGTCGTGCGTGGGAAAACCGATATAATTATGGAGTATCGCTGCGACATATGCTCGGCGCAACAGTTCTTTTTGGAGTTGTCCTGGACGTCACCGAAGAATGGCGCAGACGCAACACGACTCAAGGGAAGTGAACTGTATATGCATTCAATAAATGCGATGGAATTCTCTCATGTTCAAGGCCAGGCCTGTCATTAATTAACAAGATATGTTTAATTACGAAATGGCCATAGAGTGAGAATGCGCATTTCTCAGCATGAATCTGTTTGTAAATATTGTGTGGATAAATGTTTATTCTTTGGTTTAACATGTTTATGTTATTGTTGTGTGTTTTTATGTATTGTTGGCAAAATGTGCAAAACCCCAGAAGGTAAAGTAATAAATTGCAACAGACACGAGGGTGCTTGTTATTTTGTTTTTCCAGAATGAAATTTGAGTTTTTACTGTAGCATTAAAAACACCAGATATTATTGCAAATGATAGTAGGTCTCAATCCAGTATTGGATAACTTGCACCAAACTACGACCTTATACATTTTTGTAATCGGCCGCATCCAACGTCAAAAATAAGATTAGTAGCTATTAATAAATAGATATGAGATAGGTGGGGGACGCGCGTGCGCGGGGAAACCGATTCAGTATACACCTAACAAGAATGTCTTCTTCTTTAGATAATACAATATCAGAACTTAGTGCTGTTTTGTGATCTGGACTGTTAAAACGAAACTGCAAGCTTTTTCTCGGAACATTAAATAATTTTTTGCAGAATGCACAGATGATCCGTTATTTTTAACCCATTTAATGACATTTGCCATGGGATCTGTATCATTGCTTTGGCTCCTTTGGCATTGAAAAATCTCTTATTTCAGGTCCATGCGGTTTATACCTGTGTGCAATAATATTAAAAAAGATTAAAAACAATCTGACGACAATCATTACCAAAGTGGCCAATGTCACAATTCACACACTATTGAAGATACAGTCAATGGTCATCCCCCCCTTTGTCACTAAATATTCAAAGCTAGGCTTCTCATTTTTAGCTGATATCATTGTCACTCAATAATTCTGACATATCAAGGTAATTTATTTACCGCCGTAATCAACAAACAACACCGTTGGATATCAGGTTTCTAAAGAAAATCTTAAGAAATCTTTACATCAATGAACACGCACCTCATTGTTAAAGAACATCCGCTATATTGCCAACAGTTGCACTCTTGCGGTCAAAGTAAATATTATATTACAACCAAAAAGCTTCCCTTCGCACCATTTTCAAGGAAACTCTTAGAACACTATGTTAGAACAAGCGGTAATTCAAATTATAGTTGGAGTGGCCAATCACTGTACCGTTTACCCCATATATTCAAAATTTTATTGAATTTTATTCTTTAAATGTTGAACAAATAATCTAGTATTAATCAAATTTTTGCGCAGGTGCCTGACGAAGAGAACAGGAAGATTTCTAAATCGTTGTTTGAAAACAGATTTCTATGAATAAATGAAATATAACATGACGAAGGTTCTTTCTTCTACATAATGCATGGCTGTCTAAAAATATTAAATATAGGACTAATTATAATATAAACTCCTACATGTAAAACAGCGTACCGAAACATTTCCTCCTCTTAGTGTTATAATTCAACAATTACTCAATTTAAAAAAGTTCATTCCATCATTTAAAGATCTACAATTGAATGAATTTATGCACGCTTCACAAGATTATCCTCAGAAATGAAAATGGTTAAAAATAGCTTGTGTTAATTGTGTCCAGAAATTGCGTATATCTCTTCACCTCTTCACCGGCACCAATCTTAACAATCATCTTTGAAACAGCACAAAATAATCTTAATCCTGTCACGTGTGCGGAGTTACAGTTGAAAATAAGCATAAACTCTGATTTTGATACTAATATCCTAGATCATATTGTTGAAGTGATTCGAAGATTTTTCCTCTGTTCTCCGAGGAAAAGTAATAAATCATCAAGCAGAAGATGAAAAATCTAATATACTTACACAGATATCTCTGAGCCCTTTATTAAATGTAAATGTATTCATACATTTTACCAAGAGATTGGAACTTTGACCGCAATAGTTTATTTGTAGATTTCGGCAATTCTCTAAAAAATTGAAGTTCATAAATATCTCCTGTAACTGCCGTATACCAATGGATTTCATCTGCATACCAGGAGAATGCGAACAAAAGGAACATTGTGCATTTTGCAATACAAATCTCGATCAAATGAAATCATTGTTCTATCGATTTGCAATAAATCACCAACTCAATATTTGATAATAGTAACGTTAGAACTCGGCTAGCAGTCGTAAATTGGTTTTCATTCAAGGGGGAAGAAATAAAAGCAGAACATATTACCCAGTGTTCGCGGCAAAATGGAATCAAAGGTTCCCTTGTGAAATCTGAACTCAAGGAAATCGAGGGGAGCACCACCAGATTAGTACCGTATTGGTGGAGATGTTATAGATTGAGAACTGAATCATGTAAATGAATCCAAACTCACAATGCGCCATATCTCATTCAAGTGCATTTCGCAGGTATCATCTTTTTTCTCCACATTCACCACTTTCATAAAGCACTGCAGAAGGGTAAACGTACTTTCTGATTAACTTTCAAACATAAATAAACAGGATCCTTCACAGTCTAGGTCCCCACAACAGGGCCTCCCTCCACTCAAATTACTTTCTATCTCGAAGTTTCGTGTGTTCCATTTTTTCAATTAGTTTATTTTCATTAAAGACATACGAGTAGTTTGTCTCTCTACAGTGAGTGTTCAAAATTTATATTTTACAGTATCACATTAAAATATTTACCGAATGATAATTTCAGGATTAGATAATAGTAACCCACTTCAAGTAATATAGAGGAGAGACAGTTGAATGTTCAAAGAATTCTGTAAATCAGGTAGTAAATATAAATAGCACGTTCATAGCATTAAAATATATTAAATACATTACTTGTGTTACAAAACTTCGCCGGTGGCTTGCCACCATCCAGCAAAAGCGAGAAAGGTAAAATCGCAATTATACTTGTTTATTGGCTTACTATTGTCTTATTCCAAAGGCCTCAAAAATAAATAATTTATTGTAAATATAACACTACATTTCAAAACGAACTTATACAGGTGAGAAAAAAAGTTATTGCAACAACAGTGTTGCTTAGTTGTACATGTGTTTTGCTTGGCTGATACGTTGAGAGTAAAAAGTACGCATTCTTATTCATGAAACTATGAAAGTGATTGTATGAAAGTATGAAAGTGATTGTGGAGAAAAAAGATGGTACCTGCGAAATGCACTTGAATGAGATGTGGCGCATTGTGAGTTTGGATTCATTTACATGATTCAGTTCTCAATCTATAACATCTCCACCAATACGGTACTAATCTGGTGGTGCTCCCTTCGATTTCCTTGAGTTCAGTTTTCACATGAGATTTTCTCAAAAACGGCTCTAATGTTTTTCTTTAAACTTTTGGTAAAGACAGTGCTAAATGTACTCAATGAAATGACATAAACGTCATATTGCTCTATTCTTTTGTTTTTTAAAAATTACAAAAATATAATTTTTTACTTGTCTTTAACGTCGTTTATATTTACGTTAGCGGCAATTTGTTCACATTATTATATTGATGAGTACATGTGCTTTCGATAATGGGTAGTAAAGTTTGTCGAAATTGCACATATTGGACACAATATTGCGCGAAATCTACTAAAATGTTGAAAAAATGTATATGACCTTGTAGAAAGAACTCACTATGAAGAACAAATTTTATTTGAAGGAAAAATCTCTATCTGCAACTTTGTAGTTGGAGGAAGACGCCGAATAAAATTCAAACTTTTGCAATTTTCGAAAATTCAAAGTTAACCTTGAAAAACTGACCTTTGCCACCTCGATAAGGGTATTTTACTCTATTCTTACGAGAAATTTAAAGAAAACATTTGGAGCGGTTTTGGGGAAAAATTTGAAAATATTCGGAGGCTACATGTAGAATACTCCGAAATTTTGAAGAAAGTTTTTCAAAATCGCGGCGCCTTGAATAGAACCAGTTCGACGGGAAATATTCCTTTTGAAAGAAATCGTACTTATGGTTTAGACGCTAATGTTGTTCACAGACACCGACGGACGGACGGACGGACGTTTTACTTTCAATTGGGTTTGCGGTATCAAGGACGCACAAAACAGGGATTCTGGATCTTAAATTCTTTGTCACCACAATGCTTGGGCAATATGTTCTTTATTACTGACTATTAAAGGTTTTGTCATTTTGATTCTAGGCTATGGCCATCTCCACACCATTCCTGAACACGAGGCATCCTTGCAGTGAAGTCACACACATTAGAAATGATCCAAATCATGACTCCTGATAGAAGCATTTTTATATGATAGAAAAAATGTTCTTATTTTCAAAAGTATTGCGATAACAAAGAATTTAATATTAAATATTATGATACCGATACACCACAGGAGGTATTAATGGTGCAAACGGTGCTGTATTTAATTTACTTCCGAGAAATTAAAAGGTGTATACAAAAAACATTACGTGCCATATAAAAATGTATTTCCAGTGTGACGTCAGGCTGCAAAAATGGTTTTGCAGGGTCACGTTACGTTTTTCAGTACTTTTAATAAAATACTAACTTCACAAAGGCATGCAGAAACGATATTGCTGGAACTGCTAGAGGTATGAGAACGACAAGAAACATAGCTCCGGGTAAATAAAGAAAATCCCCTTCCACCCACGCTTGAAGCACTTTTAAGTTATGCAACCTGCATTGCACTTACGCGTTTCCGGTTGCTTATCTGAACGTCTACCTAGCGCACGGCTGCGATACGAAGAGGCACGCGAACCACCTCCCACCCTACCTGCATAGGCAATATTCGTTTGTCGTGTCCTCCAGCATTATTTGAATGGCAACTATAGAATCTTCTCTATTTTAATAATGTCTCCCCTTCTCTCCCCCTCCACTAGGGGAATCTTAACAGCAAATGTTTTCAGCAAGAAAGAAAGTAATTACCAAAGTGACCTGAGTAAGAAATACAGGTATTACCAAATTTGATTGAAATGGCTTTAGCATTGAACCAAGAGTTATAGCAAAAATTCGCAAATATACTGAAGATAAATAATTCAGAAGTGAATTTTACATGTATAAACGGCAGTCATTAGCATGGGTTGTTCACATATTATGAGTTAATTCACATGCTCGTTTTCTTCTGAGATGAAATCACCGGCTTTGACAGCAGAGCCTTCTTTGAGCACTGGTGAGACAGAAGGGTCATGGCTCACTATTGCTTCTTCGTGGAATCCCTGGCTGCGGTCTATCACACATGACAGCGACCTTCACCACTGTTGAGGCTGCGAATATAGCTTACGTTTTTTGGGAGAGCTTCTCAAGATTTTCGTGCCGAACAAAGTGCTACACGTCTTTCTAATCCTTTGACACAACGGGAGATTCTGAAACGACAAGTATTAAGATTGTTAGCATACCTCGGCGTAAGGATCATTAAGTGTTGGAGAAATTGTCAGTTTTATCTGTATCTAGGATAAAGGATCTGTATCTGGGATAAAGATAATCTTTAGGTTAACTGATTCGTTTTTTCGTGCATATGAGTAGCCCCCTGTGGGGGCGGAGAATGCAATACCATTTATTACAGGAAAGCTACCAACCTTGCATTGAACTTCACTTTCATTGCAGTCAATACGCGCGTAATGTTCGTTTTTTCATGAGCGGGGAGAAACGCCATCAGCAGGCTCGACTGCACACTTCCAAACAATGGCATCATGCCGTGTCTTATTTCGAAAGAGCTGATTTTCGAGAAATTCTGACAATGTGACGCGCTTCTGCCTGCTCGTTGGCCTCCGGTATCTTGTCTGTGGCACGCTCTCTCGGCCGTCTTATAAACCAGTTGAAATCCCGTTCAAAGAGTTGCATCTAAAAAATTAATTAATTCCTTTTAGCAGTTTTTCGGGAAACTTAAGGCTATCACGAACGCTGTAAGTTTGAAATGTAAGCCCTTTGTTATAAATTTGCGTCTAAGAATGGTTATAAATGATTGCTTTAGAATTACGGCGCCAAATCTGAACCTATTTGGCCGCCTGTCCCAACAACCGTATGTCCCAACAACCACCATCCCCATTTTGAGGATACAGATTCACGATATCTCATGAATTGAAATTAATTTAATGTTAGAAACCTTCTTTACATAAGTCAGTAAACGCAACCTCCGGTTACTACTCATTTTTCAATGAAGTTAAAAATGTGACAGAAGTTAACTTAACTTATATAAGTTAACACGAAGTACATCTCGGAAGTTTGTATTGAACTTCTTTACACCATGAGCAGCAAGCAAAGCTCTCGCAATGTTAAATTGATTTTAGTTTTCAGACGGTTTCTTTGAGAGTTCGAAAGCATACAACTTCTAGCTTCCATTACATCATATTTCATCCTTATCCGGACTCGATAATTTAAACATCTCTACTTGTAGCGAAAGAAGATTTACGGAGTCTGAAGTGTTGGAGTGTGCACTTGCTGCCGCCTCCTTTCCTGACTTAAACCAGAGACTGAGGTGCAGAGTGCCAAAGGAAAAATTCCCCCGACTGCGCACCTCAACAGGGAACAACCTGCGGCTGACCAGAAGTTTGTCGCAAGTTTTCGGGTGAGCTCGCTAAAGACTAAAAGCCCTCGTTCCCTATTCCTCATACTGTGTAGCGCGTCTCTTGTGACACAGGGCGATTATTGTACTAGTATATTCGCGACTCCGCGCCCAACTGCTCGTAGTTAAGGCTGCTGCCGGCAGTGGCGGATATGTAGGAAGGGAGCCCATGCCGGCCTCCAATGTATTTTTTTGTAATTTTGTTTTTATTTTATTGTATTTAAATAAATACCATATAATGATTGCATTATATACAAATGAGTATTATTTGTATTATAAGTATACAATATTTTTATTTTTATTTTCAAATTTCCGAATTTTAATTTTTTATTTCAAAAATATTTATGAAGGGAGGCTCAATTTTAAGCACCCTCTTCTGAGAATGTATTCTAGATACGCCCCATTGCTACTTGACTTTTGAGTGCGCAGGATTTTTTAAGAATTACATCCATTGACTAAGGTTGAGTAAATGTGCGAGATCCATAAGACTATTATATTCAGCATCTAGTGAGACCATTAAAACTCGATGTTTGCCTCAAATCCAGGCATAAAATTGTGCTGCAATGATTACTCTTGAGAAAATCTACAATGTTCTATTCTCTCGCTTCTTAAGTTTTCGAAGATTTTGTAACGATTGATCAAGTCGATCAAGCACATCCCAATCATTTTCAATGGGCGTTTTATAAGGCAATCTGGAAGAACGAAACAATCTACGAAAAATTTTGGAAGAAAGCACGCGTTGTCGCAGCAGTACCAGGTTCAGAATTATCCCGCTGAAATGCTGTCCCTGGGAGGCCTTGCAAATACGAATGTCTACACAATATTGCTGACGTAAGTGACTCCGGTGGTGGCGACACGCGAGCACATGAGAGGCGAAGCGATCTATTGCCGCACCCAACGACCACTCGAGCCGCTCAACTAGCACGCAAATGTAAAGTGCGCTTGCAAGCATACTCGACTCGGTCACAAAACGACACCCTCTCCCACGCCCCCTGCCCAGCTGACACGTGGAAGAACAGGTTGGCCGCGCAGAAAGGCAGCTTTTGCACAGAATAAATTTGCTGTCGAAAACAAGACTCACGAAATCCCGACATCGGAATATATCGTATTAAATTATCGAGTTGAATAAAACTCGAGTTGTATGCAATTTACGTCTCCATGCATTAAATTTATCAAAGTGTTGCTCGAATTATCTTCTACACTGAAAAAACGAGTGATGAAAATAATTTTTGTGTCTAACGGTTTTATTTCATTGTCAACGTAGTCGTTTCAAATAACACGAGAAAGATTGTATTGTCGTACCGGGATTTCTCGAATTGTTATATGTGCTTTCTCCTAGCGCTGTATTACTTTAACCTTCCAGCGGGCGCGCGTAAAATGTTCATACCAGCAGGCGCGTGCCGCAAATTTTACGACATTCAATGACTTTTGAAAAAATCAAAGAAATTGTAGAACAACGGAATTTTATGTCGTATTATAATATCTAAGAATGATATTTACTACCAAAAACCATGTCCGTTGATAAACGTTCGTATTTAGTATCAAAACGATCTTGTTCCGATCCAGTATCGTTCTGATGCTCGTCCATATTTTCAACATTCGTTTACTGTCACTGTCACTATCGAATTCATGATCTTTCTCCGATCAGACAGCTCTTGAAGAATATTCGGATTTTCGTTCACATGAATTCTTTATCTGGACATTTTACAGAAAATTTTGATTAGGTCAAATTATTATACCATATTTTAGAACAACAGCCGGCGCGCAGCGTAAAGTTTACGTCATTATGCCCTTATCCCGAATAGGGCGTTATAAAAACTGAATATAGCGTGCAAACTAAACAGTGGCTGCAGGAATGCATCACTAAAGATACCTACAAGGAATACTAAGAACGCAGAAGTCTTTGACAACAATGAGTTGACAGCAAACCAAAAAAATCTGCTATTGTCATAAAATTTACGACAGCGCACCCGCTGGAAGGTTAAGAAGAGTGAGGTCGAGGTGTTCGTTTTCAACTTCATACCTTTACATTTAACGCCCGCCCTCCTCATTTTCCCTTTGTCTGAGGCACGCCTCAGCTCAACGGTCGTGATGGAGGGAACAGCTCCACAAAGAACAGCGCGTATTCGCACACAGGTTGTTACACGAGCAGCTTTCGTGAATGTCTCTGCCCGAGAGCAAACCGTTCCTTTTTAAAGAGCGACGAATGCTGAATACGAATGCTTCTCCCGAGATTTCTCATTTAATCGCCCGACAACAGCACGATTCGGAACAAACGTCAGATATTACTAAAATGGCAATGGAAAACTCAACAGAATCTGAACAAAAATACGGTTTAATATCACATTTTCATTGACAGTGAGCAGATTCCTCTGACGTCTCGGTCAAGCAACTGTAGAATGATGGACCGGAAGAGATGGCTCAGTGCATCAACTGATGTCACTACAGTGCCTCTGACCGGGAGGTTGTAGGTTCGAGTCCTGACTGTGGCAGGATTTTCAACACCAGCTTGTCAGCTAGGTTGAATTCAGTCCCTGTCTGGGGGAGAATTCTAGCGGCCGGCTGCTCTGTTTGGTAGTTTTCCGTGGTTTCTGCGGTCAACACCAGGCGAATGCCGGAACAGTAATGCCTAACAAACTGGCCATGGGCCACACGCAATATTTCCTTTCTCTTCCTTGTCTTACCCCTTAGGAACCCACACCTACATTTACATGCACCTCAATACCACATATGCCGGGAGCGTGTTAGAGCTTGTCCGACTGTGGCGGTGCCCCATTGTTGGGATATACCTGATTAAGAATAACCCCACTAGCCGACGACAGGTTGGGGCCGGATCTCGCCATCCAGCGAGAGAATATCACCGCCATCTCCCGAGGAAAACATGCATTAAACCTTCAGGACTAATGGCATTAGCAGTTGATGCTCCCGGAAACACCAATCAGTCAGTGCCCACCAACCATCAGTCAAGTGCAGGATGAACTGCCCACCAATCAGGAGCGGATGTCAGAAATGCCGCTTGCGTAAATGCATTGCATAAGATTTCTCAAATGTTCATTTGCAAAAAGAGGTCTTCGTCTTCTATATGCTCCAGAAGTTGGTAACATTCATTCTTAACCATCCTGCACATAAATACTTCTTTCATCTGAAAGGAGGAAATATTCCACGTGCTTACGCAGTTGCATCTGCTGAGGTCACATTTTGTAGGTGTGGTTTCATTTAAAATGCACGCTTTGCTCTATTCTCTGTAACATTGCTTTTGCGCTTCTCGTATGTCGCCTGTTTTACAAAGTGACATATCTTCCGCATGAATATTACGCAAGAAAAATAAGAACTTCGTGCTTTCATCTTCAAATCGACCATTCCAGCCTTTTTCTCTTAATAAGCAGCACGGTTACAGTATCTCTGCAATAGTGCGTTTATAGTTCCACTTGTGGCAGAACTGTCCAAATTCGTTGCTAACAGGAAAGTGATGATTTTTCTTTGGCGTGCATTTTCCTCCCGAGGAGGTATCTGTTTGCACTACTCAAAAGATATGAATTATATACTTTTACGAAATCTGGGTATATTCTATTCCCACGATTAAATATGAAGTTTGAAGTAAAAATGAAATATCTTACTTTTTATAAAGAAAGAAACAATACAGTTAGTTATTATCTCAAGTTTAATGTTCTGCAAATGGAGTAAGCAAGTGTAAGATTTAATGAAACTGAGTTTCTTTGCAGCAGTATAGCTGAATTTCAACTTTAATAAGTAGAGAGCGTTTGTCCTTAACCGAAACGTTTAATCATAACGGTTATCAATAACATAACGTGTAACGTAAGAAAAACAAAGAGAATTTTTTCACAACGCTTACACTTAGTAGATTCTGATATTTGAGAACAATTTTTGTAAGTTACACAAACGTTTGGTGCCTTTCCGGTTTTGTTTATTGAGTTTTCAATTCGTTTATCTCGGTTTCGACTTTGTACTTCGATTCTTTACATCTATTTTACATCAACATCTCATGCTTCCGGGCAAACAACACCGAAAAGTGATTTCCTATCGAGACCTTTTCTACTCTCTCGGTATGAGCAGGTATTTACGAAGAGCATTCCTGCGTGCGTACTTGTTCCCTGCAATTGAAGGAATAATAGAATGCTTTTGGAATCTGTTGGATAAGTTCGATATAAAAACATCAATTCTGAACAAATGTTTAGAGCCAAATTTACCTGGAATTATAAAGTCTGTAAACTTTGGTACGTTCCATAGTTTAATTGCATCAATTGCTTTCTCGTTTCAATCCATGGCAATTTCAGTAATTTATTATTAGCCTTCATCCTCGAAAGGATTGAAAGCCAATACTTCCTTAGACACGCAGTAGTATACATCATCTTATGCAAAATGCCGCAGCTGGTTTTCGCTTGCCACGATAAACCATATTTCTACAAGACACAGTGAAAACTCAAAAGAAGTTTAACAGGCAACCGATTCGGTACACGTTATGAAGCCTCTCTTACCGAACCAAGTCTGTCTAAGGCTTACGTCTGCTACAGAGGCCATGATAGGTGTTCCCGGCGTTAAGTGACAACAGCCGGGTCCGTTTATCTTTAAGTATCGATGCTCAAACATTATCTAGTATTTAACAGAGAAACACTTATGTAATTATTTAAAAGTAAAAATTGTAACTTTAATCTTCTACTATAAGTATTGGCGACATCAGCGTCTCATTTTGCTTGCTTTTTGTCCAGTGTTGTAGTTAGAACTCGCTGCAATACTGCAATCTTACTGTATATCGTAATTGCACACTCGAGGCCACGAGTGAGGTACATTCACATTCTGTGTATTGGGAAAATTCTTTTGCCGGCCATATGTCGCCACCTCCCGAGCGACTGCGTTCCCCGCTCGACAGCTAAGCCCCGCCGACATCCTCGGTCACCCCACCGAACGCCCCCCCCCCCCGCCTCCGCCGCTCGTTCGCCACCAACGAACGTTGCACCTGATCGTCAGTGGCGCGAGCGTGGGAACACTATCTAGCACACTGCGATTTTCGTAACAGCGTCCCTGACAGAAATCAGCTGTTTCGCTGCCATCCAATCGGCAGCTTATATTTCGCGACAGTGACGTCACTATGGTGACCGTGAACAGCTGATTTCTGTCAGGGACGCTGTTACGAAAATCGCAGTATAGAACAAGGACCTCTATAGTACAAGGCCAGCTTCCACGCTGAACGGTCGACTCCATGCCAGTTAACACGCACTGTGCATTTTTCTATATTTCACTTTGTCACGTCGGGTTAGTGACGTGCAATGTGTACAGCTCCGCGAATAAACGAATATCGTATCATTCTCCAGCTATTATCAGGAAATGATTAACTCTCAGCACTGCAATTTACTGTGAATTACTTCAATCCCAACTGATGTTACTACAAGCATGTAAGTTTTATGTTTTCTGCGTAACCTTTTATTTCTGCATAAACTTGTGAGCCACGCGTCTTAATTACGTTGCTCCATGGACTGCCACTACCAGCTAACTCGTGAAAATACGTTATAATACGTAACTGAAAGTGCATTTAAACTTACCAGTGGCGTGGTAGTGCTATAGTGAACCATGCATCCTAAATACGTTGCTTCGCAACATGCCATTCTCAGCCAACACGAGGTAACGGTAAACTTTCTGTCATAATGTACTGTGAAATGTGATATCTTGAGCTTATGCCAACATACAAACTGTGAGTGTTCCGGCGGCATGAACATATTAAACCACATGTTCTAGGAAATTGCATCACACGTAGCAACGTTGAACACACATTGGGCAGCTACGTCCTCTTCCAAGGGATTCAATGTAACTTCTACAACCGTCAATTATAATTCACGGCATACCTGGACTTCTAGTCGCCGTAGAGTGCTTGCCAACCGTCGTCCACATCCCCTCTCTAGTCAGATCACAACACGTGCCCTGAGCACCTGAACAGTCTTCAAGTACACGCTGCAATACTATGACTCAGTTTGTATTCAATGTACCATGTTTTTCATTTCAGCACTGCTATATTGTGCTATGTTACATGTTCAACTTTATGTTAAGTGCCAACTGCAACCAACCCAATTTTCAACTTTAAATGCCTGCGGCTTTTGCAATCTTTCAATGTTAACTGTAATTAATTCGATCAGTCTTCATTGTAAACGCTTACAACGATTGAAATAAAGTGCTTTTAACTTAAGAGTAATCATAATTATAATCAAGTGTATTTTTACTTACTTTTAATTACAGGTTTTTCTCTTCAATTAGTGCATGCCAACTGAAAGTAATAGTGACATCCTCTATAGAAATAACATTTATAGGGAACGCGTCCGCATCGCATTATACGCGGTGGTCCTCCGAGTTGTCAATAACAAAGTTACCAAGGTACGTGGAAGGGGCTGATTGCTCGCTCATTCGAACCATCTCATCAGTCCACATGCCTCCTCAAACAGCCCTCAACACTTGTTATCGTCTAGTTTTGTACTTTTCTAGGAAAAGGTTTGCAAGAAATAGGCTCATTTACATTTTAAATGTCATTTAATCGTTTGTGATGAATTAAGGATATTTTGGCGCTTATCTGATAATTTTTTGTGTGATATTTAGGAGCTTTAGCTTTGCTTCGACAAGTTACTTCACAGACCCACTGTACTAATAAAGAACCTCGCTATACTGAAATATTCCCCGCAAATGTCGATTTACTGAGGTGTACAAATGATCCTCGTAATAAATATTATATCGTACGATTCCATAAAAATATTTTTCAAGTAAAAAGGAATATAGCACTGAGGAGGAGGAGTACCCAAATTGAGTGCTCCACCGTATTAAATTCAAGAATCTCAGCATCCAAATCTGTTTCCTTCATCAATAAGCCACCGGGGGTGCCTGACGTCGGCCGGATGCTGGAATCAATGAATGTGACCGGAGACTGCGAAAGACGGCGAAAGCGAACTGCGTAAAAGGAACTTCGTCTGACGGCTGCCAGAGCCCTTATTGCGCTCTATAAATCTACTTGGCCCCCAATCGTTTCTGCGCCCTGAAAACGTCAATGGCCGAGCGCTGTGCAACCCCACCCGGCCCCTACTTGTTCGGTTCTAAAGGTCAGGGAGTAACGCGTCCACCATTCAAGACAGTGTTTTGCCTGGTCTATGTCTTCTTGTCATTTGGAGAAATGCTCCTGGCACAGCCTATCGTCAATAATGGGCCGTGAGAGAGAGGATGCTCAATCTTTTAAAATGAATTATATTTGGACATCACTAGTGACTCTGATGATCGGGTTACTTTTACTATACAATTTAAACAATTCACTATTTAAGTCATTTTAAAAAAATCAGAAAAATGAAATTAAAAATATAGTTATAAAGTAAATAAATTCCTTTCATATCTCCCCATAGTATATTTTCAGTCTGTTGATTATGATGTTGAACACCGTATATTAGGTTATCTAATGTTGATTTCTGTTCCTAACCTTGAAATTCAAAAACCCATTTTCTTAGTGAGAAGAATTAAGCTAAGACTACTTTACTTACCTCGAGACAATGCCACTATTTAATTGATGATTTGACTACATCGAAGATGAGTCATATAAATCATCATTCCTCTGCTCATATTTCTCAGAGTATGTTTATCTATTTTGTAGTTTGTCGTTTATCAAGCTTTTTTAGTGAAGTACGAGATCGATTGATTGATTCGTGTTTCCGGGCGAGTCAATGAATTAGGTCATTAGTCCCGTAAGTGTAGTGCGTGTTTTCTCGGGAGGTGACGATGATCTTCTCCCCGCTGGATGGCGAGATGTGGCGCCGATCTAACGTCGACTAGTAGGGTTTCCCCTCAACCAGGTATCTCCCATCAGCGGGGCACCGCTCCAGCCGGGACAAGCTGTAAGCCCCCGACCGGTCTCCCGACATGTGTGGTAGTGCAGTGCATATTAGTGTAAGTGTGTGTGTGTGTGTGTGTGAGGAGAGAATAGGACAAGGAAGAGGAAGGAAAGATCGCGCGCGGTCCGTGGCCCGCTTGTGAAGGTACTGCTCCGACATTCGCCTGGTGTTGATCGAAGAAACCACGGAAAATTACCGATCAGAACAGCCGACCGCTAGAATTTTTCTCCAGACAGCGACTGAATTCGACCTAGCTGACAAGCTAGTGTCGAAAATCCTGCCGCCGCCGTCGGGACTCGAACTTAGGACCTCCCAATCAGAGGGACTGCAGTGACATCAGAAAGTACGAGATAATTAGAAAATTCATCCTAGTGGGTTGATTGTGAAGTTTCTGTAATATTTTCTACAATTTTATGATTTAATACAAATAATAATTTCAGACTGTTTCTCGATTTAGTTTTTACACGGGCTCCGATGGTGTCAGAATATGCAGTTGAGTCTTCAACAAATATTTCTGTCTTCGAGAGGATGTAGTTTCAACTCCAGACGGTGGAGTATGGACCAGATAAGAAGATTATTCTGTGTCAGCTAATTGCTCTGGTGGTTCATTTTCGTAGTATGGATGTAGAGTTCAGAGACAGTTAAGAAAACCACTAGTTTATTAGTGGAACAATGTCATGGATAACTCGTCGACTTGTTATATACTATCTTGATTTAGTAGCTTGTGTGGAGTGTAGGTAGCAGAGAGGAAAAACGTGCATGTTGCAAGAAACATTGTAAATCGCCTTCAATAATAATATTTCATAATTGAAATAGAATAATTATAACAACTTATCCAATCAATTATTTATATCTTATTATATATACTTATCAATCACTTGATTATACGTAAAGGGCATTCATAAAACGTATCCCTCACAACTTATCAATTTCAGGCGACTACCGGAGTACAATGGACCACGAACTGCCAGCGATACTAACTTCTTCATGCTGTTCTCTCTCATATTTTTGGGCCAAGGATAGACTTGTCTCTCACCTTAATATGAGCACTCCCACCTAAGATCCAGAAATTAGTTTTTAAATTGCGTGAGTACGGATATATCTGGCCATAACCCATGAACTTTAAATGACCAAAAACTAATTGCCAATCAGTAGCTATCTTCATCGAAACGTCTCTCCACACAATTAGGGTTTGTTTGGGTACGACGAAGCTTAACCACTCGCATTACGCGAACATGCATGAAAATGCATAACATTTAGTAACCTTCTTCAAATATATTATCCCCAGGGGCGTGTCCTTTGCCGGCAGTCCATCACCGCAGTAGAGACTTCCGAAGCTTTTAGCAGGCGCGACACGACGCTCGCTGCGAGACAGAGTTCGGCGCTTATCTCGAGACCTCCAGGGGTGAGATGCCAGCAGAGGGGCGGACCCGTTCGCTCCAACAGACGCAGCCTCCACATATTCAACGGATTTTGCGCCCAGTAAACATTCATCCTGGTGGCAGCGGTGGTTTGTGAGAGTGGAGGAACTGCAAGAAAAGGGAAAAAGTAATCCATATAATGCTTACCTTTATTACCTCTTTTTTTTCAGTTCTAATGACCCACTTTGACTGCAGAAAATTCGTCAGTCGTAATGGCTATCATTATTATTCACGTGCCTTCCAGTGTTCGTTTTTTTCTTGCTGCTCTGTCCGAGCAAAAAACTACTGCCATGGCCATTTTTTAAAAGTTGTTAAGCTTTAGAAGAATATTGGAGAGGAAAGCCGTCTATGAAATCTTACTTCAAGCCGGACATTTCGCACCGTTTAGATAGCGCAGCCTCCGTTTCCATGGCAACGAAACGTGCTGGGCCACCATAGCGTGCGTTACAATCACCCATTCTATTAGGGTTGTCGAAAAAATTTATAACACCATGTGCTCCGCCCAACGAACAAAAGCTGGACGTTAGCCTGAGTGCGATCGAGATATTGGTGATATGTTGCCTTTTAAAGTATGAGATCTTTTTTCTCATTTTATCTACAAAAATGTTGAGGTTGTATTCAAAAACTGCCTTTTGCAAGAACGTAAATTGTGTATTAATGGCTATTGCTTCAGTTTCACGGGATCTTTTCTAGTACTAGGTAAATTCATATTCATAGATTTAAATGAATAAGAGGATTACCTGACAATATGAAGAAATTTTTGGAAGATATGGAAAGTGTGCTTTTTTTTTGAAATTCTTAAAACGCTTTTAGGTGCTTAATTTAATATGAGAAGAAATATTTCATAATAGTCTATCCAGAAAGTATAACTTCGCAGTAAAACCTTTTTTAAGCAAATGCACCATTACAAATGAAAAGTCTAAATTAAGTCTGTAATGAATCGCCGGTGCTTCTACAAATAAATGAAAACAGTTACAGACATGCTAGATACACATTTAGGATGAGGCAATTTCTCCAGGGTTTATTTGCATGCTGCGCACGCTCGCCATTTTCCCTGTAGAGTTTCCTTGAACAGGGTTGAAGGGTAAGACCTTTGAGAGCATCAGATCATTGTTTCTACGCAGTTCGTGACGCTCACAAGGACCTCCGAGCCGATGATTTGTGTTCTGCACACCGGGACTGAAATTTTCTGGTGCAAAGTAATTTTTGTAATTCCCCCACTCTAACCCTTATATCGGAATAAATTATTCATATGTTACTATGTTTCAGCAGTTGTGCATTTACTGAAGCGCTCATTTCGACTCACGCCGTTTACTGTATTTGAACTGGAACGATGCACTTTGCGGTGCGCATAAGGCAAAATGTCACTTTGTGGAATGCGTATCACAAAGTAGCCATCGTTCACAACGTAGCCATCGCATATCACAGCCATTTAAATATAACTCTAGTACGGCATGAATCAATACAAACGCGTTTCGAATTTTGTGAATGATCCGAAGACTACATACATGAGATTTTTTGCCGGGATCGTTAATCAAGGGAAAAAAACAATCCATGAAAAAAATTGTCCAATTTCTCTTAAAACTTTCCCAAACTGTATAACAATTATAAGATTAAAAAGTTTTGTAGTTTTTATTAAATTAAAGCGTTTGATTTTCGGGAAACTAGTGTCTTGCTTATGTGTGTACTCATACTAATAAATCACACGGCAATGATTATTGAAAATAATTAAAGATACATTTTATTCTCTTTATTACAGCATATTTGCTTGAGAAGTGCCAGAATTATATTTATTATACTTAGTGAAGCTACTAAAATTTTCGATACAGAGAACTACGCAATTCTACTACAATTCTCCATTTTTTCGCGTAGCATTATATAACTTTCCCTATACTACGTATATACGTACGAATACGGGAAAGTAAAAAACATCGGCAAAACTGTTTTCTGACCATGAAATGCAAATTCCTGTAAAAAAAGTGTCAAAAGGATCGGAAAATCCACACAATGTGTGTAATACTTGTATTTATTTACACGCTTAAAATGTTTACTTTTTTTAGTGTTAAGCTAAATGGGAGACATAATTACGAGATTTTAAACTGGTACAATTTTACTTCATAAACTGCCTAAGTCGCGTAATAAAGAAGAAGTTTAAAAGTTACAATGCGAGGAAATTACATTAACAAAAGTCTGGGCCGGCATGCAACTAAGAAAGACTAGTGCTCAGATTCAAGTTTTTCGTTTATTCCTCCATGTTCGCTTTAAGGTTGAAGTCGTGTGCCCGAGAAGAGCTGATTAAACGAAACTTCGCGAGGAAGAGAAAAACGATCTGCATCTTCGTGAACTTCCGGTGCTTCGTCTAGAAAAGGAGCACCTGGATGGAGCAGTCTTTAATTTATTTTCATTTAAAACGCGTTAAAAAGTACAAATATTGTAAGAAAGTCCCCGGTCCGAGTTCGGAGATCGTCAAGGTGATAGTGTCGTTATTCTCGGCTCGAAGGGCCGCAGGTTTGAATTGCCAGATATGTATAGACGAGATATGATATGAATTGTCAAAAAATTCTTTTTCAACAACAAAAAGCATAATTTAATTACAAGATTTCCATCTTACAGATTCATAAATTTCACCCAAGGTTTATTAATATCTCTAAATACAATGAAGTTGTCACTAACTATTTCACTCATGTGATTTCCACCAATCACATAGAAGAATTCGTAGCTTAAGAGCCAATCGAACATGACAATATAAATTTGAAAGAATATTCGCGTGGTACTTTTGCTTTCTCGCTCATTCTTTTCCATTATTCGGCGATGGCACTTAATAGAGAAAGCATCGCTAGAATTCTCTTATTTAACTTGCACGATTAAAATGATAAGAATAATAAATCAAGATTATGAAACATTTGTTTTTGCTTCATTCGCTCTCATTTTGCTTTAAAAGTTCAGATAAGTAATTCTAGAATTTATGAACCACTTATAAATCACGTGATTTGGGGTTTGTTAATGAAGAAACTTTTATTAAAAATCTTTTTCTCTTCTTTAAGACATGTGTTTGTTAGTACCTGTCGATGTGTGTACAAGGGGTGGGGCATAAGTCATGACAACTATTTTTTTTCTGAGAACACGAGCACGGATAGAAATGTGAAATAGGCACATGAAGTAATAGGTATGAACTAAGTGTGTGGGCATTTAATGACACACCAAATTTGTGTTTCTCTCATTAAGATATTTGAAATGACAGTACTGGTTGCATGTTCAAAAGCATTGTAGCATATACGAGTTCACATTACAAAAGCATTGCTTGCCCATTTTAAGGGCCCGATTACCGCACTTGCCATATCGGTTCGCACACTCACAGGTCGGTACGTTCTGTTCTGAACACACATTAGTACAGCTTGACTTTCACGCGACAAAAACATTGCGAAATCTGATAACATTCTTTTAGAAAAAAAGTTGTCAGGACTTTTTTAATGTTTTTTTAAGTTTGTTCTTTACAGTTTGACAGTTTATCCTGTTCAATACTGTGACTAAAACAGTCTACACCGACTTGTTCAATAATATTCATTTCATATCAGTTTAAGTATAACAACAAAATATTTAAATATAATATGTTTTCAATGTTTCACTTCGTTTTACTTTTAATCCAATTATAGAATGTCTAAAATACTTCAATGCATTTTTTAATCATATACATCACAAAATGATAATCTAGGGTTTGTTATTACGAAGTCCACAAATGATATCCGTATTCATAATCCAAAGTAAGCCGTTGTGCTTACCTCTCTCATAAGTGTGAGTGTTGATGTTTACCCGCCTTCGTCTTCCAGATGAACGAGCAGAACCTCCGTTCCTCAAACCTCTGGCCTCTTCTGTTTCGTATTTTACCCAAACTCAATTTTCCTTCTTTATGGACGTTGTAAACAAAATGAGCAAGAGGAACAACACGCCGATAATGCTTTTAATAAAACTTTCTCTTCGACTCTTGTATTCAATTTCCTCTTCTTCACCTCTGACACGAATAAAGAACTTTATGATGATGAAAATTCTCTATCATAATATCTCAAAGCACTTTGAAAACGAGAATAGCCTTAAGAAACGCATTCCAACATTCTGTTGATTCTGAGTTAATTTATCAGTAATGAAATGCTTACCATAATGTTTTTAGATTCCTATGAAACAGTTTTGTAACTAAATTTGTCACGTTAAATTGTTAAATTAATATGAATTGACTTTACGAGCTCATTTCTTATGACTGCTGAGAGCGGAAGAGGAATATTTTTGTTTCATTGTGACTGATAAAATGTTTCATTACTCGACTGACTATTCTACTCATGAAATTGAGACCAATAGTTTTTCAGAATATTTAAGATATTGACAAATCAGAGCAGTGATTCACAGAATAATCAGTTTTCTTATCGATTTTTCCTATCATCTCCTCCTCAGTGCCCAATCATTACCTATGATTCATCCATCTTGGGAGGCGGTATGTATCGATCCCTGTGTTTAGTTACATCTAAGCGCATTTTTTCATTGACTTATTCAATGTACGAAATGGCGAAAAGATTTGGTGATGCATCTGAACAAGAAATAAATGAAATTATTCAATATGCTACTTCAGAGCACACAGAGAAAAATAGACAATGCGTTTGGAGACTATTTCAAAATGTTTCTATGGAGCGAAGCTACATGTTAGAAGAAGATACAACACAATAAATTGCGAATATTTTGAAGGATTGGACTGTCAATATGTGCAAATCAAATGGACAAGAGTACAAGGAATCTATACTGAAAACAAAATAGAATGTAATTGCAAAACTGATCTAAGAAAGATATTTTAAAGAACAGAACTTCTAATCCATTCAAAGATTTAGAATTTAAAGACGCAAGAGATGCAAAGAATTCGAAAAGGAAACTGCTTGAAAAACTTCCTGAGAAACGAAAGGTGAGCTCCGTATCGTATAATTTTGATGGTTGTGAATTCAATACTTGTGTACTTAATAATTAATTCATTAAATAAACCCATAGGTTTCTTGTTTCCGTTACGTGCAGTTTCTACTTGTTCATATTTGTGCTGTATTAATCCTTACTTGTAGAGGTTAACCTCCTTGATTTCAACATTGCAGACGGTCTTGATTAAGTAAACAAAGAATGCAGGTATCAAAGTAGTAATTAAAATCATTAAAATATGTAAACATAGCAAATTAACGTACGTAACTAGCATTAATGAACCAGCTTCCCAAATTCAAGTTTCATTCGAGAAATTTGCGATGCCAAGCGATACCATTGGAGCGCTGGAGGTAAAACTGTGTGTACTGGTGTTTACTCTATTTACTGGCTGACTTGTAAGGTCTTCTGAGTCACAGGATTACGGAATTGGCCAAAGTCTCAGTAAATAGCAAAATCATGAGTAATAGTTTAATGAGAGTATTGGAGCTCACATAAGTTCTGTATTTCTATAGACGTTCATATTTAACTTTTTAACCCCAAATGTACCCTTAAACTTTAATATGAAATTATTAAGATACACATTCTCGGACTATATTTAAAACTTTCTTTATATAACTACGTCCGTATTGGTCGTACAACCTGGGTGTCTCTGGCAGGGGACGAGATTAGGGAACTCGTCCCACCCCCAACATTTTCAAGTCCCTTTTTGCAATAATTTTATCTTAATTTCATTTTTACGAAAGATACTTCCAGTAAAAGGACTCTTAATCTTTATATGCCACTCAGACCGATGAACGTAAAAATTGCTGGCCTCTTTCGTTAGTCAAAACGTAAAAAAGTAAAATGCGCATGAAAGGAATATTACGAAGGTCCCAAAGTAACAGGGGCGTAGGTCAACCTTTGCAAGCATGCACTTTCATACCAAACGACAATAACCAATAAGCATATTTTCCCATCATTTCTGTCTCAATCTCAGCTGCCCCCGCCACCCTTTACGTGACCGCCCTCCTTTGCTAAGTTTATTGTTGGTGTACATTATTGAATTCCTAAAGAGCTTTGATACAACTTACCATTTCCCGTATACATACGAGAATATACGGATAGGGAAAGTTATGTAATGCTGCGCGAAAAAAACGGCTTATTTTCAGCAGAAACTAGTGGTGCAACAGAATGGCACAGACTTTCCAGTATTAGTTTCCTGTTTCGTTTGGACTCGGCAAGCTATTCGGACATGCCAATACTCTTGACAGCTGCCACCTGCGCAACCCAAACTACATTTTTGACATTTTATTCATTTTTCGGTTTCCTAATAGTACAACAAAAAATTATTTTAAGAATATTAAAAAACAGTTAAAGCTTGTCCTAAATGGCAATTTTCGTTGAAAATTTTGGAGCCGTTTTCAATAAAATGGCGTTTAAGCGCTATTGTAAATGCGAAATTTGAAGTTCTTTTTAACAGAACATTTTTGAGTTTTTGAAAAACTTCATTTAAAGTCATTTGAAGCACTAACACTCACAAATTTAATTGCGTTTACAAATTGCTGGAAATGTACATTTTAACGGTATGAGAAAACTATCAAAAAAATTACATTTGTGTAATTTTTGAAGAAACAAAACAATATCCCAAAATTGACTTTACGCCATATTAAAGAGTGCAATTAGCACTATCCATTCGAAAAGTTTGAACAAAAAATTTCAAGTAATTTTTTAGAAAACGGCGTTTGAGCTTTTCTGAAAATACGGAATTTTGAGCTAGTATTCACAAAAAACCATTCAATTTTTGAGAAACTTTATTAAAAATTATTTAAAGCACATATACTCATTAATACAATAATGTAAACAAATAGCCACTAATGTAAATATTAACGACGTGAGAGACAAGTAAAGAAAGGTAGATTTTTGTAATTTTTGAAAAACCAAAGAATACAGTAATGTGGCGTTAATGCCATCTCATAAAGTGCATTTAGTACTATTCCTACCGAAAGTTCAAAGAAATAATTTGGAGCCGTTTTTGAGAAAATCTGTTTTTTGTAATTTTTTAAAATTGTAAATATTGTGTGCAACATTGCGTAAAAACTAGTAAAATTTTCAAAAAAATTTACATGATCTTAATGAAAGAACTCGCTTTGGACAACAGATTTTATTGGAAGGAAAAATTTCTATCTTCAATTTTGTAGTTCTACGAAGACGCCGAAAGAATTTCAAACTTTTGCAATTTTCGAAAATTCAGAGTTAACCGTGAAAATGAGACCTGTGCCACCTTATTAGACGTTCTTTACTCTATTATTTCAAGAAATTTAAAGAAAAAACTTGGAGCGGGTTTTGAGAAAATTTTGAAAATGTCCGGCGGGCTTCATGTAAATTACCTTCAAATTTTGAAGAAAGTTTTTCAAAATCGAGGCGCCTTGAGTGGACGCAGATCGACCAGGGAATATCCATTTTGGAAGAAATCGCACGTATGGTGTACGCGCTAGTGTTGTTCACAGACGGACAGACGGACACACGGACAGACGGACACACGGACACACGGACACACGGACACACGGACACACGGACACACGGACACACGGACACACGGACACACGGACACACGGACACACGGACACACGGACACACGGACACACGGACACACGGACACACGGACACACGGACACACGGACACACGGACACACGGACACACGGACACACGGACACACGGACACACGGACACACGGACACACGGACACACGGACACACGGACACACGGACACACGGACAGACGGACAGACGGACAGACGGACAGACGGACAGACGGACAGACGGACTGACGGACTGACGGACTGACTGACTGACTGACTGACTGACTGACGGACTGACGGACTGACGGACTGACGGACGGACGTTTTGAAAAGACACTTTTTTGGTATCCGGGGACCCCAAAACGTGTATTTCCGTTGAAATCTCGAAATCTATTTTCCGCAGCATTACATAACTTTCCCTATACTACGTATATTATTCCGTATATACCTACGTAAACGGGAAAGTAAAAAATTCGTTTCCGGGCCCTTGCAACGAACTAGCGGTGCTACAGAAGGGCATAGATTTTCCCGTATTAGTTTTCTATTTCCTTTGGTCTTAGCTAACTATTCGGACTTGACACATACCCTTGCCAGCTGCCATCTATCGCCGCCCAAAGTACTTTTTTTTACATTTTCTTAATTTTTTGGTTTGCTAATAGTAGAACGAAAATAATATTTTAAGAATAGTAAAGAACAGTAAAACCTCGTCCTAAATGGCAATTTTCTTTGAAAAGTTTGGAGCCGTTTGTAAAAAAATGGCATATAAGAGCTACTGTAAGTGCGAAAATTGAAGCTGTTTTTCATAGGAATGTTTTGTAATTTTTTATAATCAAATTTCGAATTTACAGTAGCGCTTCAACGCCATTTTCTTAAAAACGGCTCCAAATTTTTCAAAGAAAATTGCCATGTAGGACGAGGTTTTACTGTTCTTTAATATCTTTAAAATAATATTACCGTTCTACTATTAAGAAACCGAGAAATTAAGAAAAGGTCAAAAATATCCTTTGGGCGGCGATAGATTGCAGTTCGCAATAGTATGTGGCAAGTCCGAGTAGCTAGCCAAGAGGAAAGGAAATAGAAAATTTATAGTGGAAAGTTTGTGTCATTCTGTAGCACCACAAGTTTAATCTACAATGTGCGTCTTGTTCACTTCAATATATGAATTAGGAAACTTTAACTAAATCATTTTGAGGAGGTTCTAGAATTTAAATCTCTTCCTTGGCATCCCTCTCCCCAATTTTACGTTCTCGAGGCGGCCATGCATGCGCCTCATAACTGCTAATGGGCTGCAGCGATGGCAGATGCGCAGTGTAACATCCGTCTCCTTTTATCTTTGCGGTGCAGCCTCGGCGTGCGAGCCTCATTCGATGGTAAGCCGCTCACCCGGTTTACGAACCATTTGCCTGTACGGCTGCATCGGCGGCGCCCTTCCACCATTTAACGGGACCATTACCAACTGGCCTAGAAATGCGTAAGCCACCGGCTACGCCGCATCTCAAATGGATAATAATACTCAAGTGTTTAGGGAAGTGGTTAATGGAAATATCGAGACAGAATAAATAAAACCGTTTACAGAGATATTACTAATAATGCCAATGGCAAAAATAAAAATCAGTTTGAAAGAGAAACATTATACACTTTAGGGTTATTTGCTGGAAAACAATTCGTTCAATTCTTGAATAACAGATATACAAATACCTACACGGTATGATAATTCAACTACTATCGCCATACATTTCAATGAAGAGAGCTTGGACTATCCTCGAGGATCACAAACGCATAATTAACTTTTTCAGATGAACACAGTCTATAGTAAATTTTCAAAACTTAGTTTTATCAAACACTTGATAAATCAATTTCAAATATAAACTTTTAAAGCTGTCGATCTGATTCTCCAGTAGGAACTGGATCCTTAAGCTTCACTGAGTCATCATCATTGCATAAATCGTAGTACCTTCTTTCGTATATTTTTGAAAATTTAGATCCGTTTTCAAGTACTGCACGTCATAATTTTAATTTGATTAATATAATAAATAATATTATATTAATAAAAAATAATCATATAAACTATAATATGTTTCTTCATATCATAGATATGGCTCTTTCAATGTTCCCCTTGATTACAAGTTTTCTCTTGACCCAGATTGCACTTCGTGGCCTTTTTGTTATTTCTGAAAATTAAATTTTGAAAACATCGGTATTTAACATTTAGTTATAAAGCGTCAATAAATTACATCAAATAGTATAGTACTATAATTTGGAAAATATTGTACGTCAGACCTGTCTAAGGTACAAAACTTGTGATAGGTCCAAGGTGCTACACTTTGTCATATTGAAGAGCGTGTATTTTTGCCATTTTGAGGTAAGGATGAGCTTTATTTCAAATACGCTGTTCTACTCTTAAAACTATACGAAATCAAGAATTGCTTTCATTTCAAATGTGATCTTGCAAATTTTTGCTCAATAATTAAGAGAAATTAATGAAGAATATTTACTTTTGACAGGTGATTTTACGTTTTTAATAATTTCAACAGCAGATGAACTTCCAAATAAGCGAATTCAACTGCAAAGAGACCACAATAGACAGTTTTAAGAACTGTATATAGTAGTATTCATATATTTCGCTGGGCATAGCTAGAGCTAGCCTAGGTCCAAGGTACATATATGACCAAGGTACACCACCTTCCCCTACTGGTACTTCTGGAGAGGGACACTATGAGTCTGAGTACTGTACATCAGTATAGAAAAAAATGAAAGCGATATGAAATGAAGTACACTTTTACTCTTTATGCTGTATACGAAGAGCGTAAACGTAAAATTAGAAAACATACTACAGAGTTGAATGAAATGGTAAAGTGATTGATGATAACCTGTATCTCGTTTAAACTACACTTCAGCTTAGTAATAACACAATAAATATATGTGCACCAATGAATATTCAGCAGAACCAGATTTGGTTGTAAACCAGTTCCGAGAATAAAATTTCTAAGCTTTCTTACACTGCAAAGTATCCGATCACATGAAGAACTTTGTTAAACAACATGATTTACAAAACCGAGTTCACCAGCTCTCTTGTCGCTTTTGGAGACGTACGTGATGCTATTTACGGTTATAAAATAATTTAATTCGTCACATACAATTGTTAAAGTTACAAAGTTGAAATGACTTTAGAATTATGGTAAAAAACGCTAGAATGCAAAACAATAAAATTTCACAATTATGTGCAATTAAAAAGGAAAAAGAAAAAACGTAAATGCACTTTAAGAATGACCTTTCACTCTGTAAAACGTGGCATACTGTACCGAAATGTGAAATTGTATAATACTGTTAAATGAACAGGAAGTCCTCGTCAAAGCGAGACTTTTGCAGAGTCAAAATACATTTTACAAAATAAAACAACAAAAGTTATACAAACTAATGAACAGACGCCCTTCATTTTGAAAAATATGAGTTATAATTCATGTGTATAACTGCGAAATAGTGTTAAGTGACGTGAACCTCCTAGTTAAAATGATGCTTGAATCCATGCAACACATTTTCAATCATCCCAAAAACGCAACTAAAGAAGTACAATGTCAGCTCGTTCACCACATGAACTACCAGTAGGCGATATTCATTACGCTGTAAAATGTTGAAAAGTGACATAAAATTATTGCTAGAAATAACACATTTTTCCTTAACGTGACGCTTGGGTTTAAGCCATTTCGTAGAAAATTTACTCAATCCGAAATAAACTGAAAGCCAACCTACAATGAATTTAAACGAAAATTATGCCTATTAAGTAAAATGATACAATTTAACAAAAAAAATTTTATATTCAAAATCATCAAATTATTAAAAATGCAAAAAGTCTATGTACTACGACAAATACGTTCACAAGAACGATTTGAATAAACCAAAATGAACAATAGATTACGTACCGGCTCATTGAGAATGCATGAGGGTTTACCTTTACGTAGTAAATGTAATTAAACATTTTTAATTGAATGGAACTTAAAACTAATTATATATATATATATATGAGAGAGAGAGAGAGAGAAAGACTCAATGCTGCACACTCATGAAGACTTTGAAGATGAAAAAGGACATAATTGAAAAATAAATGTTCATTTGTGTAAAATATTAAAACAACGGTAGCATGATTAAAGAAACGCCTACAGTTTGTTGGTTGATTAAATATGTTGACTACAGTACAACATATTTAATCAACCAAAAAAACACTGAATTTCATATAAGACGTCTAACTTCAATGTCAAGATAAGTGAAATCTGCGTAAAATAAATTATTTTATTATGAAAATTTGGGACGTTAATTAAATTGTCGAATGACATAATGCTAGTGACGGTTTGTATTGAATAAATTATATACTGTCATATATAACCAACATATTCCACCAACTAAAACCAGCAATAAAAGGTTGGATACTTTATTATATATAATGTAATAAAATAAAAACGTTTACCAATTTGTCATTACATATACATTAAGCAGACCAGCAGGGAAAATGATCTATTCATGGTACAAGTAATATAAAGGTTGGTCATCTTTTTTAAATCAAAATCATCAATGGAATTAATATTAAGACGGGTGGCTCACCACGTACATACGTAGATGGTGTTCTTCCTATTTTAAAAGAATGTAGTTCTTGAAGGAAAGCTATATGAAGCTAAAATAATGTACCCTGGTCAAAGTAACAAGGGAACTGGATGACACAAATTTTAGGCTGCAAATTTTTTAATGCAACAAAAATTAAACCGACTTGTATAACCTACATATTCGATGCTCTTTATGGTGCAAAATTCATTTCATTTCAATTCAATACAAATCAATGATGCTTTACTTTACGTAACGAGACTCAAGCTCTTCCATCTGACAACGCAAATTTTGCTACGCTCCTTTTACCATCTTGCGGAGGAAGAAGGTATTTCTTGAGCGATGAAACAGGCGATTTGAATTTAGTTCAGAGGTTTCTTTTAGGCTTGAGGATCTTTTATATGCAGTAAATCTATAAATTGAGACTTTACTTCCCCTCCGAAGGAAGACGTACGAAAGAATTTTTCGCCCTCAAAAATCCACGACTTTAATCGGGTAAACAGACGATACAACGGGAAATGGTGTCATTCAAAATTTAAAAGTCCGTACAGGTGTAAAATGAGAGGAGATTTGTTTTTAAAATGATGTTTGCATAAACATTATTGAATAATTTTAGAGTTGAGTAAATTTTTTGTGTTGTGGGATTCTGTTCTGTTTCTGAAAGTTACGAAATTTAACCACAATATATCTAATAATGTTAATATCTAATAGAGTGAGTTATCGATAGTTTACTTCCTAAATTCCATTATAAATTGTCGTTATAATGTATTAACCGAAAGAGCAATTAAAAAGTAAATGTAAGCTAGGTGACTAATCGCTCGTGTAAAATCATATATATATATATATATATATATATATATATATATATATATATATGCATTGAGAGGTTTTGGTTGAAGTTACACTTATATACACATATAAACCAAAAGGAGCAATTAAAAAATATGTATCAGTCGACTAGCGCATCGTACATTTAGATGTAGGCAATGCTCGTAATTCGTAAAATGGTGTAATTCAAAACGCAAAATTGTATATAAGTTGCCGGCACCGCTATCCGAAATGCTTAACTACGCTCCGTAAAGTCACGGAGGTTAAGCACCTCGAGATATCACGGGTTCCTGGATGGGTGTCCGTCTGAGAACCACAGGGATCTGACGGGGCCGAGTCCCTGGCCGACAATTACTATCATTGATATTGACTAAATAGGTTAAAAAAGAATAACTCTACGTTCAATACCAGCATTTGGTTATAAATATAACGTCATGAGTTAACATACCAGAACTTTAAAAAATGTAGAATAACTTTAGAACCCTTGCCCACGAGGAGCACACGTACGTAACGCATTGCTTATACCCAATCGAGCAATAAAGAAAAATGTGAATGCTGACTCACCGCGCATGTAGACGTAAGCGATGCCCTTCATGTTGCGGCGCGTGAGCACGAGCAGGTTGAGCGCGTTGCCCAGGATGCCGAGGGCGCACACGGCCGGCAGCGCCACGCCGTAGCAGTAGTAGCGCACGGCTGCGGTGCGCGGATCCTCCTCCGTGGAGTTGCAGGGTGGCGCCAGCCGCCCCGCCTCCTCCAGCTCCTCGTCCTCCATGGCAGGGGTGGCGGAGGCCGGTTGGGGACACGCGCGCGCGATCCGGGGTTTCGCAAGGTTCAAATCGCGGTGGTGCACTCAACAGACTGCGGTTATCGCACTTACACGTGTCCCGGGGTTCCGCAAGGTTCAAATCGCGGTGGTGCACTCAACTACGGTTATCGCACTAACACGCGATCCGGGATTCCACGAGGTTCAAATCGCAGGACACTCAACAGATTGCGATTATTGCACGTACACGGTCACCCTACGCCAGACGATCGGGAAGAGGCGAATTTTTACACTCTTGTTCTGTAACACTTGAAAGATTCCGCTGCACTTCACACGAGCTCCGATTAACACATCGCTGGAATTGGAAGATCAGAAAATCGCCCAACAGATTTAAAAACCAATGAAACCTCACTTGCTTTTCCTTTTGTGAATATAAAGAGATTTACTTTTAATGGAAATTCGTTGCAATCAATGTTAATGGCAATTTATTTACGAGAATAATTTCTTTATAAGACTACTACTCAAACCTGGTTCTATATCCTTTCTTTGTGTATCTCTTGTAGCACTTTACGATGAAGGAAGCACTTTAAATACGATCAAAGCGAAAGATCGTTGAACAAAGGTTTATTACTCGAATGAGAAAGTTACATAATTGTGGATCTTGAATATTCATCGTGTTTCTTTGTACACGAAACAATCTACAAAATTCTTTACATAACTCACCGTTTGAGTTATAAACAGTTCTCCATCTGGAAATACAGTTGTAAATATATTTTGACGTTAGGCGTATCTTGACGTTTAAGGTTTCAGAAAATGAACAGCTTCTTTATAGACACAAAACACTTAACATTTTCAGGAGTATATTTACTTGCAGTTAATCAGTTATTGACTTGTTGGAAACAGTTTTTCATAACTAGTACTCGTTTCTCAACAGACAGTTTAGTGGCAGGTCTCTTTAAAAGACACTTCCGTTTATTCTGTAATTTTGACGCTTTCTCAGAGGAAAACACCCCTTTGGAATTATTTATATTTTTGCACTTCTTTTACCTCATGGAAAAAGTTGTCTGTGCAGTAAGCAGATATTTTACTAAGAAACCATTGAATTGCTTAATTTCACTCATTAGAATCTTAACATTCTCGTGAGCAAAAACAAAGAGAATATTTAATGTATGCTCCTTGGACTTCAACACGAAAATGGTAATTTATAGAGTAGAGCTTCCTCTTCAACTTGTCATTTTACATGTCGATGGCTATGCACTGAGCGTATTTTACGATCGGCTTCTGTGTATCGCTCAGCAACAGGACGAAACAGGTAGCGGAAGAGCAGGGTGAACACACGCGCAATGGAGCATCAGTGATGGGAATTTCTAGTCAATATCTCGCATTTCTTCCGAGCAATTTAACTTTTTGCTCGCAATTTTTCAGCGGTACTGGCACACAAGTATACCAAACGAACACGAAGGGAAGGTTGTCTCTTATCGCAACTTCTGCAGATACGCCAGCTTTTCACTCCACTGGCTTCCAGTTTTCCTTGAACCCCCGATAACGCATTTCTTGAGAGAAAACATTAACAACTTTTCCTCGATAAGACATCCTAAAGTTTAACAATGTTTTAGTTGATGTATATCACCATAGAAACTCTTTACGTAGTAATCTACTGTGTATTTAAAAATTTTGTTAAGAAACAATGATAAGATATGTCACAAAAATATTCTTCAAAAATTGTTACTTTTAAAATATATATTTTATAAAATAAAACAAGTTCCATAAAAAATTGAAGAATATGGATGAAATAGTAATACTCAAAATACAAAATTCTGAGCGTCACTTAAACATGACAGGAAATACATAGTAAATGCACCAATGTTTACGGACGTAATGAATAGTTTTTCACTTTTGAAAAGGTATAGTACATGAATTACTAAGAACTATTACGATTGACAACGAACATTAATACAAGCAAGCTTTGTTATAGTATATATTGTTAATTTAGAAAAAGTACGACATTGCTAATAAGTAGTTATGTACATTTAACATATGGATAATATGGTAGATTGATAAACGTATCGAAAAGTAAATCTGTAGAGCCACTAAGTGTTGATGATCAGAACAATACGAAGAAAGATCATTGGCAGTTTATAGCAGTTGTCCATTTGAAGAACGATAACCACGTACGCGAAAGTCCTAAGAATTATGCAAAGAAAACGATAAATACTGTAGAGATCTTCTAAGGAGGAATAGTACTTTCTGGCGCACTTTATTTTTCACATCTTCGTTTTCTCCCGCGATCTTTGTCGTTAGTAATAATCATTCTAAGATTTTGAAAAAGATCCTTACGTCGCCGAGACACGATTGACAGTTTTCAGAAGGCATTCATTCAAGAATTACCTCACGGGCACAACTACTGTTTACAGTTTCCTTATCGTGATTTTTACCATCACAAATATTTTATCTCAACTTTCCGATTTGAAGAAAGGCGATTGCCTGTTTACAGGAGACATCCGCCAAAGAACAGTTTTCAGGAGTTCATAAAACAGTATTTACGCACCGCATCTTTCTTGCGAACATTACCCCGTTTCCCGCGATTTTCGTATTTGTTCAAAGTTTTCAGAACCAAACATAAAATATAAGTCTCAGAGACAACACACAGAAAACGTGCAGCCAAGAACAGAAATTCACAGGTTATTGTTTCTTGCGTGTCCACAATTGCCCGAGACATTGACTTCGGCAATTCTCATCCTACGTTTTTCTGATCAATTGGAAAAACGACAGATGACAGTTTACAGACGTCCACAGAAGACCTGTGCTCACGAACACGTCTATCGGTAATCGCTTTAAACCCTTATCAGCACTAAACTATTTTCTACCTGTGATTATGATCTCCAGAAATATCTAAATTTAATTTCCTTAATTATTATAAAAGGTGATTGTTAATTTATGGAACCAAAAAACCACACACAGGCACTCCTACGTCTTGCACTTGCTTGCCAATGCTCTATCGTGTGTCTTGCGCTTTGTGATAAATTGTTTGCAAACATTTTTTAAACAATGTTAAGAAAGACTTTGAATAATTGTAGTAAGCTTACAGAAGAGTACTCACAGAGACATTACAGTCTTAACACCTTCCTTAAAGTATTCCCAACGATTTTTGTCGTCAGAAAAAAAATGTATCAAAATTATTAGAAGACGCTCTTCCAAACAATCCGATGAAAGACGGTTGACAGTTCACAGAAATGCACCGACAAAATGTCCTTCCGGTCGAATCGCACCTTCCGAAAGTCGCGAGTCGGGCGCCGGGCGGTCGCGAGCGGGCGCGGGCGATCGTCTCGACGCTGCGCGTCGCGTGGCGTCGCGTGGGCGTCGCGGCGCGTCGTGCGAGCGCGAGGCTGGCGCGGCGCGCACTGACCGGCCCACGGCGGCGGCGGCGGCGGCGGTGGCGGCGGTGGCGGCGGCGGCGGCGGCGGCGGCGGCGGCGGCGCGCGGCGTGGCGCTCGGATCGGACGCGGCGCAGTCGCCGCAGCCGCCGCCGTGCCGCCGCCGCCGCCGCCGCCGCCGCCGCCGCCGCCGCCGCCGCCGCCGCCGCCGCCGCCGCCGCCGCCGCCGCCGCCGCCGCCGCCGCGCGCAGAAGGCCGGAGGGGGTGGCTCATCGCACAGTGGGTCCACACGATCCCCCTAACAGCTCGTGGCTCCTTTTTTTTGGTATTATAATTCTCCTTGATCGGCAGTTGTTGCCTTACAAACGTTTTTAACAATATTTACAATAAACTTATACATAATTTTTCGAGGGTCTTCCAAGGTGGGACCTCTTGTTAACTGCTTGATAATTTAACACTGAATGTAAAAAAAAGTAAATGTTCAAAACAATGAATGTTTACAGCAAAAAGTTTCTATTCTGTCTTAATGTGGGAAGAAATGGTCTGTAGTAATAATTAGACTATTACGATTGCAAATAATGGAGGATGAAGAAGATCTTTGCTATGTTGAGTCTTAATTCTGGGAAAAGTTTGATGTTTTGCCAAGCTTGTACATTGTTGTAGCGGGGCGGCAGGAGGGTAAGGATGAATAGAATCTTAAGGATAATTTGGAAATCCATTTCTTTAAGAATTCAATAGAGAGTTCGTTTAGAATTTGATTGTTCCGTATGTATCATGGAGCTTTTAGTGCATTGCGTAGAAATCTATTTTGGATAACTTCCAGTTTATGAAATGTGGATTTAGGTGCACCTCCCCATATCTGGCAAGCATATGTTAGAGAGGGTCTGATTATATATTTAAAAATGCATATTGCAGTTTCAATGCTGGGGTTTGATTTCTGGTGGCTTCTACAGAACGAATCAAAATTGTCATCAGACCTTTGGATGTCAGTTCCGTCACGGCATGATAAGAAGTGTGAGAGCGTAGGCTTCAGCGCAGGTGCCGACGTTTCGGCTGCCATTCCGCGACCTTACTCAGGGCCTGCCATTTCGCCCTGACGGAATTCGCAGAATGGCGGCCGAAACGTTCGCACCTGAGCCTAGGACGCGTCGTCTCCTTTCCCGCCAAGTAGCTACTAGGGGCATGATATCCTGTTCTTGGAGAACCGTAAGCGTATCAGCGGAGTTTAATGATGCACCGATTGGTGTCAAAACTTCCGATGAGCACGACCTAAGAGCATAACATTGTTCACACCAATACAGCACCGGTTTAAGTGGCTCAGGGCAACAACTAATATCATTGCAGTGTCTCTGACCGGGAGGCCGTAAGTTTCGAATCCCGGCGGTGGAATTCAGCTGCTATGTGGAGGAGAATTCAAGTTTCTGGTTGCTCTGATCTGTAGTTTTTCGTGATTTTTCTGATCAACTTTAGGCGAATGCCGAAGTTGTGGTTATTAGTTCCGCAAGTATAGTGCCCCGCAAGTATAACCCAACGCCTGGGGCCACGGACCGCGTACGATGTTTTCGTCCTCCTCTATCTTATCATCACCCCTTACTTACTCACATCCTCCCTTACACTACACCATCACACACGTCGCGTGACCAGTTGGGAGCGTGGATCTTGTCCCGGCAGGGGCGGTGTCCCGCTGGGAGATTGCCGGTAAAGGAAGACACCGCAAACCGACATGTAGCTCGGCGTTGTATCTCTCCATCCCTCTGGGGATGATCTCCGTCACATCCCATGTTGAAACATACACTATACTAGCGGAACTAATAACCACAGAAGTTGATGCGTCCGGAAATACGAAATAATCAATCAACAACATGACAGTGAAAAGACATTGCAAAACATTGCAAAATAATTGTTTTCAAGTTATAGTAGTAGCAATTGCGCAATGTATGTCTCCTAGACACCTCCATTAATACTCAGTTTCTTCATTAAATTTTTGAAATACTTTTCTGTCTTTTTATATCAAATTATCAACAAAGTATTTTGGTTTAAAATGCGTTGAAAATTATCTATTGCGGAAACTCAAGATTTTTTTTTATTCATGAAGGTCGGAGGCTCGTCGTCAATCTAAATATGCGCAACAAAGCGTCAAGTAGAATCCAAAAGTACTACCTTTGCGTCTATTAAGCAACAGGTGGTATTTTCGGGTTAAAAAAGTTATATTTCTGCTTTTCGAGTTCTCAATGAAATTAATTGTGAACGTACTACATTGTTTGGTTCGTCCATTTTCAGGTATAATAAGTTAAATGAAAAAGTATCGATTAAATATATTTATTTAATATTTTATTCATTACAATACTAGGTTTAACTATCGTAGGTCGGATAAATTAAGTCGTATCGATTTATCTAAATGTCGATAAGAGCTTGTAGTAATTCACAGCCTTTCACCAGTGTACTCGTAGTTGCATTGACATCTGATTTTATAAATATCTATTACACTTTTCTTGGTGACTATACTGCATTCTTTCTTTGTATATTGATGAATTAATACATACTTCTTTCTCATTATAACACCTTATTCATTATATTACTCAAATAATAAAAGTTTATTCTTGTTTTTACCGTGGATCATATCCTGTATACATCAAACAACTCTCTGCTTTGTTTATCTTACATGACAACATATTTTTCTCGATTCTAGGACAACATGCGGCTCACATAATATTCCAGACAAAAACAGCAAAAACCTTTTTCTATAATTCTTTCGGAATATCCTGAACGGAATTGATTATGAATTGTGTCAATATATTTGTCTTGTCGAGATAAATTGAATGAACTGTCAACACCTCTCTATGTATCGTCAATGGCTCAAAACGTGTTTTAGTTGCCTAAAAACAAAACACAAGTTTTTAGAGAAATTTATTACAATCTTCTGAATGTATCCGCAAAAATTGATCAGTTTCTCACTAGGAAATCGAGACGCATCGAATGACATTTCATTTGTCTAGTTTGGTGAGCCAGAAGAGGTCTAACTGTGAGTGAGGGACAGTTTCACATTGTCGTTCTATAAATTATGACGGTAGTAAGGTTTTCCTTCACAAGGGGAACCAGAGGGTAAAAGAAAAGAAAAACCTTCTATTACGCATGTGCTAAAATTTTACACTTTTTTATCCCTTATCAAACTCAATGAGAAGGTATCGAATCCCTACTTCGATAACAGAACGTCCAACGCGAATCTGTAAATAACAGGGCATACAGGATATGTACAAAATGGTCCAAAACGTTCAAATGGAGTCTATGCGACGAATTTGGAACTTATTCCTGTGAAAATTTGTTTATGTCAAATACATATCCGAGTCTGTTAAGAAATTAGACCTATTTTTATTGGCAGTTTTGTCCCCTTTACAAAAACAACATCTTTTGCCGAGCAGCTTCTACTTCCCCCAACAGGAAGTCGTTATGGATTCTGTATCATTGACAGTTGATGCAATTCAAACACGACATGCATCACACGCTTTGGGAGTCAATCACGTAGCATTAACACATCACAACTTAGCCACATGAAGCCACATCTAGAGGCTTTCCCACACTTAGAGATCTCGAACAGAGGTAGTGCTCCCTTGCGCCCTTTGAGACAATTCCGTCCTCAAGGTTGAAAATCAACGCCGAGCCTCATTATAGCTAGGGAAGCGACCTACCCAGGTTTCTAACTTTCCGGGATATCTACTGGAAATTGAATTAAGGCGTTAATCCTGATGAATTTCGGTCGGGCCGTGCATCATAAAGGGGGAAGAGAATGCGATGGAGTCACGGGGGCCACCTCCGGGGCCTAAAACCACTGATGCGCAGAGCGAAGTCATGAAAGAGCCACAGCTCACAATTAGAGGGCTCGCCGTTACGGTGCGTAGCGCTTTTCTCTCGTTTCGCGCACCTCTGTAAAATAGATGAAAGGTTAGTGCGTTGACGAGCGCTATACTAATTACTCACCTGAGTGAGGAAAAAGGCTTATGCATGCCCGACTTCCCTTTATGAGGCAGACGACACAGTGGTGGTTTGTCGTTGCCTTCCACTTCACATTTTGCGCATAAAACATGGTAGGAACACTCACCAGGGGTGAATGAGATGAGAAATATCAACGGATGTGATTGGATCTTTTCTTTATATTTAGATATTATGATACCAGTTCCGATACTAGTAGAGTCATTCACCTTTAGAATGGATGAAGAGTTTGAAGATATGCATGACAATGGAGCATCAATTAAATACAAGGCAGGAGAAGCAGGTAAACTCCAGTAAAACTTGCCGCAAACCCGCATTGACCACCACAAATTCGAAATTGAACGATCTGGATTGGAACTCAGGTACCAGAGGGGAAAGGCGAGTAGTCTGATCACTACAACAAGGGTCGCCCAGGAAAGTTAGTTCAGAAGGAATAGGAGGTGGTGTGAGAAGCCAGCCCCACTTTAACAGCAGGGTCGTAACCTCCATGCCGAAGATCTCGGACTGGAATCCATCTCATCCACGAACTAGCACTATGTTTCAAGCTTCCACTCCATCGAAATTAGAGAACCATTAGTACACTCAGCTGCTCAATTCCCAGAAGGTAGGTTGGCCCTCGGTCGAGTCCTTTCCAAGGCTGCAAAATCCATCTACAGATCCATTGTGGCAACACCGCTCTGGCGGCATACAAAAGAACCCTGGCTAAATGCCCGGCAAAATTAAATCGCCCTACATTCCCTTTGTAATCAAATCACATATTCACCCAGGCAGGAAACGAAGCAAATAATGGACAAAATTAGCGAGACCGTTGCTGGGCCGGAAAACAGTAGAATCTACGTCTGTTGGTACAGCTGAAAGCCCATTGGGTGTCAAATGCAACTTTCGCATTAATGAAGCAAATAGATTCATTTTCTAGAGCCTGAATTGAAAACAAAATATGATGAACACGGCTAGAAACAAAAACAATGAAGAAAAAATGGGACGTCTAATGTTTTGTCTTTGCCTTCTTTATCTCCTGTTCCTCTTAAAATTAAGCCAATTATAAAATAATTCCACTCTTTTGTAACGCTATCTAATTAACAAATAAAATTTTTACGCTCTCATCGTATTTCTCAATACTAATTTTCCGTTATTTTTTGCATTTAATAATTCTGACAGCTGCAAATGAAAACTAGTACTTTTTTTCATTGATAATGAACACCACATTAATTAGAATTATACTTTCAACAAAAAATATTGTGCATTTTGTGGTATTAGTACGCTTCTTCAACACAACACCGGTAATAGCAAGCGTAAAGTCATCTCATGGTCGGGCGAAGAAGTAGTTGGGAGATCTCAGGATAACGAGCTAGAAATTTGCTGGAGCGTTAGTGAGATTTCTGCCGGAATCGACCAGTGAGCTGCCGGAATAGAATTTGTCAGTCGGATATTGATTGATTAGTGATTTCGGGTGCGACAACTGCTAAGGTTACTAGTCTCGTAAGTGTAGTGCATGTGGCGGTGATCTTCCCCCGCGCTAACCTATTGAGATCCGGCGCCAACCTACGTCGACTTGAGGGGATTTTCCCCGAGTCTCTACTCTCACCAGCGGGGCATCACCACAGCCATGTGAAGATCTAAGCTTTTGACTGGATTCCCGCCACGTTTGGTGGTGTAATTCCTGTGAGAGTGTGTAAGGGGTGAAGATTGGACAAGGAAGAGGAAGGAAAGATAGCGCGCGGACCGTGGCCAGTTTGTTACGGTACTGCTTCGGCATTCGCCTGGTGTTAATTGGAGAAACCACGGAAAACTACTGATCAAAGCAACCGACCGCCCTCGAGACTCGAACACTAGGACCATCCGGTCAAAACACTGCAGTGACATCTGTGGATACCCTGAGGCTCTTTTGCCGGCTAAGTCGGCTATTCTGATCAGTGTTTTCCTCAACCACTTCAAGGTGTATACCAAAGTATCATGACACAAATTGGCCACAGCCCACGTGTGATATTAGCGTGCGTTTAGAGATGACCCCTGTCCAGCCGAGGAAATGAATGGATGCGAACGGCCGGCAGGTTCTTCCAAGCAGTAACTAACACTCTGCATTCGACTGCCAGTGACATTCGTCTTCGCATTATTACTTACAGACGACTTGTAATTAAATTGAAAAGATTAAAACTGCCTGCCAAAGTTTCGAACAATTGATTCGGAGGTCTTCCACACGGATTTTTTTTTTGACGAAGCAATTGTGTCTGTGACGATGTTCATTGGTCCAGGCCGGCCGAATAATTCAGGTTATTTGATACCGTCCTGGCGACCTGGAGCTTTCTCGCGTTCATCTGAACGCGTCGGATGCAGTGTGACCGCGCTCGCGCTCTAGTGAGAGCTTGAATATTTAACATTCGATCGTAGAGGGTCGTGGTCTCGCGAAAGTGAGTTCGGCCCAATACGGATCCACTCTGACCGAACCCTTACTTTCCCATCCTTTTCTCTCTTTCTCCCAATCCCGAGCGTCAATGACCACCATCTGCGGCGACGCTGACCGGGGGGTCCTAAGTTCGAGTCCTGTCGTGGAGGATTTTCTGTACCAACTGGATACGTAGGTCGTATTTGGTCACAGGCTGGATCACAATCACAGCGGTTGAGTACTCTGATCGGTAGTTTTTCGTAACTGTTTCCATCAATTTCAGGTGGATGCTGGAGCAATACCTTTTCAAAAGGGTCACTGAATGCGCGCGATCTTCCCTTTCTGATCCTTGTCATTTTCTCTCCCCTTACACACACAGCTTCACTGATATGCTCTACTTTATCTCTCATGTTGGGAGACCATTCGAGAGACGTGTAGGTCAGCACCGGATCACGCGACTGAGTGAGGGAGTAACACCTCCACTTCCCCATACATAACACGCGATACACCAATGGAACAAATGACCGCCAGCAGCACAGTTGAAGCGCTTTAGATGTACATTGATTGATTAGTGATTGATTAGGTTATTTGTCCGATAACTGTAGTTCATGCGTTTTTCTCTGGAGCTGGCGGTGATCTTCCCCGCTGGACTGTGAGATCCCGGCTTCAACCTACCAACTAACCAAACCTCCAAACTAACAACTTACCAACCTATCAACTAACCAACCCTCCAAACTACTGCAGGAGAGCGGGGTTTTCCCGGCCAGTATCTCCCGCCAGCGGGCCACTACCCCAGCTGGGACATACTGTAAGCTCCCGACCGGTCTTCCGGGTTGTGTCGTAGTGTTTCACAAGTTAATGTATGTAAGGGGAAGGAAGAGGAAGGAAAGATCGCGAGGTTCGTGAACCGTTTGTCAGATACTGCTCCGGTATTTGCCTGGTATTGATCGGACAAAACTACCAATCAGAGCACCGGCTGCTAGAATTCTCCTCCAGACAGCAAATGAATTACCCACTCAACCAAACAATTGCGCTTTCATCCGTTCTATTTGTATTGCCCAGTTTCGACGCAACGTGACCCAGTGCGCGGGGCGTACCGTGTTGTGGGCGGTGCGAGCGTGCAGGAGCGGGGCGGGGCGGGGCGGTCAGCGTGGTAGTGCGAAGCGAGAAGAGAAATGGGGGCAGCGAGGGCGGGGCGTGGGGCGGGGCGGACCGGGAAGGGGCGGGGCGGCGCTGACAGTGGATGGCGCGCAGCGAGATGGCCGGGATGACGTTGAGCCATGCTCATCCCGAACTACTGCCGCGCGTGGACAGGCGGGAGGGGCCGGCGCTGCGCGGGTTGACGCTGAGAAGGGTGGCTGCTGGCAGTAAAGAGAATGGCGAGGCGGAGAGGGCAAACGAGCAAGAAGAGGTGAAGTACAGGGATGGAGGATGGAGCAGGGAAAGGAATGCGAGAATCGGACATTAATGACGGGCATGGGGCGGGCGAAGTGACTGACGAGCATTGCAGTTGGGGGCGGGGCGAGTCGTGAAGAACAGGACAGCACGAGATGGAGGCAGGCGAAGCGAGGCGGAACAAGATGGAAAGCAAAATGGCGGAACTTAAAAGGTCGAAACGGAACGGAGAGACATAACACAAAGCAACGAGGAGTGAGGAAGAAAGACAGGGCTTGGCGAACAGAGGTGGGCGAGTAGGGACGAAAAGAAGTAGGCAAGAGGTCCGGAGAATGGGAGGTCAAGACGGAGGGATGCGAAGCGAGGTGCGGAATGAAAGAATCAAAGCGGAAAAGAGCAGCACTTGCCAAGGAGATCAAGACAAAGCGCGGAAGTTCCAAAAAAGGAGGAGCAGAGCAAGACAGAACGGAGAGAGCCAGGGACGTCGGACATGAGAAGTCAAGAGGGGTAGTTTTGGGAGAGACGGGCAAGTGCTTATATATAAGTACATAAAAATGCTTCAATAGTAGTTATGTTTGTGAGACAAAATAATTATTGTCTATATTTGTTTCTAAAGTGCATCGAAGTTTTTGCGTTGGCTGCGTGCAAGAGTATTTTACGTTAATTGCGGTGGCCGAAGCCGAAACGAGTCAAATTGGCGCGACCGAAGCGAGACAAATTGGCCGAATCAAACCGGCGACTTTTTGCTAAGTTAACTTAACCTAACTTCCTTAACACGTACATTTTGAATCAACGCTCATTATACACCGCCTCCCCCTGCTTGCAAATAGGAAAGCGACATCGATGCCGATGTTTTCAAAACATCGATGTTTCAATAAAAAGTCATCGATATTTTAAACATTGATGTATAGAAGAATAGTTTGTTTTTTAGAATAGAAATGTTTTTTATCGTTAATTTTTTGGGCTCGATGGGTTTACATTTGAATGTTTTGTTCCTGAATGCAAAGTTCCCATAATCACGAATTTGTAAAAGGGTAAATATGAAATAATAACTGATGGTGCCACTCTGACCACCAAATTCGCGGATTATACGACCTTCATCAACTAGACTATCCTTCGCTCGAGATGATCCTGATGCCCTGATAGTTCCTTCCTCTTTCCTCGTATTTCGCACATGGTGAGACGTTTTATAAATCTTTCAGTTAAATTTTAATTATGGATTAATATATATGACCGATGTCAAATTTTATTCCTCACGAATTTGATGTTATTGATTACTAAACCGGCTTTCAAATATTCATTTAAAAAAATGGATCGAATTTGGTCGATGCATTATTAACAACGATGTTTTAATTTTGAATGTCGAATTTTGGCAGCATTGATGTTTAGTTGTCGTTGCCCCAAAACTACTTGCAAGCGAGCAGCGCAGCAAGGGGAGCGGTCGCGACGGCACTGTGCGGACCGCCGTGGGCCGGGTCGGGGTGCGGGGCGCAGGGCGAGAAGCGCGGGACGCGTGGTGTGTGGCGCGAGGCGCGGGGCGCGAGGCGCGGGGCGCGGGGCGCGGGGCGCGGGGCGCGGGGCGCGGGGCGCAGGGCGTGGGGCAAGGTATGAGGGACGCGGAGCGTGGGACGCGGGGCGAGAGACGGGGAGCTTGGGGGGCGGGGCGGGGCGGAAGGCGACGGGGCGAGGGGCGTGAGCGGGCGGGGGTTGAAGACCCCGGCGCCTGCGCGGTGCCTCCTCCGCACTCGCTCCACTTCCGACCGCTCCTCGGCCTCTGCGGCGTGGCCTACGCCCCGGCGCGGCGCGGCGCGGGCCTCAGTCACAGGCCGGAAGCTTGCGCGCTCCTCCGCCCGGCGACCGCACAGCCCACCCCTCCCCCCGCCCTCTCGCGGCGCCTGGCCGCTCGCAAAGGGTGGATTTCCGAATTTTCTCACACGAATGATCCATTCATTGATTAATTAGTGATTCGGGCCGCGTCAATTGCTAAGGTCATTAGTCCCGTAAGTGTAGTGCAAGTTTCTATCGCGGGAGGTGGCTATGATCTCCCACCGAAGCCCGGCGATGAACTACACGTCAACTTGCAGGGTTCTAATGCAACCAGGTATTTCCCACCAATGGGACATCCTTTCAACCGACACAAGATCTAACCTTCCGACTTGTCTATCGACAAGTATGATAGTGTAGTGCTTGTGAGTGTGTCACACGAATGCATGTAAACGCGAAATATTTAGATAGAGAAGAAGCTCAGTAGAAAAAATATCGTTAACAGCAAACGAGTTTATTGGGACTGAAAGAGTTTTCTCAAGAAAAAAGTAAGCTTAAAACCCTAAATCCTGACTTACCTACTTTCTTGTTAGCCATGTTTTCCAATAAGGAAGATGATTTTGTGGGGGAAGAGAGGCGAGGAAGGATAGAAACTTACACAAGTCTTCTTTTTTAGAAGAGTTTGCTCATAAAATGAAGAATAGCTTTAGAAACGTTTTGAACAAAAAATTTCACCAAAAGTTGACTAAATCTTGCTGCTTAATTATGAATAAAATAAAAAATGGTATTACGAAACTTGAAACAAGTCTTGGCGTTTTATTAATGCTCCAGTGTTTATGTCTAAAACGCTTTCAGTTAATCTTTACACAATCTTCCATGATTCAAAGTAAACCGCACTCAGAAAATGTACTTTGGAAAGTTGTATTTCAAAGTTCTCGGTTGAGCTTTCCTTTTTCGGTGTATCCAAAACTCCATGCAAGTCGTAGAAGACGACCAAAAACAAACACGATTACTGGTGGGGAAAGTTTCTATTGAAGGTTGTAAGTGTGAATACGGCATATGTGGTAATCTTCACATTAACCAACTATGATCATCTCGAATACATTCATGTAAGGGTTTACAAAAAGAGGTCGGTTAGTTCACATATGTTGATGTTTTTACAAAGGCTACAAATGAAGGTTTTACCTTTCATTCTTTAATGGTTAATATGTTTACTTTAGAAATTATGTTTCATTGCCATTCATTATACACGATATAATCACGTGTACGAACTATTACTGCAATTGTAATCATGAAATTATCGACTCTTGATTCATGTCACTATTTTATTTGTATGTATTTTCTATTATTTTCTCATACACTCTGTAGTCACTATCTATTTTACTTCTCGGTTAACTTTCCCCTTACCTATGGATATCAAACATGTTCGGCTGTAAGCCGACATCTTGTTTGAGTTTTTTTGGGTCTACTCAATCGCTTAAGGCGTATGCCGGGATGGTCTCTAGCCTTGCATGTTCATTCTTCACAATTGAGGCATTCAGATGTAATAGACGATTCTTGCCTTTTTGCGAAATTAAGTTGATGATATTAATGAGAAATATGACTCTTTAGTAAGGGGATTCATCAAGATAACAAACAACAAATAAAGTTCACTCATACCTTCAGGATATGCAGCTCGTTTCATGTAGATACTTCATTGGACTTTTATATGACACGCAAAAGTCAGTTATCATTTAAAATATCCGAACGCCTCAATTGAAACAGTAAAAACGTAAATGAAAATTGCTTGAAGTGATTAGGCGGAAGAACAAATCTAATGGTCAGTGCTTCGCCATAAAATAAAGGCATTACTGTTATTATTATTGTTGTTATTTTTCCTCTACATCACGACTATGTAGTTGTTATGAGTGTATGTTATGAGTCGACTAAATATAAAATCAACCCCAGGTTGCAACCAGGTTTCTAAGGAGCAGATCTAGGGACTGCGCAAATATGGACAGTTCCAAATAAAGCAATATCTTGCACTTCCCAGTGTACTGAATGACCTGGGAATTTATCCAGGTTCTTACACAAATTTTGTGGAATAAATTTCAGCGATCCGACAACAATCGAGGCTACCTGTGCTTTTACCACCCACATTCAGCTGATCTCATTTCCAAACTCAGCAGACTGTGATAAAAAATTATTATTATCCCTTTGATAGCGAAGGACCACTGGTGGTAAAGCTTACGGACCAGCCACCAGTCTTGTGATTTCTGTAAGGAAGGTTTTTAGTGCTGTCATTATCACAAGTGAAAGTACTGCAATAGAATTAAATGCTTGTATTGCAAAATAAATAAGTTAAAACCAAGTAGGTGTACCTTAAAAGAATTAAGAATTAAATTAACATTATACAAATAAATGAAAGTCAGATTTGACTACAAGCAATGTGCGTGACTTGTGTTCCATTTCAAAGTTGCGCGTAGCCGGTTGTATGACGTCAGCTGCGCGTAAGTGGAGACAGGCACCAGTGGAAGGGGTCGGCAGGGCTGGCCACAGTGCAGCGTCTGCGAGGCGGCACACGTATTGCGAAGGAATCTTCGGTGATGCAATGCTACCAAATTCAGAGTAACAATCCTATCATCACGTTGACACAGCCAGAAGCAGGAAGTCAAACATTGTACAGTGATTGAGTTGTAGCCTCGTATCAACACCCCCAGGATATAGAAAGCCTCCACACTGATTTGTGACGTCATCAAAGGTAGTCCGACCGGACAGCTGCGCAGATCGCAGTTATACTAGAAACCCGTACTTCGTTTGCAATTACTATTCTAGAAATGCATTACAAAATATATGTTCATATTTAATGTTCACATCAGTGAAATTTTATACTATATTTCTTTCAAGAATCCATAAGAAATTCGTTTCAATGCATTTAGCTTCAAGTTCTTATGAGTGATCTTAAAAACATATTTTTGCAGATACTTCACACCCCCAGCATTTAACATTATTACCAAGGAATATAGTGAAAACATTATAAGGTAGTCATAATGTATGTTCAAAAAGTCCAGTCACATTTATTAATACATTAACACTACACAATATTATCAAATTATAAATTATCCAGTCAGATTTTTCAACTTTCTTTCAGCACTTTTACAAAATATATAGTCTTTGATCTTCTTGCAATATTAAAAAAATATTTTCATTGTTGACATCTTAATGATGTGTTCTAAATAATGTTCACTAGGACAAATACCATCAAAAAGCATGCATTCATTTGCAAGCTCGGACATTTCAACCTCCGACTATCTAATCTCTCAATAAAAAAAATTGGAACGTGATGAAATTGAAAATAAAAGGCATCAACGAACTGTATAATTAAGATGGAGCTAAAATTATTGTTTTTATGAACAAGAATTTGTTATATTTTTCCAATAAAAATCTTGAAATAACTTTTATTTTCAGTTATCTGCTTTACTACATGGAGAGTATTAAATTCCTGATAAATTTTCAAACACAGTCATCTTCAGTGAAACATTTTTCTAATCAAAAACATATCCAACATGTCTTAAATTAAATTAATATTGCTAATGTTTCTTGGAAAATCTTGATTTCTTAATTTCGTCACAGTTTTTCTGTATAAACTAAAATTCAAAGCACTATCTACAACTTCCGAAAGAGAAATCACTGGATGAGGATTCCACAATAGTTTTAAAAAGGAAACACGATCATCACTTTGTTTAACAATTGTCCAAACTGGAAACACTGTAACTTTCCTCAAATTTTCCAGCGTTGTACAAAGAAACTGTTAATTATAAACTTGCTGCAAAACCACACGAGCAGCATCAACAGCTACCGGTTGGATGTTCTTCAGCCTTCTCTTCTTTTCTGCTGGAGTTTCTCAGCTTGTTTGCTAGAAAAGGAGGTAGGGCAGTGAAGAAATCCTCCACATTTTTTTTTAATTGAGAGACACTCAATTTAGAAAATGATATTTCGCCCGTCGTATCGCACATAACTGTTTTATATCATTCTCATGAAGGTGGCGATTGCAAACCTGTAAAATATTGCAAAAAGTTAAAACCTGTTTAATACTAGTAAATTATTAACAGCAAAAGCATTTAAAAATCAAGAAAATAATTAACCAAGATCAATAATAAGACAACCATCGGATTTAGCAAGGACGGATTAAAAACGAATTTGAACGAATTTAGGATCTTAATTACATTCTGCTATAATGTATAACCTAAAAATATTTGAAATTATTTAAATGTTCGTTTCTGTAAGCATTATTATTGGAACTGGTAATTTTTTAAGAGTAAAACTCACTGTAATAAGTTGAGTTCAAACTTGATCTAATAGAAAATAAATATTACTCGTTTTTGAAACATGTTGCAGAACATTCTAGAAGGTTTTCCGCAAGGAAATGACTATAAATAAAATGAATACTTACAATGGATGTTCTTGAAGAGTTGTAATTCCGTCGAAGTTCCGCAGGTCATTTTCGTCGCATTTCATATACAGTAGGTCTTTTTCGTCGCATTTCAGTGTCTTTTGAGAAATCAAATAGGCCCTACTTAGACTTTAAACCCTTATAAGCGCAACGCACGGCAGTTAAGTACAGCGCATTTATATCACTTTTTGGAAGAAACATCACTGATATTGCTACCACCAATACTTAAAATGAATACTGAATATCTCCACCTATTGGGAAAATCTTCACATCTTTCAAATTACAACACACCGCTGCTACCAAACCAACTGACCATGTGGAAATCACGTTGTTGACTAGGACTACCCTGGGCGCCATGACACTACGTCACAAGCTCAGTGTGGAGGCTTTCTTTATTCAGGGGGTGTTGCTCGTATGCGAGTTCAGCTGCACGTGAATTATCACTGCATTATGCATGTTTTAAAATAGTATGCCGTGTGAGCTGGCAATAGAACAGTTACATGTCACTGAGTCAAGTCAGTTTGTAGACTTCAGCATATAACACAGTTTGCAGTAACGACACAGTTATGTAGCCACAAAGCCGGAATGCAGATTCTACACGTCGCAAGATTACACATTACGTAGAAGAAAATTCACTAACAAAAACTGGAGACGTGGAATGTTTGTTATGTCGCACTTAACAACAGCGAGAAACAATGTTTAAGAAGATCACTAGATTGACACAGTTTATAATGTTGACACATGGCACAATTCGTATTAGAAAACACAGACATGTAACCACGAGGCCGTAATAGAGATTATACACGTGGCAAAATTACACATTGTATAGAAGAAACATTCACTATTAGCTGGAGATGTGGAATGTTTGTTACGTAGAACTTAACAATAGTTGTAGTGCGAGAAATAATGTTCAGGATGTGCATTTACAACATTGCGTCATACACGACAGAGGAAGCGATGCGGACGTCTGCCTCGTACAAGGTTGACTCAGTAAGTGAAGAAGCTGCACGTGATCATGTATGTTACAAGTTCGTAACAAATGTAGAATTGCGTCTGCAAATTAAGATGTACTGGGAAGGAGGAACTGGGGGCGACAGTTGGCGAAACTGCCGGTTGATGTGCTCATGTTGGAATTTCAAGAACTGAATCGTTAAGAATATGAATTTGTGGATAGTGTTAAATTGGCATAAAACACAGAATATGAAAATAAATAAAATACAAAATGAAATGTACAATGACATATACAATGTGCATTTGCATTCTTTATGATTAAGCTTACTTGTACGAACAATATCATTGTGATATTGACGTCATTACAGTGAGGAGAACGGTTCCATCTTTGTCAACAGAATTTTTACTTTCGGTAGCTTTATCAGCTCTGACAGATTCTTAGACTTGGTGTGACTGATGATGACGGCCAAGCCGTGTAAAGACGCTTAACGGAAAGAAAGGATCTGTTGACAAAGGTGCATACTTTATCTCCCTCAGTGAGGATATTCCTGTGACGAAAATATGTGAAAAACTTAAGGAAAGAGGAAATAGTCAAAGATAAAAGGAAGTATAACCACATGAATGTAAAATGCAGGATTTTGTGCAGATATGTTTATCAAATTTTGTGTTGCCTTAATGAGAAATGGTGGTGAGAAGTTCACGTATGCGAACAAGAGAGCGAGATGTAGCCAGGTTCAGTACATGTAGGTAAGGTGACACCGACAACATGAATTTCTTTCTTCATGCAATCTTCATGGGTTCATTTTTCAACATATTTTTGAATATTTTAAAACCAATTCTTTGAGTGTCAGTGATGCCATGCTCTAATCTTTTACAGAAGATATCTCAACTTTTTTGTGTTCTTTTCTGGAGAGCAGACGTGTTTTAACTCTAAAGCGTTTATTTCCTATGTAGACTTCTGGGTTATTTGTGCTCAAACACCTCTGATATACACGTATTTCTTGTGCTTGATGATTGCTTTGATTTCATTCCATATTTTCATTCTACCGTCTCTTTGCTTCTATTGGTAACCATGGCATTCTGAAGATGACTGCAACACGCAATTCACTAGGTTCTTCCAATTTAATCCCTTATCGCATGAGAGTGGTTTCAGATAGTCATTCACTCGCTTTTACAGGCTCTTAAACTGGCTTGCTCCAACAACTGGATTTTCAGTTTCTTCGAAGGGTTCCTGTTACGTGTATTGTCTGCAATGTGAATTTGCGGGGTAAAAAGAAAACAAGGGAGATAAAATTATTATACATGGAAAAGTATAAAATTACATGGAAAAGTAGAAAATTGAGGAATCCCTGATAGCTTGATACTTGCAGGACCAGCAGACTGCAAATTAACGGATACACATAACACGGAAATTAGGTATTGCATAAAACAGTATGGTATTGCATTCAAGGATGGAAAATGATGGGGCAAAAAAGAACACTTGCTGTAATGAAAAGAAAGAACAAAATATTTAATCACTAAAAATTAATATCAAAAAGGTAATAAACAAAACAAAAATGATTAAAAACAGTAAGCATTAAATCTTGTTATGTGTTATAGTCTTCTCTTGTCATTGATTTGATTATCAAAATTGAAAGTGCACTCAAAGTAGAATTAATTCTGATGCATCAGAAAAAAGTTGAAAATAAATGACCGGTCAGTTATCCGTTGGAGCTCTGATGACTTCTCGTGCAGCGGCGGATGACGGCCGAAAGGCGTTGGATGAAAACATTTACATAGAGCAGCAAGAGGTTGTTGACAGGGGTGGCGAGTTGCGACCCCAAATGAAGTGTTGAAGAGCAGCGTCTTCCAACAGATTGCGGTAGACAATTAAGTTTTGCACCGCATACTAAAAGGTCTGACTTCCGCGGAGATCGCCAGAAGAGTGTTCGTTCTTGTAAGACGTAATTGAATAAAAACTGATAGATCGAAGTGATGTCCTTTCGTGGCACAGAGGGGCGCCACTGTCAATTTTGTATGTGGCTGATGGCTAGCGCTGGTGGAGCGGGTTCGAACCCCGTGCACGCACTCAGCGCGCACGCATGCTCTTGGAGCGAAGTAATTCGATAGGAGCAGAAAGCTGCCCAAAAACCTCCCTAGAATAACGGCAACCAGCACGTCCGCGCGTGCCGCCCCAACGGCGCGCGCAGGCGGGGACCTCCCAGGAGAGAAGCGGAGGGCCGATGATGTTTTCAGGGCCCGTCGGGTGACGGCCACTCCGAACGATTCCATTTCACAGGCACAGACACTTATAAAACACTGCACTACTTGTTCAGATGATTGAACTATTCCTAAATAATTGTGCTACAAGAGTCCCCTGGGTGCAATGAAATAAAAATTCAATAAATAGAATTAAATTGGGACGTAACAGTCCTCATAAGGAAGACGAAAACTTTGTACTAGGAAAGGGTCAGTACTAATTTCTGGTCCTCTGAATACTCTAGTATCTGTAATAATAGATCTGAGTTTGCTGTTTATAGAGTTTACAACGAATAAACATAAATATATACTAATAAAATTAATTTTTAAATGCAGCATAAAATATTTTGTTTATGGAAAAACATAAAATTCTCTGGAAAATAACACCGCCACTGACAAATTCTTTATGCGTCACTGAATGATGCTAATTACTTTTACAATTAAACGTTCATATTTTGAATGTTACATAAATCATTGCCTTTATTCTTTTCATAATGTCATTCTCGTGAAAGTTATTTTTAACATGAAATTGATTGTAATATAATTATTCCAGAATGCGCATTATTTCTATCGTGGTTTTCGCACTTTCCCTGCGATTCTGAGAGCTGGTGTTGAGTCAAGTCAGGTCATGTGTTTTCTTCTGTACCAGAAATGCAGCTCTATTCTTCCTAAAACGTCCCCTGCCATTTTCATAACTCTTTAATACAAAACATCACGATATTAATTTCCATATTTTTTCACTATCTACTCTTTCATTTTTACTTATTCTCCTTATACTACAGGACTATAGGAAGGAAAAATATTGCACTCACGTCAACAAAACGATCTCAAAGTTTCAGTCATGAAATCCGTATTCTTTTAAACTGTAAGTTTGCACACACGTTAGCCTAAAGGTATGTTATTGCTGTTCCAAATATGATTAATTTTGGTACAGGTGACGAAAAGATATTGAAAAGAACTTTGATATTAACTTTAACAATTATAAATTTGGTGTAGTTCGAATTTTCTTTGAAACTTCCGAAATTTTGAAAATTGGTAAGCATCAAAGTTATTTTCGTATCTGTCCTAAATGTCCAAATTAAAGACACCGATTTATTTTCAATTTACTTCTCAGTGTTAGATTTTTAAAAAATGTAATGAATTTTGTTTTTAAAAAATTAGTAGTTATTGAATAGGGGAAGGTCGGGTAATATCAGACGGCGGGTGGTATCGGACAAAAGTAGTTTAGGGAACTAGGCACTGATGATAGCGCGTACTACACTGTCAGTGTGTTCCTGGACACGAATTAGCTTTGCATACGCCGTATGAGTTGAGTACATCAATCAGTTTGGTTATTGCGACATGCATTGCGTTTTTTTATGCTGACCAGTGTACGAAGATAACTTTGGAGCTTTGAAACTTTTCTTAAGAAATGTTTAAATACATTGTACTGTGACTAGTATGCTTACTTAGGTGTATTTGTTATGTTACAGCAGTACAAGGTTGTCTGTACAATTTATATCTGTGTTGTATTCTTCTGAAGGATGAGGGTCGTTCGCGTCGTATCGAACAAAGTAGAATCGGATGGTACCGGACAGTTACTTCTTCGCCTTCTCTTCACTTTTCCGTATTTCTTGTGTGTAGATTGTTAGGAGGTAATATTCGAATACTAATGTGGATTTTGTCTGTGTTTCAGGAAACTATAGTTAAAATTTGAGGAAAATGGGAAGAAATAATAGGAAGATAGCCATTATGAAAGTCAATTCAACAGAAAAACCCTTCAAAAATTATAGTTGTGAAGCTATACATTGAACATTGTACTTGAGTTTTTGTTTTTTTAATTCAAGAATGTTCTTTTCCCATGCAACCAAATACTCATTTTTTCTTTGTATTAAGCAATGAAATATTTGTCTCAATAGTGAGCGTATCTTCGATGAATTGCTGCAAAAAAACTCCATTCAAATTATTTTACCATTATTTACTTAATTGTCCGATACCACCCTCCACGTTTCAAACATGTAAATTATCAATGATTTTTACTATCCCCAAATAGTCATTTTATTTTACTTTCAAACCACACGGCTTTGATAGAGTGTGTGAGTAAGAGATTGAAGTTTCATATTCTGTATATTACGAATAACGTTAACTACCCTTCATTAAGAAATCATATTTAAAGCTATGGTGGCCGATACCACCCGACCTTCCCCTAATCACATTAATAGTAGGAAGAGACGTTTCGGTATGCATTCCCACTAGTTTTCTAAGTGTTGTTTCTGGTTGAAGAAATTAATCTTGCGGAGTATATTAACCATGGAGTGCATTTTGAATCACAAATTAGATATGCTGTTGTAGGCTCTTCGGATCTGGGGTCAGGAAACCGCGTCGCTCTTCGAACACAACAGGCTGAGGCATGCTCAGTGCGGAATTCAATACGCAAATCTTCAAACTGAGGCTTCGAGTTGCTTTGAAATGGTTCGCTCCCTAGCCACCTCTACTATAAGAAGAAGAAGAATGCAGTAACTGAAGGTTTACAGTTTTGAAAGGTGCAAAGGCACTACGCACTATTACTTGAGAAAATATAAACGAAACATTTTCAGGAATTCTTGTACAAGACACACAGTGGTCCTTGATGTACAAGATATACTACTGCTATTTTTAGAATAATATCTGAAAATATGCTATTAGTTAATTTTTTCTCAATGTATGACTGGTAGTACATTTCCTGATCTTTGAGAGATCTGACCTTCAAACATAATTTAATAAGAGTAATAATGTCCCCACTAAGGAATTCTCCTGAACACAGGGCCTCTTCATCGTCTCGCTCCTTTAGCCCTTGACCTGACAGGATCGGCATCTGGCATTTCTGCGGCATCGTAGCACTGTCGATCTTGAGGAAGGGCATTTTCAGGGGTTGACTAGCCCTGTAGGCGGTCCTGGAATTAGAGAGGAAACGGGATGGGGAGGTCCACTCATGGATTGTCGTTAAGGTACTGTGCCAGAACTCTCGTGACACGATCAAAGCGAACATCATTCAAAGATGCCGGTCCAACCTCTGGAAATCTTTTCGGGACGGTTGCTTTGATCCCGTCATTTATTTGTGACCAAAACTTCTGAACTTCCGATTCACGAAACATCGTTTGCGGACGCGCTGTCGAACACGTTGACAAAAATTCACGTGTATGCTTTTAAATTTATCAAAGAAGTGCTCGTGGGTAGTCGAGATCGCTATAGCAAGAGGTCTCTTGTAAATAACTCCGCTGGAAAAAGCATGGATTCGATTCCACCTGAGAATGGGTGTTGTGCTTGTGCAATCAACCGACAATTCATTTTTTGGATTTAGAAACAAAATTGTAATAATGGAAGAAGGCCCTGAAAACCGATTTCTCCTAAAAATTCATAAGTTTCTGCTACATATTAGGAACAATTTGTGTCGGCTTTGGCACAATAGAGGTTGAGTGACTTCTGACTTTCGTTTGATAAACCGTTTGAACATTACAATTGAAAAACATGTCGAAATCAGTTCAAGTCCTCCAAAGCACCCATTAAGTCAGACGAGTGACACAATCAGTCTGCTATAAAATCTTTATATCTTCAAATTCAGAGCACCCCATGTGGATTTTGTAGTGAACGTGAGCCCTGGCAGGTTTCATGAAAGTTATACCTTCCGACATTATGACAAAAACATTTCTGAAATTTCTACGTAATGTATATTATTCACAGCTACAGAATATCATGTATTCCAATAAAATCTTACATCAAATGTGAAAATATTACAAATCTAGTGATTGCCATATGCTGCACCTTATTCTCACAAATGTTTACAATATTTGGCGTTTCTGACATTTTCTGTAGCCTAGATTCTTTTTTGACAGTAGAGACATTCAATAAATGTTGTTCAATGAATGTTGGAACAACAAACATTTCACTGTTATAGTTACGGAAAGCTCTCGCAAAGTGGGTTTCATCTCGGCTAAGTTTTTGTAAAAATTATTTTCATTCATAGAATCTCTTATCTTTTATCTGCGTATCAGGACTTATAAAATATTGTTTAACTCTTTAAGTAATACTACAGAATATTTTGCGTGTAGTTGATTACTCGGATTTATCATTCCAATGAGCGCTATCTCTTCGAGTAGACGACGCTTAATGTCCTTCTCAAGAACATTTTCGGGGGTTCAACTCGTCTGGGCACTCCAGCTAATCGTAATTTTTGGTATTATCCCTAAGGTTCGCCACCAAAAGCTTTGAAGAAGATTTTGAAAATAAAAAACACTGAAAAACAATTCTGAATTTGCAGTAAAGGTGTGGAGAGCATGCGGAGGAACATGAGGTGAACATGTAGAGAAAATGTGAAAAACATTTTGGAAAACATAAGTGGAATATGTCAGAAATATGAGGCATTATGATGAGTCAGAATGTTCACGGAAAATGAGAGGTAACGTATGTGAATCATGCAGGTAAATATGCTGGGGAACTTTCGGCAGGACATGTGAGACTCTCAACGCTTAGTAATCCACGCAGGGTTACATAGTAACTCATTATTGTAACATACAGTTTAAGTTCGAAGTTGGGTTCCTGTTATCCTCCAATACTTGACGGAAATTTTCTGTATCATTGGAATGACACACACGAGAATAGATGATCGGCTTTAAGACTGGGAATGAGAACGGTATAGGTAAGGAATGATTGCGCTCGGTCCGTGGGCCCTGCTTAGGCTACTACTCCACACATTCTTGTCTTCCCAGGAAGCTATTACTCCCCGGGGTGAACGCTTAAGCGTTAGCCTTTATCTTCATCCCCCGCGGACATACACACCTCTGAGCTGGCATCCGGATACGCCGGAATGCAGCACCCCACCGGGGCGCCTCCCCAAGTGTATAAAAAGTCGTATATTTGTTAGTATAAATTATCTGTACAGGATCACCATAAATGTAGAATTAATGCGGTTATTGTTATTAATGTCTTTATTGTTGTCATTGTTATCTTATTATTATTGTTATTGTCTAAAAATAAATTTAAGTTTCATTTATTAAATTCCTAATTATAATATGTAAATATAATATGTAAATTTCAGTGTTCCACCACCAGGTTGCATAAACCTACCTGTGGAAATAATAAATATCTAAGTCTGGGTAGACAGCCAAGATCTTTTGACTCCAGTCACTGAAGCATACGGTTTTAAGAAAATTCGTTGCTCACATTTTCTGAGAAATACCCAGATTCGTTAGACTATCCTTTCAGAATCTGGAATGATGAAACTGTCCAGGCAATACTAATGTCTGTTTTATCGGGAGAGAAATGTAAATGAAAACTTCATGTTCCATACGGCGAATTGATTACCAAAAGTGAATAAACAGGTGATTGTACATTAATATACAATAATATAGAAGTCTATCGGAAATAGTGCTATCAAAGTAGCGAGTAGCCCGCGAAAAGCGCCCACGACGCGAAAATACTTTTTAGTAATACTCAGTACCGTTGCTACGCGTGCCTCGCCATAGCAAACAAATTGGTTAGTAGTCTTATAACATAACAGTCAGTGACACAGTTTGTTCAAGGGTGGCATTATAATATAATAATTTGTGGGTTTGTCCAAGGGTGGCTACAATTATAATAAAATAATTTTATATATCCGAGATGGTCTTCTTTATTGTCGCTCTCTTTTCCAAAGGTTATTCAAGTCATCAACGAAAAGAAATGTACTTCCGTTTCGGTCTGAAAAATCATCAATTGTGTGAACAGGAAGAGGATTGGCGCAAACTTTACACTAGCGAGGCAGTCATTAATTGACATGGGTTTAAAAAAATGAGGAAATTGGTGTGTGTGTGTGTGTTAAGTGAGTTGCGTTTCTCTAGAAGATCATTCTTTATCAATTAATTCAACCTAGGGCAAAGAATTTCAAAAAATCATGAGGATGTTCTCCAGAGATTTATAATAATGCCGATGGATTATTCTTTGAGGCCTGCTCATGATGCAATACGCAAAATATAATAATGAAAATGACTGTTAACTATTGCTTTTACCATTGAATTTGTTTTTAGAAATTATTGAAAACAGTTTTTAATCGCATTTATGGTTCATATTTTCTATAAAAATACACTCTAATATTTGAGAAAGTCTTGAAGACTTTCTCGAATATTTACTTCATACATGTATATTAATTTGGAGAAAAGCCTAAATATGTGTTAATCCACATACACATTTGTAATAGTAGCTTTACTTTTGCCGTTTTTGAAAGATCTACAAGTACATTGTCATCTAAATGCAATATTTCTGATGGCAGTAAAACTACCAGTTAAGGTTTAACATTAAGAATAATCACGATATTACCATTAAAAATCTTCCTGACTTACGTCGCTTACTCTCGTGTATGTAGCAAAGTTTCATTTCAAAAATAATAGAAATGCTATTATACCTTTGGCGCCTGTCAAAGCTTTCATTTACATTGTAAGTGATGCATTCAGAATATGGTATTACATTGGATTGCGAAACGGGCGTTATAAGGCATTGCAAACGAAGCGAATCAATTTGTCCGCCGCACTAGGTCATATAGAACTCTTTCGCACAGTGCTCTCATTACCCCAGTATCACGCGCGACATCATTTGCTGTGAATTCCACGTTGCGCATCTCTGACACTCGAGCTATTGGTACAGTGACAGCACTCAGCTACAAGGCTACTGGTAAAAGACACCAAGCGCCAATTTGTATTGCAATATCAGCTGTGAATTGCGCAGGGTCTTGGGTAAATATACGGAGTGATCAACATTCCCGATCACCTGTAAGAACAAAAGTTGACACAGTCCGTGTTATTTCTGAATAATAGATGCTTTTCTTCCCCCAAACTCACACGTAATTTACGCTCCTTTTCAAGATAAATTATTATTATTATTATTATTATTATTATTATTATTATTATTATACTGAATTACACTTTTAATCACGTGAATTACTCCGTATATACGTACGTGTACGAGAAAGTAAAAAATTCCCCAACACGTGGTGTAGACAAAATCCCTATTTTGTGGGTCCTTGATGCCAAAAAGCCAATTGACCGCAAAACGACCGTCTGTCTCTCCGTCCGTCTGTGAACACCACTAGCACCAAACTCTACTCAGGATTTTTTTCCAAATTGAAGAAAACCCTGTCCATCAAATCGAAGCTTTGAGATTTTGAAAAATATTCTTTACAATTTGGACGTACTTTACACCAAGATCCACATTTTCTCAAAAATGACTCCAAATTTTTACTTTTCCGTATATGTACGTATATACGGAGTAATATACGTAGTATAGGAGAAAAATAGCGAATTTTTGGCAGAAAAAATTCAGTATAATAATAACCGGGCCACCGTAACGAACTAGTGGTGCTACAGAATGGCACAGATTTTTCAGTATTAGTTTTCTATTTCCTTGGGTCTTCGCTAGCTATTCGGAATTGCCACGTACTCCCGCCAGCTGCCATCTATCGCCGCCCAAATTACATTTTTTGACATGTTCTATATTTTTCGGTTTCCTAATGGTAGAACGGAAATATTCATTTTAAAATATTAAAGAACACAAAAACTTAGTTCTAAATGGCAATTTTCTTTCAAAAATTTTGTGCCGTTCTAAAGAAAATGGCGTTTTAGCGCTACTAAAAATGCGAAATTTGAAGCTCTTTTTCACAGAAAAGTTTCCGTTTTCAAAATACTTCATTTGAAGTTATTTGAAGCACTTACACTCACAAATATAATAATGTTTACAACTTGTTGGTAATGAGCTTATCAAAGATGTGACAGATCTTTCAAAAAAAATAATTTGTCTAATTTTTGAAAAAAAACCCTCAAAATACACTTCACGTTATATTAAAGAGTGCAATTAGCACTATCCCATCAAAAAGTTTGAAGATATTTTTTTAGCCATTTATGAGAAAATGGCGTTTGAGCGTTTCTGAAAATGCGTAAATTTGAGCTAGTTTTCACAGAAAACGGTAGTGTTTTCGAAAAAATTTACTTGACACTATTTAAAGCACATGTATTCAGTAATATAATAATATCAACAAATCGCCGCTAATGTAAATATTAACGAAGGGAGAGACAAGTGAAAAAAAACATTTTTCCACTTTTTGAAAAAACAAAAGAATACAGAATTATGGCGTTTATGTCATCCCACAGAGCACATTTATCACTAGCCCTACAAAAATTTTAAATAAAAACTTTGGAGCCGTTTTAGAGAAAATTAGTTTTTTGTAATTTTTTAAAATTTCAAATATTGCGTGCAATACTGCCAAAAAACTACTAAAATTTTCAAAAAAATGTATATGATCTTAATGGAAGAACTCACTTCGGACAAAAAATTTTATTTAAAAGAAAATCTCTACTTTCAATTTTGTAGTTCCAGAAAGACGCCGAAAAAAGTTTTAACTTTTGCAGTTTTCAAAAATTCAGAGTTATCCGTGAAAATCGGACCTATGCCACCTTAATAAGTGTATTTTACTCTATTTTTACATCAAATTTAAAGAAAAAATTTGAAACCGTTTTTGAGAAAATGTCCGGAGGGCTTCATGTAAAGTACTTCCAAATTTTACAGAATCTTTTTCAAAATCTCAAACCTTCAACTAGAACCAGATCGACCGGGGAATATCCATTTTGGAAGAAATCGTACGTACGGTTTAGGCGCTAGCAGTGTTCACAGACGGTCGGACAGACGGACGGACGGACGGACGGACGGACAGACAGACGGACAGACGGACGTTTTCCTTTCAATTGGGTTTTCGGTATCAAGGACCTAGAAAACAGGGTTTCTGGCTACACCACGTGTTAGGAGTTTTTTTCCTTAATTTAGCAACTGGATTTATTCAATTTTTAATTATCACGGCCCGCCAACGTATTTTACAGAATCTTTTTCAAAATCTCAAACCTTCAACTAGAACCAGATCGACCGGGGAATATCCATTTTGGAAGAAATCGTACGTACGGTTTAGGCGCTAGCAGTGTTCACAAACGGTCGGACAGACGGACAGACGTTTACACTCCGTGTATACGTACGTATACGGGAAAGTAAAAACTGGATAAATCCAATTGCTAAATTAAGGGGGAAAATCCCCTAACAGGTGGTGTAGCCGGAATTCCAGTTTTGTGGGTCCTTGATACCGAAAAACCAACCGAAAGCAAAACGTCTGTCCATCCGTCTGTCCCTCCGTCCGGTGTATTTGAACACTAGCGCCTAAACTAGGCATACGCTTTTTTTCCAAGTTGAAGAAACTCCTGTCCATCTGAGACACAGCTGCAATTTTCAAAAACATTCGTTAATTTTTGGGGGTATTTTACATGAAGCTCTCCGGACATTTTCGAATTTTTTTCAAAAACGGCTCCAATTTTTTTCTTTAAATTTGTTGTAAGAGTAGACTTATTAATGTGGCATAGGTCCAATTTTTACAATTTACTCTGAATTTTTGAAAATTACGAAAGTTTGAATTTTATTCGGCGTCTTTCTCCAACTACAAAATTGCAGATAGAGATTTTTCTTTCAAGTATTTTTTTTCTTCATAGTGAGTTCTTTCTTTAAGGTCATGCACATGCTTTCTGAAAATATTAGTAGTTTTCGCGCAATATTCTGTGCAATACATTTTTGTAAAGAAGATTTTCTCAAAAACGGCTCCAAATTTTTTTCTTTAACTTTTTTGTGCGAATAAAGTAAAATACGCTTATTAATGTGGCATAGGTCCGATTTTCACGGTTAACTGTGAGTTTTCGGAAATTGCAAATGTGTAATTTTTTTCTGCGTCTTCCAACTACAAAACTGAAGATAGAGATTATTCCTTCAAATAAAATTTGTTCTCCATAGTGAGTTTTTTATTAAGGTCATGTACATTTTTTCATAAATTTTAATTGTTTTCGTGCAATATTGCGTGCAATTTGTGCAATTTTAAAAATAACAAAAGTGGGATTTTCTCAAAGACTGCTCCTAATTTTTTCGTCAAACTTTTGGTAGAGATAGTACTAATAGTACTCTACGAGATGACAAAAACGCCCAATTGCTTCTTTTATATATTCAAAAATACAAAAATCTAATTGTTTTGACTTGTCTCTCACGTCGTTAATACTAACGTTAATATTTACAATTCGGCGATTTGTTCACATTATATTTTTGAGTACATATGCATTAAATAATGTCATATAAAGTTTCTCAAAAACTCAATAGTTTTCTGTGAAAACTAGCTCAAAATTTCGCATTTTCAAAAACCTTCAAACGCTATTTTCTTATAAATGGCTCCAAGGTTTTCTTCAAACTTTTGGAACGGATAGTGCTAATTGCACTCTTTAATACGATGTAAATTTCATTTTGATATTTTTTTTTCAAAATTACACGAATGTATTTTTAAGATCTCTCGGGCTGTTTCCGGCAATTTGTAAACACTATTGTATTTGTGAGTTAATGTATATCAAATGACGTCTAAAAGATTCTTTCGACAACTCAAAAATGTTCTGTGAAAAAGAGCTTCAAATTTCGAATTTACAGTGGCCCTTAAAACCCATTTTCTTAAAAAAGGCTCCACATTTTTCAAAGAAAATTGCCATTTAGGACGAGGTTTTACTGTTCTTTAATATTCTTAAAATAATACTACATTGTACAATTAGGAAACCGAAAAATTAAGAAAATGCCAAAAAAAATGTACTTTGGGCGGCGATAGATGGCAGCTGGCAAGAGTATGTAGCAAGTCCGAATAGCTAGCTGAAACCAAAAGAAATAGAAAACTAATACGGGAAAGTAAATTGTGCCATTCTTTAGCTCCACTAGTTTCCTTTCGAATGATAATTGTAAGTTGAATCATTCCCAAACGTAATATACAGTTTCATTTGAGTTTTTGATTTAATAAAATATTAAACTCTTAATAAATTCGTATCTAACAGGTAACACCTTTATGGTGCATGATAAAATACTTTCTTAAACATTTCAATGTGTTCTCTTTGACATAAAAGTAAGACCGTGTGACACGTGGATGACACCTTGATAAAGCACTTTCTTAAACATTCCAATGTGTTCTCTTCGACATAAAAGTAAGTCTGCTGGCCCGTGACGGAAAGAACTGTCCGGCTGTATTTATTTCGAAGAGCATTATCTGCAGTAGAGCAGCATTGTGCAGCCTTTCGTTCCCTGATGTCAGCATTGAGAGTTGCTGCTCAATGAATTTTAATAGTCTGCTCTGCCACATCCTTCATCAGCTCCGCGCCACATGAGACAAAAATACCAATGACGTCCTAAGTCATCGCGATATATCACTGCAATTTGCTTCTCATTGAACTAACGCTCGGTCAATCTAACAGCTTAGTTCCTGCGTCCAAGCTGCGCGTTAACTAAGAATGGTGACTCGTTGCGAGTAAATTTATAGTAAAGGAAATATCTCATTAAATATTACATAATACTGAGGAATAAGATAAAGACACCCTCCAGTTTAGATAAGTCCATTTTCTTGAAACTATTGTTTATGAAGAAGCACCTCCAATTTCACTTTACGGTAAATTTGATTAAGAAATTCACTGAGTAGTATTGTAAATTTATCTTTCAAGAAGATTCCGTAACTCACAACGCATAGTTAATTAGCAATTCCATACAAATATTTATTAAAAATAAATGTTTATAAGTAATTACTGTTTTTTAATCATAATGTATTTTTAGTGAATGAATAGTGATTGGTATATGGTTTAATTACAGCATAATATATGTACTACATAGATACTGTGATAATTTGTGAAATTACTGTTACTTCATCGATCAATGAGTTAGACATGCCAGTTACAGCAAGAAGTCCTTACAATTTTGGTGTGTTCAGTGTAGTATAGTTGTAATGCCAAGTATTACGACGCTCCTTTAGACGCTGCTTTATACATTTCTTTAGGCAGTCTAGAGTAGCAGGAATTCCCTGAAACATTAAGCTGAACACGAGTAGTTGTTCTTTTTTCGTGTTTTTAAATATCTTTAAATTACTAATTTCTGATGAGCGCAGAAATTGAAGGAAAATTATGCGGCCACTGGTCACGTAAGAGGTGTCCCAGAGATTCAGGAAAAATCCCAAAACAATTAATCAGTTTCGATTTTTACCGAGACATGAAAATACTTGATTGCGTTTTTCCATTTTTTTCTCATGCTGCGTGAACCGTCTGAATTTTCTTCCCTAGTGCTCCACTGCTTACGCCACAGCTGACATCATGGGACATCAAGACTCCATGTAAGAGGCCGGCCGCAATGAAATATTTGCTCTTTAGAGGATGCATAATTGAACAGCAAATTTTTTGACATTTTTGGTATGGAAAGAACTGCTACACTGTATATATTGTGATAAACCAGAACCCGGTTTTATTTTGAACAGGAAAAACGGCATCAAGCATTACAGATACGATGTAAATGCAACCATATAGGACGCTTAAAGCCAAGGAATACACATTGTTAGGATAACTGATAAACAAGTTATTACATTCCATGCTTGATGACAACTCTATTCACTTGGAGAAGGAACGGGAGCACGGCCCAAAGGACATTACATGCAGAAGGTGTGATAGGGCAGTGGAAGCTGTGGTTCTTTGAAAAAGTCGAAATAATCACTGTCTTGGTAGTCGTGGAATAGTATGGATGCAGCAAACCACACGGAACGAGTATTGTTTCAGTTGAGATTGGGGCAATGGTTCAAGGGAAGCGGGTGACGTACAAGTAATTTTGACATGTTAAATTTTGGATGAATTAGAAAGTCACAGACATCATTTTAATTTGGGTTGTAATTTGTAATTTAAATTAAAATAAACTCTTTGTTCAAACGGAATTTATATTAGGATAGATCTGTAGACGGGGTTGTTTGTTAGCCACTTGGATTGAAGATAGTCGCATGTAGGTATTCACCCGAAGTACAGGCACGGCAAGTCGCGCTACCAAAATAATTTATTTGCAATTATTGATTTTTATGTAATTACAAAATACTTTAAAATACTCCGGAAACCTTTACAAACCTGTTTTGACGTAAGGCAAGATTACGATAAGAGAGACATCAAAGAGAACATGGTTTTACCCCTATGGACGGTATCAAGCCAGAAAATGTAAAAGTTATCTAAAAGATCATCATAGCGCGCGAACACTAGAGTAAGACCATGAACTTTAATCGGAACCGTATGGAATAATTATTGTCCGTTGAAAAACTAGATCGCATCATTCATGAACCAAGTATAAATTGTAACAGTATCAGAATAAACGTTAAATTCTTATTATTGAAAAGAAAAGGCTGATAATTTGAAGTTAGTTGCCATCAATTTAATAATTGGTTTCAATTAACAGAACTTCCAGGAATCGTATTTCTGTACAGAATAGCACAGAATAGTACAGAATAGCGACAGGTAAAAAGGTAATAGGTTGTATGTCGAAACCCACGAGCAAAAATAAAATAAATTATAATATTGATATAAGTAATATCAGTCGGGCAACGAAATTAATTAAGTAAATAAGTGAAAGTAAATAGATATTTCACAAGTAGCTTGCCCAAGTCGGGCAACGAAGATAATTAAGGATATAAAAAGAAAAGTTATTTCACAATATACTATACTAGTAATTCAACTATCTGGGTGTAACTTTAACAAGTGATGGTCGTGATAGCAAAGACGTTCTAAACAAAACGAAAAGAGGTAGGAAAGTTATAAGATCTTTAGATCCATTGACATGGAATTCAAACATAAAAAGAAGCACAAAAATTACATTGTATAAAACAATTGTTGAAAGTGGATTCACATATGGAGCTGAGTTATGGACTATTAATGCCAGGGATAAAAGTAGGATCCAAGGAACAGAAATGGAATACTGGAGGCGGTGTTGTCAGGTTACAAGAAAGGAAAGAATAAGAAATCAAAGAATAATAGAAATAATGAAACCTGGAAAATCAACCTTAGAACCAGGGGCGGCTCGTCCTAAGGGGTCACAGGGGCCGGGCCCCACCAATATTTAATAAATCACAAAAATGTTTATATATCTTTACAGTAATATATTTGTCATAATTGTAGTACTTCATTGGAATTCTTTATTCGTGAAGATAGATAATTCGTCCCCAGAACTCATTCCAAGTCCCAATAACCAAGAATTGAGGGTCATAGTTCCTTGCCGCACTCAAAGATAGCGTTAGTAGTGCTCAAGGGGCCCGGCCTGCATGGGCCCCAGACCGGTAAACCCACTCCGTTTACAAGGTCACCGCCCTTTCGTACTGGGCGCGACCACTGCTTGCTAATTTTAGCTGGCCCTAGGGGCCCGCACCAGCGGGCCCTTCGCAGAGAAACGGCAGTCTGAGCGCGCCGTTTTCAAAGTGCACGTGAAGTTCTGCGCGCTGTAAGATGAACTCAGTGGATTCATTACACTGTTTTCCGTTTTCTTCACTCAGATTTGAAGAAAAAAATGATATTAAACGGTTAGGAGCATATCAACCGATTGACTTATCATTTACACAAGTTGATGGAAAGAAGAAACAAACATTCTGTATTTCGAGGTTTCAGAAAAAAATCATGGTTGACTGTGAGTGAAAACAAGCTAATTTTGCTTTTATTGTTTATTATTTGGTGAGGGATTGTGGACGACAGTAGGCTGTAAGGATCTGAAACATTTGAGCGAAAGGATAAAGAAACACGAAGAAAGTGCATTGCATTTAGAAAATGCTTGCAAATTTAAAACATTTGGAACTGTGAATATTGTTGTACACATTGATTCAGCGATGAAAATTTCAATCAAGAAACATAATGAACAAGTCGCAAAAAATAGACATTTTAGGTAGAATAACTGAGTGTTTAGTTAAGTACCATGGCACTCGTCATTCATGAACTAGTAGCATTGAGAGGGCATGATGAATCTGAATATTCAAAAGACCGTGGCAATTTTTTAGACTAATCGTTACTCGGCAATCTAGATAGTGTGTTAGATGATCATTTAAACAATTCTTCTATTTATAAATATAACTCACACATGACAAAGAAAGAGCTGCTAAACTATATGTGTGAAGTGTATTTGGAGGAAATGTAGAAAGACATGTAGCTGATTTTATTTCTCTGCAAGCCAGTTAAACAATTGGCATAACAAGTCGAAGTCAACTTGCCTTAATTTTACGATACGTTCCCTTTTCGAACTTTCATCATTCCGAAAGATAAGCTATGGCATTAGCGTAATTTTTGTAAAAAAATCTTTTGTTTCCATTGACATACCGATATTTGATTAAGTGACTTAATAAAAATTCCTACTTCTGTTTTTTGTAGAAAACTTATAGATTTAAAGGTATAATTAACTGATAAATAATATTAATTAAACACTTGATTAAATGATGATTCTTTAATTAAATAAGTTATTGATTCTGAGATGATATTCGTGCATTTACACCTGGCCCCACCAGGAAAAAATGTCACGAACCGCCACTGCTTAGAACTGATAGAAACAAAGGCTTTGCTATGGTATGGGCATTTGAGAAGGTTGGACAGTGAGCGACTGCCAAAGATGATGCGGGATTACCATCCTGAAGAAAAAAGATATAGAGGAAGACCAAGAATGAAGTGGGAGGAAGACATAAGATCAATGATGGTGGCGAGAGATTTAGAAGATGATGCTTGGGAAGATCGAAAGAAATGGAGATTAGGCAGCGAGAAACGGCGACAGCTGTAGAATACTCGCTTTACTACTTCTATACCAGTATGTTATTACGGTGTTCATGAAGATTGTTTTTGTTAAAATATTTAATTTGTAATAGTGTTAAGTAAGTATTAAGAAAAGTATTTGATATACTGTTCTTGAGCAATCTGCGCGAGCTACTTTTTGGAAAAACATTTTGTGTGGTTTGCAGCATTTTTGCTATTGCAAACCTCTCGTGTTTTATATTTTAAAATGTATCGGTAAACAAGTAGTCTACATTGACTCGAAAACCTCTAAAAATTCGTCAACGCAAAAAGGCGCTGTATTTCAAACATTTTATGTTGCACGAAACAGTACTAATTACCAAAACAATAACGCTAATTAAAATCTTTTTCCGTTTATTCTGTACTATTTCCGTATATTTCCCGGAAATAGTTCTGCTCTAGAAGGTGAGCGAATATTCGAGGTTTCGCCTGAATGCAGTCGATTCCTCTAGCGCGTAATATACAGCTAATAACCCAAATACGAGCAGAATCAACGGAATTAACTCTAGGGAAATCAGCACGCTGGCCGAATACCTCCCTGCAAGATGAGATTTCCTGAAATCCGTACTGAAGCCATCACACCACTGATTAGGGGCATTATGCGAGGTCGACATTGTCAAGAGACGTGTTCCTAACATGAAGCTAATATTACAACGTAACACAAACCGGCTGGGATTCCTCAGATCCCACGGTTCAAATTCCGACGGTGGGGGATTTTTTACTCTAGCCAAATAGTTAGGCCGCACTCAGCCTTTCTTCGGAGGAGAATTCTAGCTCCCAGTTGCTCTGATTAGTACTTTCCTTGTTGTTGTTTTTCGATCCATACTGGGCGAATTCCGGAGCAATACTTTAAAAAACGGGTCAAGGAACCGCACGCGATCTTTCCTTTCTTACCCTTCCCTTTCTCTCCCCTGACAAGCACATGCATTAGATTACCTCCCACATCGGGAAATTCCCATTCGGGAACTTAAAAGAGCTTGTTTTCTCTGAGGCGATGCCTCTCTGGCGAGATGCTCGAAGAGGGGAAACACCGCAAATTACCTGTAAGTCGGCGCCGGATCTCACGTTCCATGGGGGAATATATTGCCATCTCCCAGGATTCATGCACTGTGTGTATATATATATATATATATATATTATATATATACTAATATATAAAGACAGAACTGCACTGACTTACAGCGCGATAATCTCTGAATCTACTGAACCAATACTGACGAAACTTTTGTAGTAGCTTCCTTTAAAGGTCTGGAGTAACATAGGCTATGATTTACAATCGTAAACCTTACTATATTCACAAAATAATTACTTTTCCGGACATTTTTCGCCTCACTTTACATCACAGATTCAATAGTGGATCAATGTCAATAGTTTAAATGCGCGCCACCAGAGGATGAGGTCTGAGATCTTCTACTGTTTTCATCAATGTCCAGAATAAAGGCCGTCTAGAATAGTATATTATCTATTCTAGACGGTCTTGACAGAATTATTACGAAATTCATTGGGGTTTGAACATGTGCTATGTAAAGTCCGTGAGTTTTCGTTGGTGATTTGTTTGTTTTCAACGTTGGTGGAACATTTGACGTTCTTTACTACTTTCAGGAATTTCGTTCTATGTACAAACTTTGTCCTTAGTCCGTTTGGTACACAAATTGTGGCAAGAAAACATGTGAGTTTTAAAGTATTTAGAAAGTTAAAAGTACAAAAATATATAGTACAAAATACAGTAAAGTACAATGTACAATATGTAGGTATCGTATACAGGTATCGTATATTTTCTAAACAACCTCTTCTTTTACAGAATTTGTGAAAATTAAATTGTTTGGAACAATGCCGAAACGAAAGTTACAGTTGTCAAAACAGAATACAAGTGCTAAGAGATGGGCAGCCTATTAAAATTCGGAATGGGTACGCAGAGGCAAGAGCGACTTGCAAAAGAACACGCACCATTGAAAACAATAGAGTAAAGAAGAAAGCAAATGTGAATAATTCTCTAGGAAGCAAGGCAGCTTTTCGTTATGACTCTCGATATGACTATTTACACATATCTCATGTTCAAATTGGTAAAATGGAAAATATTTATATGTTTTGGTCAACTCTGTTGAACATTTTTCTTCAATATGGGCAGTGGTATGTAATTAAGTAATGGTCCTTTACATATTAAGACTAATCTTGCTTTTGTTTCGCATGTAAGTTGCTCCCAGTGAATTAATTCATCTATATTTTCTATAAACTGGCAAAAATTAATTTATCTAAAATATTTATGTATAATCTAATAACAAAATTCTGAGACTCCTTGGTTTCTATAATTCACATTTCAAAATCCATAGTATCTCGCTCTTCAAATCAAATAACAAAGCTAATAGTGTTTTGTTAGGTGGTTCAGTATATTGTCAATTTATTATGTATACATAATGTACAGGTTCGTGGATCAGTATTGCTGTTATGTTGCGACGATATGATGAATTGATTTACCTAAACAAATAAGTTTTATACTACATGTTACTAACACATAGATCTTTAAACATACATATTTCTGTCATCTTCAAAATAATTTTAGAAACCGGCAATTACCTTTCAACATAGATATTTTCATTTACTTTTATTATTGATTCAACAAATACGTTACGACATCTATATCTATTTGTCCGGATCTCTCTACTAGCGTACCCATGCGAGAACTCTCGGATGTTTCGTATACTCTGCTTAAAACTGTAAGACCCTTCAAGGTCACGAGTTGGCAGCAGATAATTTTTTAATCTTTCTTTATAAATACTATAGAAGCAAAAAATATAAAAATGAGTTAGTTTTACAATTTGGCAATTTATTGAAAGTGTTGGTATAATATATAAAACTCCCGTCCTTTGGCTCGACAGCCTGCTACGGGGCTTAGCTGACCGGCTGTGACACAGCCTCTAGGACATGGGTGTTCGAATGGTTAACACGAGGTTAGTTCGAGTGGTTAGCACGTTCCCTTTACCGTATACACCGCTCTTCTTAAGCTTAGGATGGGCTTTCTCATCGTCACACAGCAATAGATACTGAGACATTTGTAAGAAAAGCGCACAGTTCTAATTTACCCGGCCGGGAATCGAGCTCGGGGTTGTTTCATGGAAAGCGAGCACGCTAACCAATAAGCCACCGAGGGCGGGATATAAAACTCCACAAAAAGAATACATGTGAGTCTACAATTTTTGCAAGTATTTTACGAGTGTTTTGTATTAACAGTTTAGATTTGTTTATTGTTTTTATTTATAAAGTAAGAAGTGTTTGGGAGCTGAAACTCCCAATTAGAAAAATGTAAACTTTCTTTAGTAAGAAAGTGAACGAGGCACACCGGAAATTTCCAAATAGGGGGAAAGACATGACAGGGCTAGCTTGGCGGGGCAGATATATAATGGGAGAGAAGTAGACCCCACTGCACGGCATGAATAACTGGAATACCTCTTCCTGGCTAAAAATTTACTGTAATAAATGCCTGGGCAACGCCGGGTAGATCAGCTAGTATATATATATATATATATATATATATATATATATATATATATATATATATATAGAGAGAGAGAGAGAGAGAGAGAGAGAGAGAGAGAGAGAGAAAGAGAGAGAGAGATAATTTGCACTATTCTAAAGGAACTAGTGACTATAGCTGGGTCATTCCATGCAAAATTTCAGGTATTCTGACAGTGAGTCTCAGATTTTTTTCATATTTTATTACATTAATCTACTAATGATGAACAGTTAAAAGACAATTTATGGAATTAATATCTTCAGCAGTTTAGCAACAATTAGGGGTTAAACATGGACGATGACACAATGTACTCAATAATGATAATAATTATGACGTTCATAAAATGAATAAAACTTTAAAAACAGGCACACTATTTTGAATATAAATGATCATATTTTAAGCAGTTGATAATATATTAAGGATTGAGATATTTGTTTATAATAAAAATGCTAATAAATTAAACAAATACATTTTTCTTCAAAAGTAATATTTTCTTTTCTTTCATACTTTACACATTGCAAGAAGAACCAATAAATAACCATTCTGCAAACTGTCGCGATGGAATCTTAAAAAATGCGTAAGTTATTAAATAAAAAGTTTACGCGCATTTTGCTCTTAAGGTTGAAAGTCGCGTGCCTTTGCCCAGCGAGGGGTGACGCAAGGTCGTAGGCAGGCACCGCCAAGTTCATTCCCTAGGGATATCCATCGATGCCTTCGAAGGGATCCTGACACCAGTTTATAGGCTTAGTTTTTGTGTGTTTCTGTCCAGTGATACATTGTGACAGAAAATGACAAAGATTGTGAATACGTTTAACAGGCTTTAGTGCTGCAATCCATTCGGACTTGAGAAGCACAAAAGTCGGGTGGGTAAGAGAAAGATAACAGAGGCGATGCGGAAGAAAATATCGAATTTAGTGGTAATATTTATTTATTTATTTACGTCAAAAAACAGTTAAAAACTGCGTATGACGAGCTATGGGGTGAAGTGAAGGTATGGTAGGTGAAGCAATATGCGATCTGTGTCGTCACAAAATATCCAAAATGCCCCATGCAGATCTTAGTGACTCAACTGAAACAGTGAAGTGAAAACGTCAAGGAAGAGGAGTACGTAGCCCCAGGAGTTGCAGAGGAAGCCACTATCAATAATGTAAACATTTTATATCCTCTGGGTCAATCACCATTGTCATTGCGAAAACAAACCCGAGAGAAATCCTACGCAAGGAGAAAGGTGAGTGCCGTAAATAAAGCAGTTTCTGAATTATTTCATGTGAGTACAGAAAGCAATGATTGAGAAAAAATGTTGTCACATTTCAAAGAAAAATTTTCAAATGTGAAAACAGCTAATGAGAAATATATGATTTTAACGTGTTTACCAAAAAGTTGGAGTGAACAAAAAATAATGGTCGAATTTGGCGTATCTCTTCATGTAGCTCGTACGGCAAAATTAACAGCTAGAGAAGAGTTTTGCGAAATCCACCATCGCGCCGCGGAGGAAAAAAGAAACTCCGAGTGCTGACGAAGAGCGCTGGGGCGCGGCGGCTCTAGCAGCTGAGTTGAGTTCGTTTATGGAGCGCCAGTTAGATACTTTTATTCATAACTTTAAAACCATTCAAGATTCCATGATGAAATTTACAGTGTAGCTTGAAAGTAGTTTCAGCAATTTTTCTTCCAAAATTCAAGAATTTAAAAATATTACATTTCCATTTATTGCATTTTTTAGAATTTGTTTACTTCCTAATTGTTAAAGACTCACGTCAAAAAAAATCTTTAGCGTAAAATTATCCTTTACATTTCTTCTACCAATAGTGTCACTTTCATATTTGTTGCTTGTTTGCATGTCATCGGAAAAAAATCAAAACGGAATGTCTACAGACTGCTAACCTAATATTTCAAGTGCCCATTGTTGCTAAACAATGGATGATGAGACAAAAATATTGTACCTGGTTCATGCAGGTATCATGATAAGTAAGATGGCAAGATATTTTTAAATTCTGAGATGTAGTGTCAGATTTCCTACTTTTTTGCATGGAATGACCCAGCTGTTAGTGCGCTTGGAAATACATAAAACTGGTAAACACTCATTTTCTTGCCAAACAATTTAAAGCCATTTTAGGGTATGTTTAATGCACAGATTCAAAATATGGCATTGGGTTTGGTAGATTGGCTCTAGTTTTTGAGGTAATGAAAATCACATCGAAAAATATTATTTTATTTTATTGAGTACGGGCTATTCGTAAATTGCGTAAAACTTGAACTAAAGGTAACTAGATATGCCTATTTATACAAAATTGAACTCTTTAAATATTCAATATTAATATAGTCAATAGATTTATATTTACATCCTGCAAAGAATCACTAAACATTGTATGATATCCTTTTATGCCAAAATATGCTTCATACACTTTTCTACAAAGTTTGTAATATTTCTTTTCTGTTTTTGTAGCGTAAATTCCCCACAAATGTAGTCAAATACAATAAAGTCGTTCAAACAAGGTCTTCCTGAAGAACTCATTATTTTGTAACAAAAGAAAATGTATTAATAAAACGAAACTCAATTAAAGTATCTTGAAAATAATGCGATATTCAATGTTTAAAAAGAAAACAACAGTGACTGTATAAAGCTAGATATTTGCTTTATATGCTGTGAGTTTTGTGATAGTATCATTCATTACAATGTTCATAGCTCAAAAACTAGAGCCAACTCAGCAAAACTAATGACATATCTGGATTCAGCTTACCCGATTTACTGTAAATTCGTTGCAAAATCCTGGACTAGTGAAAAAAAACGTTATTTTTTTGTTGAGCAGTGTAATCGAATAGTCGAAAACCCAGCACAAACTTTATCACAGAACGTATATTGTAATTCGTTTATTTGTATTAATTTTCTTTACGTATACAGCTGATTGAGGAAATAAAATTATGTGGTATGTATGAAATTACGAAGTAAATTATGTGGAACATGACGATATTTACAGTCCATTAATGGTTGATGTCATTCTCGCTGTATACTTGCCGTATGATAAAAACGGTCAAAACGAACAGTCTTATTCTGCCACAGAGCGTGAACGCATTCGAACCATCATGTATACCAGTCAAATACACCAAAGACTTTAAATGTTTCCCATTATTTGGTGGGCGTATTAAACTCTTGAGCTCTCTCTCCTCTCATAGGCGACAATGCAATTCTTCAGAAGCTCTTCGACCTGAGAACCTGGAAATTGGATTTTGTTCATTCGTACGAACAACGTGTTCCCAAAGTATCATGATCCATAAACAATGCAGAGCGTGTATATAAGCGAGTTCTTAATTTGGAGACATTACAGTTAGACCGGGAGCCAGCAAGAAAATCGACGTATGATAAGCTCAAAGCTAAAACTTTTTGAGAAGTTAGCTAGTGCTATGAGGAACAAGGAAATGCAAGTATGGCGGCCTGTAGGTATCGGGGTTGCGCTGCGCAATTTTTTAAGTATGTCGAAAAAAAGTCGGCCATTGGAGAATGAGTACACAGCTAATTCTAGTTGTATATTGTTCGTTAGCCAAAGTGTGAAGGAGTTTCATGCCATACCGAAGTGGCGTCTCGAACTGTCCGCCATACTGAATTGAAAGTGTCATTTTTTTATGCCCGCTTGGATAACGAGCTCAAAGCTATTTTTGTGGTCTTATGGAAGAAAATTATTTTTCATTGTCGATTATGACCACGCCATACCGTTGCGGTGTCTCTAAATACACGCCAAATTCTCTATACTGGTTCAAAAATGTCAAATTTGTCACTAATCCTTGTATAATAGGTACACATCTGAGACAAATATTTTTCATTTGATTTTAATGTCTAGAAGGCTCATCTGTAAGTGCCATACCAATGGGATGTTTCGAACGTGAGAAATTAACCTCTAAAATTGCATAAGATTTGTGTATGACGTTGAACAGGTACACGTGCCATACTTATACAAGGCAGATACACTTGAACTATACTGCGATTTTTTAAATTGTGCCCCTGACAGGAATCAGCTGTTTTGCTGCCATCCAATCGGAAACTTAAATGTCGCTACAGTGACGTCACTACGGTGACGTACAAGCTCCCGACTGGATGAAAGCATCAACAGCTTATTTCTGTCAGGGGCAAAGTTAAGATAATCGCAGTATACTTCCACGATCTCAATTGTTTACGACGGTGCAGGTGCTTCCCACAAAATCCTCACAGCAGTCAGGACTGCTGTGTAATTGCTTGAAAGTAAATTTTACAATGGCTCAGTTTTAATTCTAATACGCGAATGGCAATGAGAGCACTTGTTAATTTATACATTGCAGACTAAAATAATATGTAATCTATTTAAGGAATAATACAATTTCTTGGATATTAATTAAGAAATAGTAGACAGGCATTATTTCTACAGTTTGTGCCCATGACCAAGCGGGGACTCCCGAGTGAGAGAGAGATAATTTACAGATCGCCTGAAGTGTGCTGCGCTCTCATGCACAAACGAGTAACTTGCTCAAATTAGCCTCTTTCCGCAGTGGATGCTAGCGTAAAGGTCGGGTTTCTCTGGGCCAGGGGTGAAGAGGGGTGAGGGGAACCTTGCCATCTGAACATGCGTCATTGCTCGTCGCAACCTCACGGCAGACGCTAGAAGCATTTTAGCTTCAAAGCAATCACAGGCCAGCTTCAACAACCCGTCGAGGAAATCAATTTAAAATTAATAAAAAACGTGTTTTGCTCAACAGAGCACTTGTAAGATTATCAATACAGTATTTAGGATTCTTTATTAATATTATATTCGGGAATGCTCAGCATCTCAGCGTCCCCTGACACTATGCCACTGCTGATGAATATGGTCACTACGTCGTGTGTTATAAACATCCGCGTTTGCTGAAAATATATTCCCGCTCTTAAGTAAGTCATTTTTGACAAAAACTTTGTTTTGGATTTCAATTGGTTTTTCGGTATCAAGGACCCAAAAATCAGGGATTCTGGCTACATCACGTGTTAGGAGATTTTTTTTTCTTAATTTAGAAATTGGATTTATGATCTTTCGTGCCAGTTGGGAAATACATAACTCTATGTCAATTATCAATAATTCATAAATATGAATTACGGCCACTTATTGCAATAACTCGCTGCAACAATTGTTTCCACGATTACTTCCATGCATGGTGTAAGAAAAAATTTCCTTACGCCATGCTTCCAGGTATGACCAGCTGGAACATGGTTATCCAATCAGGAGCTTCAATACCAAAACTGAAGTCGTAACAATGCTCCCGATTGGATACCCGCGCCCAGCTGATTGAACGTCAGAAATCACTATAATTAAGTCGGAGTAGCCAGCATGCGCTAGCGAGTGCGCACATGTGCACGTGTGTAGCTGGTATAGTGTGTCACTGCCTTATTTCTTAATTTGTGCATTGCTGTGTATGCAATAGTGTAGGTTGGGGCATAATTGTGAACTTCAATTTCATATGCCCGTAATAACTGGTTAATGCCGTCCACTCTTTTACAATAAACGAATTATGAGAATGGAATTGTGATTTACTTACTCTCTTCGTTTTTAAAGTAAAATCCGGCGTATAAGGTGCATGTGTTAATTTCATTGTGATTTTCAAGCTCCAATAATGGGCAAGAAAAGAAAATTGGACTGGAAACCAGTCGAGTTACCGAATTCGTTTTTCGGTGCCGCCGACGGACTAATAGGAATTGAAGAATTATGTGATTACAGCATAGATAGTAATGAAATAATAGCTTCAGGACTACCACCCAAGAAAAGAAAGGTATGCTGGCTTAAATAATGGTTACAATATTGACTAATAAATTTGGTGATATAATTTATCTTTTCATTTAGGTTGACTGTGTTGAGAAACTGCACAAAGAAGATAATGCTAAGACAGTAGACAAGTCCTCTAGAAAAGTGAAAAAAGATAACTCTGGACTATGGATAGTAACAGATCAAGAAAAAAGCCAAAACAACTTTCCAAAGAAAGATCTTTCTTCAAAAACAAAAAAGACGAAAGATACTGTCAAGCTTCCAAAACATCCTAAAAAATTCACCTTAAAGACAGACTCCCAAAAAAGTAAAGGAAAGAAGAATATTGTTAACAACACAATGAGTATTGCGTCAAGTGGTTCAGAGAGTTCTAATGATCATGACGAGGACAGTGGTAGTATTGTGCCTGTTGGAATGGAAGCGTGGAGTGCATGGAAGGTTCCATTGCCAATTTTGAAAGCCCTCTCTAAGCTTGGATTCAAAAAACCTACACCAATTCAGGTAATATTAATAGATTATCCCCAACATTTATTAAAATACTTCCAGAAATACCCTTGTAATTTTGGATATTTATCACATTTATCTATTAGACGGAAAAAGGTATGAATTCTATGAAAGGATGAATTATAGTGTATCTTCACCCTGGCTCATGTCTTGCCTCAACTGGCTCCATCCTATCCTGACATGTACATTTTGATCACCATTGCTATCACAATTATTGCAATGGGTAGCTGTAATCAGAAGCGTTGTAGCATACTCCTGGCAAACTTCAGTAACTCTTTTGATCTGAAATTTCTCAATGCATAATACTGAAATGAATTTAAAAGCACTTATGAAAAAATTTTTGTGGTTCAAGAAATGTTGAATGTTCTTTGAAGGACATCTACATCCTTTTCATAATATTTGCAAAAATCAGAAAGAGTGCACACTTAAAGTTTGCTCTTACAGGTTGGAAAGAGGAATAGGGGATACAGTAGGACATCGATTATCCAAACTAATTGGGACCAGGTGTAGTTCGGATATATGATCATTTGGATAACCGAACATACCTACATAGGCTACTGTTGCACTAAAAAGCAGTGGGTTTTCTGCCAGAAATGAACATTGCAAATAAGTGACAGCTGTTAAGCATTTATGATAGATTGTTTGACAATGTACCATTAGTTGTCCTGCATTTAAAGGTGAATGCAGGACAACTAAAGGAACAATTGTCAGTAAATGTGTTTGAATAAAATTTTCAGGAGATGACGTTGCCTGCTGCAATAATGGGCCGGAGAGACATTCTTGGAGCTGCTGAAACAGGCAGTGGAAAAACTTTGGCATTTGGTATACCAATTATTTATGGAATTCTTCAACAGAAGAAAAAAGCTTGTAAGTGAAATACTATTAATTTTCATTTTAGATGTATGTTGTGAATTTATTAGATTATGTAGCAGTGACTTTCATATTTTGAACTTGTATGTTAATTGAACAGATGTAGGGAAAAGCAAAACTGGTGAAACAGATGGAGAAGAAATAGAAAATGATAATGTCAATTCAAATATACCAACAGCTGTTGAAACTGACACAGAGAATATTGATTCTGTGAATGGAGAATCTGATACATCTGGAGGAAAATTGTATGCCTTGATTTTAACTCCAACAAGAGAGCTTGCTATACAAGTGCATAATCACTTGGTTGCTGTAGCAAAGTACACAGGTATAAAAGTAAGTCCAACAAATTAAAACAAGACTAAATAATATTGACTCTGTATTAAGATTTAAGCATCATAAATCTGCTTGTTCCCTTCAATTGCATTTTAAGAAGAAGATTGTTATTAATAGTTTTTTATCTGTTCTGTTCAAGTGAGTCTGTAGTCACTGTTTCTGATCTTGCCATCGTAGACTTCATTGAAGTTCTTTCCATCCCTCTGGTCTCTTATGTCAGTGTTTTACTTATCTCTTCATCATAGTTTCGAGAACATGCATGTATGGCGTTATTTTGCTTCTAGATTGCAGTTGTCGTAGGAGGCCTAGCTTCTCAAAAGCAAGAACGGTTACTGAAAAAAAGACCAGAAATTGTCGTGGCCACACCAGGTCGCTTGTGGGAATTGATTGAGAGTGGAAATCCACATTTGAAAAATATCGATGACATCAGGTAAACACTAATCACTCAAATTGCCATTACCTGTATGCCAAGTGTCCATGTTGTACTACCCTAATTGTGCTGACTTTCTCCACTGTAGTCAAAGATAAGGTCTTTTAACACACTTACAAAACTACTAAAAATCTTGGTGTATGTTTATAAAAATTAAATTCCAACAACTATGTTGAAAAACCTTCCTCAGAGGCAAAGGCTTCTTTACCTTTACGTTAACCTAACGCTGATGAGGTCAGCTGCATCGCCGCCTGCACACACAATTTGTTTAACACGTGTTATAGCTTAACATTGTATCTTATGTGAAACGGCACACAAGCGTGCTTGGTGTCATGCGTTGCACCCACAGCTTAAGGATGAACAAACTACAACATAACGAGTCAAGGTAACTCCTGTTTCGTGGCTTTTAACATGTGACGCCTGCTAGGCGATTGAGCTAATGTGCATTACTTTGAAGGTTTTTGGTGTAATTTAGTTTTACTCTATGTCATATATGAATAATTTAGTTAATCTCATGGATGCTAGTGTGCTATTGATGTATCCATGTTTTCTCTATTGTAACGCAGACAGAAATGTGAAAAGTAGATATAAATTAAGTGTTTGTTGTTAGCATGTTTTCCCCACGTACGACATTCAAAATTTTCAGTCCCTTGAAAAATGTACTAACAAGATTCCTCTGTATTGTTATTATTATTATTATTATTATTATTATTATTATATAGATTTTGGTATTATTTTGAAAGCAGTAATTATGTTAACTGGCATTTTAAAAAAAATATTTTTAGTATTGTTCAAAAAGTAGTGGCTTACAGGCTTATTTTTGTGCAGTTTCTTGGCTATTGATGAGACGGACCGTATGTTGGAAAAAGGACACTTTCAAGAATTGCAAATACTTCTGCAGAGTATCAATCGTGATGAATTTAAGAAACAAAAACGGCAGAACTTTGTGTTTTCTGCTACATTGACTATGGTGCATGAGCCGCCAAAATATCTTGGCAAACGTAAGGCTCCAACGCAAGTAACTCCAGCCCAGAAACTGCAAACAATAATTTCTTCCTTGGGTATTACAAATCCTAAAGTTGTGGACATCACTCATGAGAAAGGTATGGTATCTTCCTTTTTTCTGAACAGTAATCTAAACTGATAGTTGTATTTAAACTTTTAAATACTCAGGAACAGAAATCTTAAGACAGATCAAATAAATATGTATCTTATGAATACACCAAAAACATTGCTCACAGTAGTATAATAAAACTTGTAATCTAAACATAAAAAAGAAAATCCAAGAACACTTCACGTTTCTCTGACAGAGATGCTTGCAGACCCATGACAAGAATAGAAATGTTTGATCTAAGTTGGATGTTGTGGGGAAAGAATCCTTTTTCAAAATCTTGGGACCCCTTAATGTGTTTTCGTTGCAATCTTGAAATTAGTACTTCATAATTTTACACATAACTTTCTCTGTAGTAAGTATATATGTTTAAATAAAAGAAAGAGTAAAAAAATATATGATCTCATGAGAATTAGCTGACCTTGTCTCTGTCACACACACACACACACTTTAGGCAAAAAAAATCTACTTGCACCAAAAATTATTTTTACATAAAATTAAATAAAATGTTGTATGTAAAATTCTATTATGTGAATATTACACGCATCATAAAAGGACCCATAACTTCCTATTAATAAACATCCAATATATTTTTATTTAGGAACTGCTGGGACACTAAGTGAAGCTCGGATCATTTGCTCATTAACTGAGAAAGATCAGTATTTGTACTATTTTCTTCTTCGCCACTCTGGACGAACTTTAGTGTTCTGCAATAGCATCACTTGTGTGCGTCGCCTTGCACAGATCTTGGATATTCTGAAGTGTAATCCATATCCAATTCATGCAAACATGCAGCAACGGCAACGTCTGAAAAACCTTGAACGCTTTAGAGATGATCCTTCTGGTTTATTATTAGCTACTGACGTTGCAGCACGTGGATTGGATATACCTAATGTGCAACATGTCATTCACTATCAAGTACCACGAACTGTTGAGGTGTGTTACAATATTTTACGTTACAAGTTGTGTTAACCAAGTCTGTACAACGTTATTTTTTCCTTCCCCTTCAAATTTATGTATTCATTTGTTATACATTTTATTATTTTTCATTTAAATTTAATGTAACCTTCACATTTTAATTTTTTTGTATTTTATACATCTAAATGCAGAGCAAAATTTGTGGAGGGTCAATTTCACTCTCTTAAATACTTGTACTTCTGTTTACTTCATGAAAATAAGCAGAAACAATTTAAATGCAAAAGCTGTCAAAAAAGATTTTTCTTTTTCAAATGTTTGGAAAATTTGTGGAGGTCATAACTATTTAATAGTTTATACTAGTCTGTAAGTGTTGTAAAAAGAAGTACAGAATATAGAACCACAGAGACTGAGCAAAATACTTAAATGTGTTAGTTGTTGAAAAAAAAACACTGTATGAAATTTGATGTCATACAAGTGAAGTTTATCAGTTACTTATGTTTTAACTTCATACTAATGTTGATTGCAGCATTGTTTCATGATATTCTATTGTGTTGTAGAGTTATGTGCACCGCAGTGGGAGAACAGCACGTGCTCAAAAGGAGGGAATTACTGTATTAATAATGGAGCCGGATGAAGCCCCTGCATATTTACGTTTATGCAACAGTCTGGGAAGAGGTTTGACTACTTTTTTTTCAATGGCTAGTAATTTCCATGGCAACAAAAACTTATTAATGAATTGCACTTTTTTTTTTTCTTTCAGGTCGTGACCTACCTGATTTTCCAATTGATGATGATATATTTTTGGCTGCAAAATCTCGAGTTCAGTTGGCTTTGCAAATAGACAAACTTGAGTACACAACAAAGCGAACTAATTCTAATCATGGATGGTTCCAGAAAGCAGCAAAAGAAATGGATATTTTACTAGATGAGGATGAACTGTATCCTTTTTTTAAGATTAGCTAACCTTTTCTTTAATAATATGATATGAATTATTTTAATGCTACTTAATAGTTAGTTCAACTTTCTTCTAACCCTCTGATGCAGATATGGGTATCTTGAGGTGCAGTCTCTCCTCCACTTTAACAATTCTTGAGAACTACATCATCTTGAGAAATTGTCATCACAGTGTACAATGAAACTCCTATTTTACGCCATTCTAGGGGCTGGTCAAAAAAGTGTAAAATAGAGGAAATTATTTTTTTTGCTCAATTTTGTTTTAAAATATGTAATTCTAAAAATAATAAACTATGCATTATTGCCTTGCACAAAATAATTGCAAAGAAATGAATAGAAACTCGTGCTCAAATAGCATGTACATTCTTATCTGTACTTTTACGGAAAGCATCCAAAATGTTTAGAAAATTTGAGTAATCTATTTTTAAGGAACAAATTTCATTAAGTGAAAAAAAAAATCTTTATCTTCATAATCAGTTTACAATGAACATGAGACCTACACCTTTCTCTTTAACGTCCTTCACACTATCCAACAACCAGATTTAAATCATAATTAGCTAAACAGTTTACACAGAGCCTGTTGTTCACAGATGGACAGACAGAAAGATGTTTGGGATCAATCGATGTTTCGATACCAAGGATCCTCAAAACATGAATTCTGGCTACACATGTTAGAGGACTTTTTTCTAAATTTAGCTACTGGATTTATCCAGATTTTCTGCCGAAAATTAGCCGCTTTTTTCTGCAGTAACACATAGCTTTCTCTCTACTACGTAATCAGTAGCGAGAAAATAAAAATCAGCAACTGTCCACCAAACGTGTATGTCTTGCAAAAAGCGTACATCTAATTTACTCTGTTGATTTACTGCCCACTTCCTCTGAAATGCTCAGAGCGTGTAAAGAAACCGCTTGGGAAATCGGCACACTGAGCCCTTCGCTGGCCCATATCTTACCGGTAGGAGGGGGGGGAGAGAATCATGTAATGAAGGCTCGCTGTGTGAGAGCCACTGGGTGCCAGTGCTTCCTTCTGTGTTGCCACCTCCTGAGAGGACTGATGTGCCAACGACCGAGCGATTTAATACAGACCTCAACACAACAGATTATACGGAATCTGGAAAAATGTATGTCACTGAAAAAATGTATGTCACTGAAAAAGAATGTGGCCTATAATTATTTTTAATGTGATTTATCTTGACATATTTTTGTTCTCGTAATTTTTTTCAGGCTACTGCCATTAGCCCACTGTTGTTAGTTGCCTTTCTTTTGTCTGCTTCTTGAAGGGTATTGTAAATTGATGCAATGTGCTGATAAGCTGTCAAGTGTTGTAGGAACTGGATTATTGAGCTGTCTTGGCTAAAATTTGGTTTTTAGAAGTTGTTGCGAACACTAGTGCATACGTTAGTTATATTCTCTGGATTCTGTACTGTGTACAAAAGTTTTCACAACATATGATATGAAAGTATGCAAGTAAAATCTATTTTGCTGATTTGACAGACTAATAAAAGCTTGAAAAAGGAGAGAAAATCTTTTCACTCCTTTCACAATGAACCCACCTAGTATGGAATGAACTTATTACTTCCTTTCAGAATTTCATTTTCTTTTCCTTAATCTGTTGCTAGACCTAGTAAAATGAATAATGAAGCTTCTGCACGAGTGAAGAAACAAATCAATGGTTTAAAGAGGCAACTGGATGCTCTTATAGGTAAACCAGTTATTCCCAAGGCAGTATCTGTGAAGTTCCCAAATCAAGAAAATAGAAAAGATGCTCAGCTTAGTGCTGTTCAAATTATAAACGATAAAAATAAAAAGCAAAGAGCATTAGTAAAGATAAAAAAGTGATTATGTAAATATATAAAAATACCACATAATAAACAATTTTATAATCATTAAGAATAATTCTTTGTTTACTCCTGTTTTATTTTTCTAAGCAATATGGATTGGGAGCAATTTGCAATGTGGCTGTAATACTTCTACCTTCCCAGTATCATGGATCCATCAAGTAACTTTTTTTCTTCCTGTGATTGTTGACCTATTTCATTTTCATCATTGTTGAGTCTTGTATCAACTAAAACAATAAACTTGTGACAATGTAACTTCAAAATAGAAATCCAAAAGTCTACATTGACAACAAATTTTTGGGGCCTGTAAACAAAATCACATATTCAAAAAATAGCAACAAAATGTTGGTGCATATTTTTTTTATCGAGTCTCACAGTTTACACAAAGCGCTTTTTAAGTTAAATGCCCTATATTTATGTACAGCATTATTAACTTCAATTAACAACCACTCATCAAAAAGGAACATTTGAAAAAAGGCTAAATAAAAACAAAACCATTCAAAAAGATGCTATCTAAGAGAGTTTGCTCATGATTTGAATTTGTCAATATCAAGCCTGAAGAAGAAACCACATTAACATTTTAGCCTTCCTTTCTTTTAAGATGAAAATAGGTTTTGCACTCTTTTCTGTTCTAAATGCAGTAGTTATTTAATTTTTTTATATTAATGAGCTTCTACAGTAACAATATCACAATCTCATTAAAAACAATGACAAATGTATTGCCAAAAATTAATATTTTGTGAGAAATGGCTTACATAAAAAAAATTAAAAAACTTCTGTGATTCGATGTTTTCTTCATGAATGCTGTTTCTTCTTGTCAGGAGGAGCACATTTTGTTGGTTTTGTTTTCCAAGCCCACATTGTTTTTCAGATGCATTATAATATTTGTATACACCTAATGCATTTCAACATGTTACATTTGATGAAATTTGCACAAACATGCTATTTACACTAGATCAATTCCAAAGGAAAACTCAACAATTATTGAGAAAGCTGCTCCACAGAGAATTGTTTTTTAACATTTCAGAAACTAAAACAATTACTTCTGAAAGTTAACTGCTTGTAATAATTAAAATAAAATTATCACAATTAACAGCACTAACTGACTTTAATCCTTAGTTTAATGGAATGCTGTGCTGGAATGTTTCAGAATTAAAAGCCCCTTGGCTACACAGGAGGGTATTTTGGACTCTTCTACGTTTTTAATAAGTCATGAACCTCTCCCAACACACTGTTCCCTCCAAACTGGATTCGTGCTTAACTGTGCAGTACTTGAAACATCTTTGATAAGAATGCTGCCTCCAGCTCCCTGCATTGAACCGTGCATACATATATTTTCTGCACAACAAAACATCAGTTTAATAATGTGCTATTACATAAAAATCAGAGGGAATGTAGCATGTGAGAAGCTGCTTTTTGAAAAGTGTGGTACACATGAAGGCTGTGGCCACTTACACTAGGCCTAATTCCATCTCCAAGGGGCTGAACTGAACGGAATTTCTCAGTTTTAGGAACAGACAATTCTTAGTAATCTATGAATATATATGTACAAGTAGTGTATAGTATACAGTCTGCTCAAAAACAATATTGCTGCATCCATAATGGTGGACAAAGGCGTGTCAAACACTGATTTACATCTAGGCTAGTGGCACTCACACTTGTTTTTTAAATATCACAGTAAAAGAATGGCATATACATTTATACCTGCAATAACACTGTGATTTATTCTAGAAAGAAGTCGCTGTATAAAGAAAAGCTTGCTTCATTCATATAAATATGACAGTAACAAGAACATTTGAACTGAATGAAACAGCGCACCACTACCTAGATATCCAAGAGTTTACAAAGCAGCCGTGCACTTCTTCTTAAATATAGCCCAGGAATGGAGAAACTATGGTCTTGAAGTCACAGATATCCTTATGGGCTCACAGTAATTATTCTGGAAGCCATTTTTATTTGCAATAATTTATGTAAATCCACAAAAGGATGCAATATGGGTTAAATTTTATCAGTTTTTTTATCATTGAATGAATAATACTGAAAGGAAATTTGTATATATAATTAATGAAAAGTGGACATGTATTGTTGAGAAGTTACATATGTTTGCAATGATTGGCCTATGAAGCAATACAATTGTTAATTTTAAAAATGTCTAAAAACAATTACAATAATAGTCTCCTTGAAAATAGCTGATAGTTTGTGACTTTCAAAGATACCATACTCCTTCATTCCGATAATTCAGTTAACCACAGTCTCCACTGATGTAGTTGACCAAAACTAACATACATTATTTTGTACTTTACCTTTTCCTTTACAAGTGGACTGCCATAAACATGCATTACCTGTTTGATTCAATGCCTATGAGCATATAAACAGATGTTCTTCAGTTTTTACTACAAATAAATCCAAGTTGTCAGATGAAATAATGACAAACGAAATAGTTATTGAAAAGAATACTAGTTGTATGTGGAACGAAGATCAAAAAGCATAAAAGTTCATTTTCAATCCACAAAGAACTGCACTGGATTAATGTGGATTTATTTCAATGTGAAAATATTTTGTGACATCCATAACAGTGTAGCAAACTTCTTTTGTTCAACAGTCGTGAGGAAGTCTGTGCTTCCAATGTCGAAACCATTTAGAAGTTCACAGGCATTGAATTTGCAATGTGTCCAAGAGGCAAGACAAATTTAGAATTATTTCACTGTAGGTTATATATTAACATTCCATTATGTATCCTTTCCTCTTGATATGTACACTAACAGGTCCTTAATGAAAATTCAATTCATTAAAATGGAAGAATGGAAACAGGTGCTCTCAACAACCTATCCACCATATACCTAAGCAATATAAAAAGTAGTGTCTGGCAATGAAAAGAAGATACTGACATAAAATTCAGGTATTCTGCCTTCAGAGCAATTGCACGATTGCAATTAACACAATTGGCTCAAGTCATCTACTATTCTCACAGAGGGCAATATTAGGCTTTTGATCATCAGATACCACCATGGGACAGCACAAACTTCAATGGCAGCTGACTTTGCCATCTCAGCTGGGGCAATGGGCATATAGCTGGTTGGCTAGTTCAAATCACTTTGGTTTTAACAACTGATAAAATTACATAATTTTAACAATCCTGATTTTTTTTTATATGAATATTAATAACATTTTTTAATAAAGCCAAAAATGAATAACAAATTTAATTGAAGCCAAAAATACATGAGTATTATGTGTTGTGTGCTAATGTTTCATCATATTCCTTTCAGTGAACAGGAAAACATATTCAGTACTTTCGGCCTCAGCTAGTGTCACAGTACTCTTCAAGCCACATTATTGGTGGTACATGGCTGGCAAGGGGAGGGAAGGCATGATGCGCTAACTGAAAGGCTTGAACCTGAGAAGGGTTTTTTCACCGGGCAGTTTTCACAGGGCAAGGACAACATTAGGTAACAAAACTGGAGATATTAACTCCTGCCAAAATTACTGATTAGTTTCTATCCTAATGGGACACATCAAACGGCAACTGGAATTCCACTTTGCCACTCAATCTTAGGCTCCTCTACAAATGTTACCGTGTGAAACTCAACCTCTAGGATTGGTCTAGCACTCAATGATATTTGAAATACATAGAAATGAGAAATTTCCTAGCTAGAATTTTGTCATTTAAGAATATCTTCAAATTGTTATTTCACAAGTGGCCACATGTTATGCCTTTTCTATCTTCAATCTACCTCTTCCTCATAAATTGACATCCATTAAAAAAAGAAATCACTGTCCACAGAACTTGTATTGTCCCCTTCACCATATACAGCAGATGCCTTCTCTCTGACATGTAATAAACACTACATGCCTCCATCATTCTAGACTTTCTGCAGTATCTTCTTTTTGCCAAGTTCTACCAGCAATTTCATTTACTTTATTCCTTCAAGGAACATAGCACCCTCAGTGCTTGGCACTTTAATTGTCATAGACGATTGTAGTGTCCCAATATTTGCCTAACAACTTGTTTATGGCAAGACTCATTGAAAGAAAAATGAAATTCTGCATGAAAAGTTCATGAGCATTTGATGGGTAACTTTCAACAAATTTTCAGCACTTGTTATGGAATGCCTTTCCAGTTTTCTGAATATCTTCAAGTTTTAGTGACATAAAAAATATATGATGTGAAAGAACAATGTGGTACACATTCTTCTTTGGGAAATTCTTGGAAAAGTGCAACACAGACTACATCTGTGGATTACTTATTACAGAAATCATTGTCTGGTACAGTCAAAAAACACAGTTTTGAAATTTGTCAGTTTGTTCAAAGTTACAGTGTAGTTACAGTTCAAAGTTATGTGTATTTTGATATGCAAAACACAGTAGGATTCACAAATATTGGGACATCATAGGGAAAAGATACAAAATGGATACTTACAGGACATTACCCATTAAATAAAAGTGTAAATCAGTGCTTCCCATCCTGTCTAATATCACAGCACACCTGATAGTGGGTAACATTTAATATTTTTCAATGAATAACAAGGTAGTAGAACAAGATTAGTATAATGAAGAAGAAATAGAGAGAAATGAAAATGTGTTTCCAACTTCAAGAAAGGTTGGTAAAGATTCTGTGAATGGTTATGTGCAGCACTTTTCACAATTCTACACATCTTTTGCCCTGGTAACTTAAGGTCAGATACTGACGACTTATGCAAATGTTTCTTCTCAAACTACTTTATTTTGCTATCCTAATAAGAATGCACATGGTGATTCTCATGTATTCGTTTATGTATGTTATATAACACATAAGCCATCAAACTTGCACCCAAAAATCTACCTACATTGATTAGGCTCCACAAACAAGAGTACACAGGGCAGACACAATCACTGCAGTGCTAACGTTTTTCAGAATATTCATTTTACAGAAAATTATATGAAAAATATGAACGAAGTGAGGAAAACATTATTTCTTGTTTACTCTTGATAATACGAGCAATGATTATAAATTTCATTTTACAAGTAAATTTGAAGAGGACTGTTCTTTAAAATATTGTAGTATATGATTCTACTCGTGTAACAATAAACGAGTGTGCTGTGGCAATTCAGTTGGGAAGCACTCATGGATATCAATTCCCTGCCAAGAAAATCTACATTCTACCGATTCACCCATCGCTTCATTGCTTCCTCCCATTCAGTTGCACCTCCTTCATCGTCGTCGGTCCGAACATACGATTCATCATCATCTTTGTAACTGTCATCGTCTGTTAGACCACTGGGGCGACGGTGGAGCTGCTAAGATATTAAAGTACAATTTAAATATATTTTTCAACACTTATTTCTAATATTATTTGTGTTCTGACAGTTTGATGCTAAAACTGGCGCAGTCTAATTTATCATTTTGTGCTTTAACTAATACCTGAGGCATTTCATATTTTTCTCCTTTTATTTAAAATACAACAGAAGAAGCAATATCTTTCCCAAAAGGAAAAAACAATTTAAAATTATACAATGAAATAAACATTCTAATTCTACAATTCTACTAAAACTATACAAAGTGCCAGATTTCCCAAGAAGCAAAACATTTCGATGGCCAGTCATTTCCTGGAGCAAATTTTCTTTACTTTTCTTGGTTTTCCAGTGCATTTTTCTTCATAAGAATGGGTAGAGCATTTCACACTCTTTAGAGAAAATAATAAATAAAAGGAAGACTTGGATTCCTGTTACTAATTTATCAAAATTCTGATTTTGCTGTGAAAAAGACGAAGTAATAATATTTCACCAACAAAAAAAAAACTGAGCCAAAAGCAATGCTGCACTACATTTTCTAAAGAATAATATATAATTTGGTGATTGTCTTCAACATTTTTCTGACTTACAGAGATAATACTACAAGTTCTCCCAAGTTTTCACGATCAATAAAATACCTGGAGTTTTTTCAATGTCTCAGAAAATGGCTACCCTGAACAAATACTTGGTTGGGACACTTGTATCATGTTTGTTTGTTTGTTGTTGTTTTTTTCTTTCTTGCTTATTATTTTTCTTTTGATTTTTACAATACATATTTTCTTTTAAAAAGCTATAAAATTGCTCTTGATCTTTCTTATCAAATTTAATTATATTCTATTCAATATATTTAATTGTATTTACCTACACTTCAACTATGAATGGTTTGTATATTGTCGTATCAGATAGTAATGTAATCATACCTTTAAATGTGGTACATCTCTTATGTGAATATCCGTTGGCTTTGATGGTATGATTTAAGCAACTTTCCGTTTATTACTTTTACCATGTTTAATATTTTATTTCAATATCTGCAAGAAATGTAACCAGTCTCCTGTTGTTGTTGTTGTTGTTGTTGGTGGTGGTGGTGGTGGTGGTGGTAGTTTTTTAACATTTTCCAATTCTTGGTTTGAAAATTCAAAATGTCGTATTTTGCACAATAATATAAATCGTTTAAATGTTTCAGTATGTTGTTTCATTTTATGCTTTTTCCCTATCATTCTCCCTTCCACAAAAATTGTACTCGTATGTGCCCCAACATCATGAGGCTCTCAAACAAGTAAATCCAGCACTGACTGTGGGGCATTTGAGCATCAAACTAAAAGTCAAATAAGAATTCCTACAACTTACATGCTGCTGGTTGTCGAAGAGAGCCTGCTCTTCGGTTCCGCCCTTGCCCTCTGATGCAGGCTGTGCACAAGTCAGCACAGTACATATTATTTCAAGCTTCCCTTGTACCGTTAATCATGCCAGAAGTAGAGTTCAAATTATATTACTATAATTGAAACAGTAATAAGAAAAATAGTATTTTAGTAAATGTAAATTAATTAGTAGTACAAAGGAACAGTGTATGTTAGAGCAATTTTAACATCCCAAAAATTAAAAGTTGCCTCCACCTGCATCAATCAGGTGTTTTGGCATCTGTGAAAATGACGATGATCATGATGATGATAACTGAAACATAAATGCATTATAACTGCTGCTTGTTGGGACATGCCATCAAGACACATGCTATTAGTTCTGAAGTAAAGTCTACTGCTGTTTACAGTAGCAAGCACATTTCACAGATTTCATCATTCACTTATGAACTCACAATTGGATTCTTATGACCTTGGTTTCTGATTTTATTGTCTGTGTCTGATTTCTTGAATTTGCCAGGTCATAATTCAGCAGAATGTTAAATTGATGTTTGTTTTTACTGAAAATATCTAATTTTTATTGATCAGTGATCCAAGAAACTGAATTAGGTTCAAAATCGTTAAGGAAAAAATAGATAAAACTATTTTCAATTAATGTTATGTTTGAAAAATTTAAGTGGTATTGCCTTTCAAACATAACAAATTATCTTTCAATAAGAACAGATAAAAGGAAAAAAAGATCATCTTTATTTTCAAGGAAATAGGATCTATCAATGCACAAAACTATTTTTTTTCTTAATTTTCCCCTTTTTAAAACGAATTTTAAGAAAACAATGTAAAGAAAAAAATACACACAGAGTGAACTAATTGCTCCTCAAGTAATGAAACTGAGAAAAAAGGCATTCCCCAATTCATGCTGTTTTGCTCTCTGTAGCTGAGATTTCATAGAATTCAGAATTTCTTATTCTAATACTTGTTAAGTTCACTGCACTGCATTACTAGCTTAATAGTTTAGTCAAAGAAACCATTTTTGGGAGAACTGTTTATGCTCACTCCTGAGATTGTGTTTTGTGATTTCTATCAAGTGAACTTGGATGAGACCCAAGTAAGTGAGCCACACTCCCATGCAATTATTTTTTTCTTAAGGCAGGGTGCTCAGTCAACTACTCACCTCCCCATTTCTAGATCTATTGTACATACCTGTGGCAGTACTGTGAATGTCCAGAGATCCCACAATCTGCACCATTGTCCATGAGCCACAAGGTTTGTTTAGATTAAGAAAGGAAGAAGTGAGCTCTTCAGAGAATAAAAGAACATGATCCTACCAGGCCACCCTCATGCACTCTGGCAGATTACGGATGGGAGTCGCATACCTTTTCCTCTGCCTCCTGCCCGTTGCCTAGGTTGCGGGCACGTAGCTCTGCCATAAACTGGGACTCCTGCTCGTAGCGTTTGCGGATCTCCTCACGCCACAAGGCAGCTGCTGCGCCTGTCCCGTCCGACTCCCCATCCTCTGTCTCAAAGTCTGCCAACCCGAAACCACAAAGTGCTACTAGTGCAAGCTTGGACCCAGCTGCCTGCATAGCTTAGCAGTCAGTATCCACTCAAGTTCAATTTTTGGGGGTAATTCTAATAAACACTATACTGTATTCACTTGTTACTTTTTTTTAGTTCTATGTTAACAAAATGTTTTAAAAAATTTGCAGAATTTAGTGGAATCTGCAAACATAAAAATAGATCAACAAATAAATGAACAACATAGTGTTTTATTAGAAATTCCTAAAAATCCAAGCATATTGTGACACTAAAAATACAAACCAGAAGTGCAATGGGAAAAGAACATGCAGTGCACAGGGCTCAGTTTGGTTTTCTTTAATGAGATGAATTCCCCCATATTTCTTAATCTATGTCTTATGATTAATTCAAGAATGATCAACTGACTCATCACCAAGTTCATGATTGGATAAGCACAATTAAAAAAGAACAACTACAAAATAATAATAATAATAATAATAATAATAATAATAATAAAAAAATAACAACAATAATAAAGTTATTTAAAATTGAAGTAAAGAAGATAACATACTAATGTTATGTTTTTACCTCATTTTTCCTTCATTTGCATTCAATTTTGCCCCATTTAGTTCACTAAATTCTGCACATTTTTTAAAACATTTATACAAAAAGTTTCTAAATATTTCTAAAGAGTTGACAAAACACATTAGAAATTGCAAATATTTTAGAAATTTCCCTTCATGTTGGCAAAAATTTAATAATATAAAGTTAATCATCACTATTCAGAGATTTTACCATTACTTACACAATCCTACTATGTGATGGCAGTAGATCATTAGTGCTTAATAATAAATGATGTGCAGAAAATGCTCAAATGAAACAACAATAAATCCATTTGACAGGTACCAATAATATTCAGAGCATAATGTATCTACAGCTTCATATGATCATGGCTCAGATTCACAATACAGATGAAGGGCCTCACATGTCACTAGCATGCTCATATACACTTACGCAGTCAGTGCTCTTTCTACATAACAGCTTTCCATTGTACAGGGCTCTAAATTCAACTAAATAAAAGCAGTGCACATCATGCATATTGTACACATGGGGGTGATGAAATATATGAATTAAAATACACCTCATTTGGTATCACAATAAGGAAAGATGATGGCATAATGAGAATGAAACATGAACCTTCATTGCTCGCACTCTGGAATTTCACACTGACTGGCAAATCATAGCAGTAGAATAATAAAAAGTCCGATGACAATTTAAGAAAGTGCTCCCACTTCTAAAAATGCCTAGTTTGGGAAGTAACCTGATTCAGCCTCTCAATGGTAAAGTGAATCTTGGCCCAAGCTTAACTCAGGACCATCCAGATTCATCCAAATTCTAGGGTACTCGAATATAAGGCATTGTCCAGGCAAACACACCAACACTGTGCTAAGTCTCACTTACATTTATTTAGATAAAATCGGTCTCAAAGCTTTGGCCCTGTGTGAACAGCTACCACAGGCTCTGGACAGACCTGAGTCAGCTCTAGTTTTCTTGCTTGCCACACTCAGAGGAATCCACTGAAGATTGTGTGTATTGTGTGTGAGTACACCTACCTAGTGGCTTTCTGATGTTGTCGTCTCCTTCCTCTTGGTCAGAGCCCTCTGAAATAAGATCCAGTCAAGGTTATAGGCTCAAACACTAACTCTAATACTAATCAGTGGCAGATCATTACACAGGCCTACCATGCAGAGGCCTGTGACTGGCCCACAAGTTATCTCATTTTAACTTAAAAATTCAGATAACCTAACAAATTAACACAGTGCTAAACAATACGTTACAACTACATAAAGCCCTTAGACTTCATCCTTGTGTTTAAGATCAAACATTGACACATTTCTTTAATTTAAGTTTATATTTAAATTATTTTAAAAATATTAATGTGTTAATTTCTATTCAAACAAGCAACAAAAAAAAAATTAATTGATGAAGCTGTAGTTAACTTTCCCTCCCAAAACTTTATTATTTATTTCTGAGATATCACATTAACAAAAAAATAATAAGTACTGAAATATAATATCATATTTGTCCAACCAGTGAACTTATTGATTTATTGAAGTTCACTCAAGTATATTTTCGCCATTAAATTACTGATTAATATAAAAAGATCAATATGCATTTTCAAAAACATTTCTGTAATTTCATTAAAAAGAAAAGGAAGAATCAATATGCATAATATTTAAACATCCAAATTTTAATACTTCAAATGAGAAATTCAGGTGGGCCCTGCTAATGCATCTCTTGCCACTGATGCTAAGGCACTAAGATGTTGTATCTCATTGTGCACTCCTAACTGAAGTAAATGCCTCTATTCTCAATTATCATTAATCATTGTAATTATCATATAATTTTATTCAACAACTTTAATGAAAACATAGTAAAAGAATTTCCTTCAGCTAGATTGAAAGTCAATGAGACATAACATTTAACTAATAAAACATTTAGAGTACTACAAGACATTCACAGATCAAACATGTCCAAACAGAATATAAGTTGTAAAAGTTCAGGGGAAAATGTATTTACAAAATGCTAATAAAACCTCATTCACAAATCAGACAGGTGGTGAGAAGGGACTCAAAATTTACGAGCAGAAAGTCCTTGTGTACTGTATTCAAAATGCTTGGACGAAAAGCCAGAACATGCCGGCTGATAAAGTTGAGGCAGCTGGAACGTGCACACTGCCTCTCTCATTAAAGGTTCAATTCACTCCACGTAAGGATCAGACACGGATTATGGGAGATTTATCTTGGTTCAGTGTACCTGCTCAATTCAATGGTCCCAAACTCCTTTCTTCCAAAGAAAAGTTGCTAACGTGTTTTACAATCATTTCTCTCAACGAGTTGTGTAACTGTGATTCAGATTCTCAACTAAGTATGTGGGAGTGTACAAGCACCTAAAGAAAGTTACATCCCTAAAATGAAGATGATATAATAGTTTACCTCTTTATCTTTCAAACAGATCTCTGAGGTGTGATAATATTAATAATAGCAAGAAGTAATAATAGTAACAAATAATGTAGTAAACAAATTGGTAATAACAAAAACTCCTACAGGATCTCAGTCCAATATAATCAACACCAGCAGTCTAAACTCCCTAAACATATGTCTCTTCTAATGCTAATGACTGAATTAAATGAAGAATGAAATAAAGGTGGAACTCACAAAAATTTTAATGATCAGCAAAGGTGAACTAACAATGAAAACTGATATAGCACACACAAAAAAGGACAAACAGTTCAGGAGGATTGAATTAATGTACACTCAAACCTCACTTTTACATTCTCAGAATTCATGTTTTTCTGATCTTTCCATCGAGTTTTCTTGGTCTCTTCAATTCCCATATGTTCACAATATAAAACTGTCTCCTCTTTTACTCTTTTAAAATTAAAATCCAGAAAAGTGTTTCTTTGATGCATGAAAGCAAAGAAGGATAACGGATTTCTCTTGTTCTTCCTACCTACTGAAATTACTAGACATTTGTAATCAGGTAAAGTCACAATTATTTTATGGAATGCTAGGATAGGTCTTATAACATATACTTTCAAAAAATAACTCTAATTCATAGAAAAATACAAACAAATTGTGAGTTGCCTACATTTGAGCCAGAGGAATCACTGTTGGTAAACAAATGCTCACATTACCTGTGATTTCACAATTTTATCAGCAAACATACTTTGCGATCTTTTCTTCATCATACAATGAATTCAAAAGCACAGGCAAAGGCTTATAAAGAAACTGTTGTAGCAAAATGTTTGCCAAGTAGTAGAATCAGTATGTTTTGACATTTTAGGCCAAAGAATTTTAACATTTACTCTCCATACTTAGGAATGTCAAAGCCTAACCCTGTAGAACAGAAATTACTACTACAAAGATGTGGTACAAACAGACCTGACTCTTTATATGATAGAAGGATATAATGATAAATATTCCTTAGATTACAAAAATGTCCTTAGATTTTAATGAACAAATTAAGCAAAGAAATAAAAACATGAACAACTCCTTACTTTTTAATAGTTTTCGGTAACCTGATACTGAACCAATTTTAATATCTGCAATTCAGGATGGAATTGAAGATTCACATGCTTTTAAATAGAATCTTCAATAGCAGCAATGATATTTGTAAGCAATGCCAGAATGAATGTTATTTTACATCAACATTGTTACAAAATCTTGGTTCTCTGGTGAGCAACTGTGTTATTTGCAAAAGGATGTAGCAGTATTTATGAACAAATCCCTCCACTGTGTTAATCATCGCCATTTGATAGATTCTTGCAAAAACTTCCTTCCACATTTGACATATTTGAACTTGCTACATTGGAATTTCCAACACTAGTTTCACTTTCTCTACAAATTTTCATTCTGACAAATATTCTGCAAAGGAACAAACTAGGAAATGAAGCTTGTATTTTCTAAAAATAAAGCAATATTTTCAAAAGCCTGGAAACTTGAGATATTTGTGTGTAAAGCATGGTGTTGTGCCAAAGTTTTCATTATCAAGTAATTCTTAAAGTTAAAGTACAAACAAAACAATAAAAATAAGAATAAAAAATTATCGACAGATCACAAATGAAAAATTTTTATAGTCATGAAATTTTTAAAAATCATTGTGGTACTTAAGGGGAGTCCATGAATCCTGTTTTACTTATGTTACTTTTATTTTTCAACCATTATGACTCATAATTTTTATGTTCCCACCCCCACTCCCTTCCTTCAAAAAAATTCAGTGTATTTTCTTGAGAGTTAAATCTGATCAAATCAGTATGTTTTGCATACTCTGTAGTAAATTTGCAATATTTGCACTCATAATAATTATTTCACACAAATATAATACATGTCAAAAATTTAAGACAAAATTTGTCTTTATTTTGATATAACTTTACCATTTAATACTTAATAAATCTGGTACAGCACTTTTCTGTTCATATTGCTCATATCTTTCACTTTTCTGTTCATACTGTGTAAAGTTCAGAATAACTGCTAAAGTAAGTTCTGAGAAAAAGGAACCTTTTTCCAAACAAGCTTTAAAGTTTTACAAATGTATAAAACAAACCTAGAAATGTAAGTAACTGCTCGTTAATAGGCCCATAAAAATGATAAATATCAAAACGCATTATTGACAATGCTTGCTACTTCTGAAATGAAACTTCCTTATAAATGCTAATCAACGAAATCATGGTTGGATGAATTAGTTTCAAAGTTACACCCATTTAAAAATTTGTGTGTCAAACTCAGCAGGCATTTTGACTAGTGCAGACATTGAAATAAATACTTATGAAATTAGATTCTGTTGCAACATTCATCATTAATTACATATCAAATAATTCAGAAACTTCTAAAAATTAAAATAGAACTATAAAACAAAAATGCCAAAATTCATACATTTTTCATGTTCACTCCCATTACTTTAATACGAGAAATACCTATTTGTGCAATCCTTTGCAATAATATTGCTATATTATTACATCATAAAAATGTTTTATAAATTATAATCAATTACAAATGTACCATTATGTTTCTTAATATAAAATTAAGTTAAAAACCACCATACAGCTGTGAAATCTATGTAAGACTGATAATGACCTAGTCATCAATGCAACCATAAGTAAATGGAAAAAAAATCTCTTAATTTTTTTCTTTCCCCATTTTGATGTTTGTTTTAGAATGTGTATGCTAGCACTTCCTCATATGGTATGGTTACAATAAAACTAACCACTACACAAGCAATTCTGCATGCACCATCTATCCATTTGAGAGGGTAAGGAAAAAATTTCAAATACTTATCCAGAATAGAGTAAATTGACAGCAACGAATGAATTTAGAAACTGTTTTCAAAATCAATGAAGTCTTTTATGAAAAACGTTGGTCTTTCAGTGAGAAAATGATTATCAGGAATATGCTCCTCAAGACATGATGTTCTGGCAAAAAAATATATTAAGAGAAAAGGATTACAGAAAGATTGCTTCCAGAAAATATCCCTTATTATAAATGAAGAAATTGAGAAAAATGAAACATGCAGGGATTTTTTCTGTTTTGTTTTGTTTTGTTTTGAAAAGAACATTAACCCAGTGGCGTATCTACGGTATGGCAGACATGGCACGTGCCATGGGCACAGGGGAGGTGCTATTTTAGAATATATATGCTAAAGCAAATAACACCCCGAATTTGAAGTATCCTGATAGGAGCGCAGATTCTATGCTTGCCATGGACACCTGAATACCTAGATACGCCTCTGCATTAACCACAAGTAATCTGAACATGCAACAACCTAGATACCTCCCCAAGTGTTATATTGACAGATTTAGCAGTTATGTCTGCAATTAATGTAGAAAAACATACCTAGGAAAAGATGATTAGCTATACCCTGTTAGAAAAGTTTTTAAGGATAAGGCACCATAACAAGGTAACAACTTCTATTTAATGAGTGCTGACAAGGGAAACCTTCAGATGTGGCAAATACCTCTCCAAGAAAATGAGGTGCTGGTACCTAACTATTTCCAGAAAGCAACACTATATCTGCAACATGCTGACAAAAGATCTCAAAATAAAAGACCAAAGATAAATAAATATTATCCAAATAATGCATAATTTGAGCTTTAAAATATACTTTTTTTATACAAAAATTAATCTTAAAATTTAAAAGATGATAAGGAAACAAGTAGGCTAATACTATTCATGTTTTTTGACCTGTGTTCAAGGAGTTCATAAAACAAATGAAGGAACAGTCCTTTATTTTTTCTCAGGAACATGAACTATAGCTTTCATCACCCATCCCAAATACTGCTCGACATCAATATGGTCTAATACAAAATCAGACAAAACAAACATTCCTCCGAGTTTCATCTGGCATAAGTCAGTCTTAGGCACGTCAGTTCAGAGAAATGTCCTCTGTGTAAAAATGTGAAGTGTAAACTCAAATAATAATTACATATTAATAATTACAACAAAATAATCATCATAATCATATTAATAAAAGCCAGAACATACATTTAAAATAATTTATATATCAATTCCTTCAAATGCAAAACAAGGGAACAGCAAAAGGGTTTACTTTTGAGTAACACATATATTATTACAAATATGCAGAGATGGATGTAAATAACTTTAAGAGTAAGAGGTCTTTTTTATCTACCTTGGAGAGAAGGTCGGGGACATAGAAAGTTGTAGCAGGCAAAGTGAAAAGATATTTTTTTAAATTCATTTGAAGCTACAGAAGCTAATTCAGAGGAATATGAAAATGAAATTTTGGTCATATACTTACAATGCTTTACCCATTAGCAAGAAGTGGAGCAAACTTTTCTGTGAAATGGATGTGAAATGAAAGCATGAAATAGCAGGTGGAGGCAAATCAACACTTCAGGAACCATTTCACAAATGGTGTTATGCATATTCAAATTATGACTTTCTACAAATGGTGGTTTCCAGGTAATAATTTTTATTTTGCCAGAACAATGTATACGCTAAACAAATCCAGAATAGAAACTAAACTAAAGTTTCATGAAATAACTGACAAAGTGGTTCTCAACCACTGTGCTGCAGACACACTACTTTGCTAAAGAAATTCATGCAGAAAATAACACATTAATTAAATTATTCTAATCAAATACAGATTGCTTGCTGAAAATTTATTTCAAGAAATGAGCTTTAGATTTAAAATATCATTTAATTTCTTGAAATTTTAATTTTCGATAGGCTTTCAGGTATTGTCGCATGAAGAAAGTCTTACATTTTGAAAGACTTTGATGGAAACTGGTTCAATATTCTACTAAAAGGTTTTACTCAATGTACTAAAAAAACTACAAAAAGAAAAAAGACGTAAGTTCAAAATCTATATAAGAAATAATTTTTAAAAAGCCGAGAATTTTAAATGATACAACAAAATTCCAATAAGTAATTTGGTATGATATTAACTCTTGTCTAGATGTATTAAATACTGAATTCCCAACCATTATTTATATATTCTGAGATCCATGAACATTTACGCTCAGAAATTGAGCCTTAGTTAAAATTCTTAATATGAATATTTTAATATCTGAAATGTGTGTCAGAAGTCTAAAAGGGTTGAAAACCACTGGATTTAGTAAAGATAGCAATACAGTCTAAGAAGAAAGTAATTTCAGTAACATTCCCGACAGTTCAGAAAGGTCAACAAATGTGAGGAAAATCAGAAAAAGAAGTGGAATAAATATTTCTCTCACCTTTTTCCCCTGTCGCTTCCCAAAAAAGAAAGCTTTCACTAAGCTAAGTGTAATTGCAAGCAGCACATCCCTGCAAGTATCTGAACACTTGAAAGGAAGAACAAATAATTTCTTCTCATCATGCAACCCAAAGAAAGTCGACATGGTTTATAACATGCTCTTCCATGCCTCATTATAGCTCAAAAATAACTCCCAATTGATGCAATATGAAGCAGCTGTTTATATTTTCTTTTATTGCTTGCAGGAGATGTGCAGTGAAACTTCAATAATTTTTACAGTGCCCTTTACACTCAGCAAGTGCTTGTCTGCCCTATCTTGTGCACAATTCCAGTACGTATGAATAAATACGCAACTTCAATAAATTGGTGAAAGTAGCTGATGATAATACAGTAAAATATTACTTGCCTATAGTCTTAAAAGGAAATAATATTCAACTTCAAATTATTTGAATTTTCAAAATTTTGAGTCGAATTTTTAGTGAAACTCATGTCTTTCTTTAAATAATTTTTTAACAAAAATTTAGAATACATAATTAATCGTATTTTACATCAGTTTGAGCACAAAACTCAAGAGGACTTTTGCACCTTGCTTGATGATAAGAGAGCACATGTAGTAACAACTATGGCAATGCAAGCACACCTGAATTCAATTCACGCACAAGCGTTGACATGGCATTGGTGACAGAGTCAGCAGCAACAAGAAGGTCATTGCGCAGACTGCGGCTACTGCTGTTTGTGGTACCAGTATTGCTTGCTGAACCTGCTAATGATGATGTTGAGGATCCTGTAAAATTTTTTTTGTTATTGGACATTTTTATTAAAATATACATTGGGTTACACACAACTGAACTTTGCATAACTCAAAAAGACATTGTTCTTCAAAAAACGCTGTAACTTTAAAAAGGTAAGAAAAAAACTAACACACCAAGTGATGCAAGATATTCACTGATTTACAATTCTGAAACAAGCGGAATAAAAACACAAAAAAGAAAATTATATTTTTTTATCACTTACCAATCATTCCAGATGTTCCAAATGCAGACCTGACATCTCCCCCCACTCCAGACAAGGAGTCTGTTCCAGATCCCAAGGACGACATCATAGAGGGCTGCAACGGGGCTCCTGGAGTTGGCGGTGCAGAGCGAGAGGAAGGAGTGCTTGTTGGAAGAGGAGGGCTCTTTGTAGACCTCGGAGAGGAGTTTGGCGTTGATCTTGGTGATGCCTGATGATTCTGAGGTCAAAAGAAGGATCAGTTGCTTTTGGAACCTTGTTCAATCATGTTCTGCACTGGGTACATCCTAATAATTCCAAGAGGAGTTTGTGGTGAACAAAGCAAGATCACATGAAGTCTTCTTGGAGTTTTCAATTTTTTCTTTCATATTATTCATCTATTGCTCCTTCATCTATCATTCCCCACCCCTGATAGACCACTGAGTCTCAGACACAGGAATCATAATACTCATTTGCTGTAACAGTGGCACAAGAGTTCGATTTTTAGAAGACGTATTTCAATTTTCAAGTTAGCAAATGAACTACAGTGTTGCAACATTAACACAACTGCTCTCGTGACAATTTGTGAATCATAGTTATATTAGATATGAAGAAAAGGGCTCCAAAAATACTATTTTTTAATCCTAATAAATAATTTCCACCAATTTTGAGTTATGGCACTGTTGTAGCAAGCAAGGGATTTATGTATGTCTTGAATATGCCTTCATAGCAAGTCCTCTGTACTGGAACATTGGGGTGGTGCCAAAGTTCTAGATCTGATTTCCAACACTTATTCTCATAATTATATTATAAAAGACTATTTCTCAATCTCAAAATATTTTAGCAACTTCACACATTTAGTAAAACTATTCAAATTTTTATCTGCAGCACTATTAAAACGTTAGGAATGAAACCTAAGAAATAAAACAAAACATAAAATGTATAAAACAATTGCCATACACACCAGGGACATATACAGGGGTTAATCGAGGGAATCAGAGATTGTCCAGATGTTTTGAAAATACTAAAACAAAAATTAGTGGCACAGTGTCATAAACGTGGATGCATTTCCACAATTTTCCTTCAAAATGTGAGAGCCACAGTGATAATCACATACAAGAAGACCAGCCATCTCAAGAACTACCCAAGTCATCATCGCAGTGTGAACAGGGAAGAGGACCTATGGCACAAACCACTTCTTTTCTTGCAATATACCAGGAAATACATTATAACAGTCATATCTGCTTGATGGGGATAATACAAACCTTTGAACTGCTATAAGATACAAATAGCAATTGCTTTGTTTGAATACATGGAATGATTCGACTATGGTATAATGTTTTTATTTATTTCATCGTCATTGTAAACTGCTTGTTCCTGTTCCCAGTAGATGAGGTGGTTTTACCCCTCTAGGCGTTCCTGTTCTAGCCATTTCTTTTGTGGTCTTCCCACATCCCTTCACTTTACTGGTTTGTATTTCAACACTGCTTTGGGGAATCTTCCTGTAAAGCCTGATGGTGCCTTCATGTAAAGTACCCCAAATTTTGAAGAAAGTTTTTCAAAATCGTGGCACTTCGAGTGGACACAGATTGACTGAGGAATATCCAAATAATAAACAATTTACATGTCTCTGGAGTTCTTCATAATGCAAATTTTTGCCTAGAAATCAATTTTTCAAACCAACTTTTGAGTGCTTATTGTGTCTCAACCATTCGGAATATCCATGTAGTTTATTAGACAAAATATGCTTAGAATCGTCATAAGAGCTTATTTTCGAAGTTTCCTCCCCGGACACCCTGTATACTTAAGATTATTTAGATCATAACATTGTAGGAATTATAAATTTATTTCAAATAACCCTCATGCTTCTCAAGTGTGGCTCAATAATGAAAATTGGTCATCTGCTCCAATGTTGAATCAGGCTTGATATACATTATTCACCCAACAGGATGTGCAAAATTGTGAGGTAGCCAATTGGTATATGTTTGATAATGTTCTTTGGTGTGTATTCTGAACATGTTAGTTCATTAGGCCATCAACTGGCTAAAAGCGTGTTTATACCAAAAAACTGAACATATTCCCCAGTAAATTTGAAAGCTCAGTGGCAAAGCTTGAGAATCAAGCATGAAGATTTGGTTGTTTCCTAACCTAGTATTGTTATTGAGAACAAAAGGCATCATCATGCACAGCATATTCAGTGTGAATAATGTAAAATACTGTCATGTTTATTCTATTGTCATTTCAGCTTGTGAGATAGTTGAATAGCCTATTAGCTGGTTAGAAGCATGGTGATGTGAATTAAATAGTGTTTCCATTGTTTCTTAGCCAAAATGTCATTCCTTTGCTGCTCTAAAACAAAGAAACTGACAACGGAAAGCAAACATGTTCTGGTGGCACATCAACGGGATTCAAATAAAGAGCTAACAGAAACCCAAAGCTCAAATAATTAGGATTTCAAAATGTCATTGAGGTTTGGCTTTCTAAACAAAAAGTCCTGCACACTTAAATTGATAAATTTAAAAATATGCCTATACTACTTGACTACATGCAACACTATTACAATTATTTGAGGGGAGGGGGAAATTCATTCACTTCATCCACCCTCAAGAACAACCCCAGAGATCACCCACTGTCCAAACCAACTCTAAGCCACTGATATCTACTATATTAAATGGATTCTAAATATGGGTATCTATATTTTGGGAAGCCTGAAGAATGAACACAGAAAATATGATCTTCTTGAGGTATTATTAGGTTGCATAGGTTGCATAAGAACAGTGGACAAAATTGGAAACAAAGATATAAGAAATAATTGGAGATCAGAAATACTGTAGGGGGTAAGCTAAAAGCCTATAAACAGAACTTGCTAGAAAATCAAAATAAAATGAGAAATTTTCCAGCAGGCCTCTTATTACGCACCTCGTGGAAAAAGACCAATAGGAAGATTTGAATATAACTTGGCCAGAAGAAGCTAGATGAGCCTAATCCATGAAGATGATGATGTTGACCATGATACAGTAATTACACAAAAAATGTATTCATGTTCTTTCATCATATCAAATATACTTCAACCAGATCAATGCAACAACTTCTGTGTCAGGTAGGAGGAAGACTCCATATGATAGGCATGAATGACCACATGAATGATTGTGTTTCAGATCTGTATGACAGAATGAAAGGACATGGTGCCTCACTGACAGCAGAGAGAAACAAATGCATCCTGGCCACTGAAGCCACCAACTATATCTCAACAGGATTTTGCGCAATGAAATATTGGCCAGTAAATCAAGAGAGAGAGAGAAGGAGAGAGGAAGAGAAGCAGGAGAGGAAGAGAGAAGGATGGAAGAAGAGAGAACATGAGAGAAGGATAGAGAAGAGGAGAGAGAGAGAGAGAGAGAGAGAGAGGGGTTGTAACAAGAGAGGAAGAGGGAGAGGGGAATGGGTGAGAGAGAGGGATGAGAAGACAGAAGAAAAAAGAAAAAAATAATCACACAAACAAAAGGCAATTATACAAAATTCAGCTAGTCTTTAACCTTAAGTAACTTCATTAGTCCTTCAAGCTGCACCATCAGCTGCCGGCGTGAATCTTGCAAGGCCCCCAGATGGCTCTCAAGCTCATCTTTCCTTTGCCGTAGAGCCCTCAACTCGGCCATGAGCGCCGGGTTCTCCTCCCCGCTGCCTCCATCTCCAGGCCCCATTCCTGCAGCCTCCAGCTCCTGCTGCCGCCTATGCAAAGTTCCGGCAGTTTGAAGACATCTCAGCAGTTGCATGTGAGTCCACATAATTCACATAAACTTATCAAAGCACCATTTTGTGCACTATGTAAGTAGTAATTAAGGTAAATGGGATAAATGTGAAGAAGCAAATATCAATTAGTCTGGGCTCTGGGCACAGTTCAAAAATGAAATGCAGTACATGAAGAAAGTTAACAAATAAATGTTTAAATAAACAGAAAACCATTCTGTTTAATTATGAGTTATGAAAACTGTAATGGTATCATTGTAATCTTCATAGAAACCATTTTTGTTTCTACACATACTCATCTCATCATTGGTTCTTAAGAAAGACAGAAAGTGTTTGCTATGCAGAAGCATAAAGAAATTAATATTTAAAATTCTTACGAAAAAAGAACAAGATTTGGGCAATAATTTTATACATTTTGCTTTAGAACAATGTGATTGACAAATAGATATTTTGAATTTCTTTGACAAAAAATTCCATGACACATTTCATCCCACATTGCACCATCTGAGAGCCCTCATTGAAGATAACAATGGGAATGCAAACAGAACGTATGAAAATATTAAAGTATTAAAGAGGGTCTAATCTACATCTCACTACAAACCTGTATTACAGTCATACTTTCCTACTACAAGGAAAGTTGACAGTAATACTATACATAAGAATGCACAATCAGAACTAATTTTTGGCTTTGAGTTGCCTTTCTTAAAATCAAATAACTTCCAGAAGTAATGTTTTGGCACCATAATGTGCCCTAATTTTGAAAAAACTCTACCTTACATGGCTGAATATGGAGGTATTCCCATACATTTACGTCCTTGTGACAGCAGTGCTTGTTAATAAGAAGGAAATACATATTAAGCATCGATTAAATTGTATGCTCCATTCATTTAATGTTACTACATTAACTGGCCTGGGCACACAAAACAACATTAATAAACAATACCTTAACCTTGCAATCTCGCGCATGATCTCACGATTCTTGGCTTCAAGTTGGCTAATGAGTTCTCTTTGTGCACGTGAAGTGTCCAAACTCAAACTTCCTTCAGATGGAGCCCGTCCCTGCAGAAGCACAGTAAAATTTTAAGATTAATAAAAGAATGTGTCAGGATTAACAATTATTTCTATTCTTAAGAAATAAAAAATTCAAAGAACAAAATTGTTTGTTAATCAGTCTCTTTTCTTTGTATTATTACATAAACAAATATTCTGATAACCCAATTTTTCTTTTAAATAGCCATTACAATTTGATGTGCTGAACCCAGTTTGCCCTTCCAACATTTCTTATTCCTTAGCAAAGAGGCAATAAAGACTATGCAATTCAATTCAGATCAATGTGATTCAGTAATAAAATGGAATTCTCTGATAAATAATATAAAACTGTGCTGACAATTAACTTTAAACTCTCATCATGTTAGAGATTAATAAAAAATGTGCTTGCACTTCCAGATTTAATATAGATTCAAATTCAGAAAGTGTTAGACAAATATATTTGAAAATCATTTCATATTTGTTACAAGTGTAAATATTATTGACAGCATTAATCAATACAGCACAAAATTTCATTTCAAAGTTAAATATCAAAATAATTTTATTACACACAATGACAAGACCAAATTCCAAACATATACAATCACATAACTTTGCAACATAAAATTATACATACTACGTGTGCCATCGGAACTGCCCTTTGTGCATTTGGTTGAGGCTAAAATCAAAAAAGACAGAAAAGCATAAAGAAACTAAGCAGTTGACTATAATTTTAATCACTACTAAACAAGGCATTAATGTGAATTTTCTTTAAATTTTCTTGGAAGAAAATTTTTATCTGAGCAATGCTTTAATTTTAAAGAAATTCCTCAATCAATATTTAAAGAATCATTTCTGTGGTGTTTAGTCAGAATACAATAACTCCAAAATCACCTTCAGATGTAACTCTGACCATTCCATACCCTACACTTTTAAAAGTGCATATTGGAAACTAAACTGCCAAGTTTACAAGGAAACAGAACTGCTAAGTTGGTTTCCAATAAGATTAAAACTGTAATGGTGCAGAGTACTCAGAGTTGAATCTGAATGTGATTTTAGAGTTATTTTGTTCTGACCAAGCATCACAGATTTTAATTTAATGCTGTTTTAACAAAATGTGTACAACAGGAAGCATCTTTAGAACAACTTTTAAGTACTTCATATTTCTTGAGCAGCAAGATTTGTGCAAATTATAATTTAATTCCTCTGCACCAAAAGATGCAGTTTGGATCAGTTTCACTTTAATGCCTTGCCAAAATTAACTGCAGGTTTGTCAAACATTTTTTCAGCACAGAGACAAACCACAATATAAGCACAAGATAATATGCATTCAATATCAGATACTTGACAACAAAAATCATTTTATTTTGTTAAAAAATGAATGTCAAATACCAACAAAGATCATAATAAAATTGCAAATGAAATACTAGTTGCATCATGACATTTCAAAGCATTTACAATGGCAACAAAATAAAATTTCATCTTTGAAACACATGTTCTCACGTACTGGCCATTTCTAATTATTCATCACACTATACAGCTGCAATAAACCACTGTAACAATAACATACTCTTTAGAGACACCAAAGTTAGACACTATACAAAAACTTGTATCTAACTATGTAAAAATAATGTCTGCTTTTATCTACAATTATGCAATAAATATTTCAGATAAGCGACATTGAGACTGCACCTCTTTTTTTTCAAGGGTTTGACTTGTCAGGCTCCAATGCACTACAATTTTCATGCTGAGTTCTCAATGCTCCACTCATTTAATAAAAATAACTTGGCAGCACAAGACAATATTCTCGAATATACACTAATACTACCACCATTAAACTCAGAAATTCTTTTTATTGCTCACTATAAACAGAATTTCTATAAGTTCTAGTTTGTCCACAACAAATCAAATTTAACTTTCCATTAAAGGAGCAACACTTGTATCATTTAACATTATTATCTCACTACAGTAAGTAATAAAGTTTCAAACATGCCAGCCAATCATGTGACTTTGCTTGTGCCTCTCACCACTGATCGGGCCTCTGCTGCTAGCCGCGCAGCATACCGTGCAATGAGCTTGTGTTCATCATCTAGTCGGGTTGACTCCAAGCTTGATGTGTATTTGCCAGGGCTGCTGGAACACATTCCACTGCAAACACACACTCAACATATTTATACAATGGAATTGAAAGTAAGGTTTGAAAAAGCCCTATATTAAACAAACCAATAGGTTTCCAAAAAGTGCCTCATGAAGTCACATTGAAAGACATATTAGTTTTGAAGATACATATAAAGATTTCAAGTAATTACTGAATCATTAATAATCAACTACAAATGTATAAACCCATGACTGTTATTTAATCTCAAAAGATACACCTCAATGAACAAATTTTGTAAGATATGTAATAAGTCACAACATTCAGCTTCATGATGTAATCATATGTTAAGGGCCTGAAGATGTGCAAATTATAGCTATGGAAATTTTTACCTTCGACCAGTTGATCGACTGTCCATTGATCCTCCATCAAATGGAGAAGCCACATTGCTCTCTGGGAAGCCATTGTGAGAAGGCAAAGGAGATGGAGGGCTGCGTACAGTGAAATGTATAATTCATAAGGAAAACGTTTTATGTCAACATAATTCAATTAAAAACATAAATGTAAATTCAATGTAATATGTTCATCACAATGTCAACAACTTACACAATATGTGAGAGGTTAAGTGTTTTCTCTGGTTCTTCAGGAAAACGAGGAATATTAGGCTTCCCTTTCTCAGGTACACAACGAAAGGACTTTCTTAATGAATGACCTATTTGTTTGCTAGGTGATTTCTGAAATGAACAATGGCATCTTACTACCTTTTATTTATAGTCAATTATATTTTGCAAATTACACATGTTGCCACTTACATACGTAGTATATTCCTTGACTTCATGTTCATTTGTGTGTGGACCTGATATGCGTCCTCGCCAAAAACAATCTTGGCACAGCTGGTAGTTGTGACATTTTTGGCATCGGTAGCGAAATCCAGAAAAGCCTTCTCTTTGACAGGCATCACATGCAGTTGGATGAACCACTGAATGGAATGTTCATTTTTATCAATTTTTATATCATTATCCAATTTTAATACGAACTTGAATTTTAATTTCATAGCTTTGCAATGAAAACCTTTTAACAAACAATGATGTACCATATATACCCGAATATAAGTCGACTCTGAATATAAGACAACTTCCCTAATTTTGAAGAGGTTTCCTGAGAATTTATTAAAATTTTTAATGAATTCTTACAATGTATAAGTCAAAATAAACTTGCAAATTGCCTTATTGACTTCAAAATTGCTTTGATGAGAATGTGAAGAACTATCATTTTCTTGTTCTTTAAAATCATCATAATCATGTTTTTTGTCACGACCCTCATCATCTTCACATGCATCAATATTTCTTTCATTTTGTTCTCCTTCCATGCTGCGACATCTGACTACCTGACCTCTCTGAAAAATTTGCGGGTTGAATTTCTTTCGTTCTTAGTCTTTCATCAGACAAGAACATGTCACCAGATTTTCTATTTGTCCGGCATTTGTTGATGGCCTCCGTTTCTTTAACAGTTCTGTCACATTCTTTAAGAGAATTAACTTGAAATTAGCATCTTTTACTGTTCGTAATGGAGTAGTGAGCTGCAAACTCGTACATTTCTGTCCCTCCATTTCGCGGGTAAAGTGGGAGATACCAGCAAGTTTCCAATTTGAAAAGTTTTGGCTAAGAAAATACATCGTTGATCATCCTTTTCTATAGTTGGTTACAAAAATGTGTTCGTTTATCAATGTGATGTTTTTTAAATTTTTTATTTCCGTCTCTTGCAAAACGCAGATTCGCACTTGCCGGGCGTCGAACCGAGATTCCGCGCAGCATCGTCGAAGCCGCATCGGGTAACAAAATCTCGGCAGTCATTTTTAAGTTACGTTTCACTTGATACAATGCCATTCCTTTGAGATTCTCTTTACCGGCACATTCAAAAATATCTGTCTCAATTGCACGACAAATTCGGGCGGATTCGGGCAAATTCGGGTGGATGCCGAGAATACGACCGAAAAAAAATTACGTAGGTATTGAGGACACGCGCGATATTTTTACCGTCTTCGCAGCTTATTGACACGTCAACATTTAGGAGTTTTGTGACATGGAAGGCAATGTAAAAACATAAATCTTACCTGACAAGGCTTCATCTGCGAAAGTTAAGACGAACCAGCTTTTTTCGACTGAGATATTTAGGGAAAAAACGTCTTCCATTCGGGTAAATAAAGTACATGTTCTTGAAATATGAATAATAGTAGTGTAGTTTCTCAAACATATAATTTTCCATTTTTATTTTCATCTCATTTTATCTAACAGTAAACAATGGAGGGGATCAGCTTACCTGTCTCTACGCTAGCAAGACGATGAAGAAGAGGTAGCCACACCAGACAATGAGGCCCAGGATCAGACATCATTGTATCCATGAAATCATTTACAGTAACCTTCCCTCCCTGTAAAAGGTTATTACAACAATTAGTTCACAAGATGACATATAATTGCTCTAGCTTTACTGATAGCACTGATGTCATAACTGTGTATGTATGGGGGGGGGGGGAGTCACCCCAGGGAGGGACACCCAACTTTTCTATGTTTTATGTTCAATAAATAACTACAAGTTGAATGCTCAATACCCAAAACATGCAGAGTAAAGCCTTCAGTGGATGCACCAACAATGAGCAGTAAAATACAACAAAGCAGATGAGGCAGCATTTATAAAGTAAAATTATTTGAGGATTTAAGAGAAAAGAAAAACAACAATCTGAACAGTGTTATTTGGTTAAAAATTGAGGGAACAGACAATTAAGAAGTGTCTAAACAAACTTCATTCAATGAAGAACATTGCAAATCAGGAATGAGTTGTGGCAAAAAAGCATATGCTTTTGTTTCAGAACCTGTCTGAAGAGGGCCTTCTCATGTAACCTTAGAGGAGGGGGGATCACAAGACCTAGCTCAATGTAGTTTGCTTGTCAGGAAGTTCATAAACTTTTGCATAAATTAACAGTGGATGTAGTAACAATTAAAATTAGATCATTTTCATAATTTATGGAGAAATTATTGGCGGTCAATTATGAGAAACACTATATTGGGAGTGGGGTCTGTGAAATCGTGTTGCAATGATGATTGTGGTTGAAAATAGATGTCATCCACATACTGACAACCAAGAAGACAATGTCAAGTGATAAACAAGGAGTACTTATGAAAAGTATTTTGACTGTTGCAGTAAACTAGGTACATGGCTGCAACCAAGAAAGCAAAATATTGCCATACTTTTATATGTGTTTAAGGATTATGTAGATGATTTCTTGCTGTTCATTACTTATATTGTTTAATTTGGATGTCATAAACTCATACTATGTAGTAAACTTGCCCTATTTATTCATTTCTCAAAAATTCAAAAATGGGTACACCTCTGACGAGTTCTGTAAGTTTATAGCTTTTCATTACGAATATTTTTTTCTGAAAATAAAACTTTGATTTTCTGATTTAATTTTTAATAGATATTTCAATAATACTTTTATTAAAACAATAAACAAAGTGTTATTTAATTATTACATCTAAGGGGAAATGATAACTAAATGAGAGTTGACACCAGCATTACCACCTACTCTGTAGCAACACTGTGACTCACAGAAACATTGTAGCAAACAGAAGCTGCCATTGCAGTGCTTCATACTACATCAAATTCTGTACATCTACATGCCTCTGTGAATTGTATAGCATCACAGAGATTTTGCAGCAGTGTAAATTTAACACTAACAAAAAATCACTTTCACTTCAACATGAGTATTTATTACATGAACAACAACATGTTTTATTGTAGTCTGCTGTTTTTTATAATATATAAATAAGTAAATATATAAACAAATAAATGAAAGGAACTGTGTATAATTTTACTCTAAATGTATATTCAAGTTCTCGCAAGATATCTGTGCACTTGAAGATTGTTAAAGTGTAAGTGAAATTTCGCATTTCAACAACTCCTGTCAGGTGCACAGGTACCTTGTGTAAACTCTATCAAACCTACCCCAGAGAAGATGGTGGTAGCAAGACCCTCTGTATAATTAAAGGAGGGAGACTCATAAACAGCTGCAGGAAGTGCCAACACTTCCTGTAAATATTCAGCAAAGCGCCACACAACCATATGCCCGTTGGCATCAGAGATCTGAGAGAATATATCTGTGAAATAGAAAATTTTAAGATCAAACTCTTTCCCCTTTTTCTTATGTTTTATGTTACTTTGAATTATATTCTTATATTTTATATCCTTGTATTTCATATTTTTATATTTTCTAATACTTTACCTCAACATTTACACCTAAAGAACTTGCTGTAAAGTTACCTGACTCAACCTCTCAAGTTGGAGATGAACGCTGATAACAGTGCTAGAGCATTATAATTATCTAACTGGCAATTGTTTGGCAATAAAATTATTTTCCAATTTCTTCAATGAGCCTTTATGTTTCCATTAAGGGACGCGCACCCACGCTCGCCCATGCCCGTACATCTGTCTGGATTGGAGAAGATGAGATAAAGTGGAAACGGCCATGGGAGTGGGCAAGGGCTAGGGCTAGGGCTAGGGCTAGGGCTAGGGCTAGTGAGAGGGCGAGGGCGAGAGAGTGGGTAAGGGAAGGGCCAGGGCAAGGGCATGGGTGAGGGCGGGCGAGGGTGAAGGCAGGGCAAGGACGAGAGTGGGGCGAGGGCAAGGGCGAGAGAAGGGGTGTAAGCAAGGACGTGGGTAAAGATATGGGCAAGGGCGTGGACAAGGGCGGGGGCAAGGGCGTGGACAAGGGCGTGGACAAGGGCGTGGTCAAGAGCGTGGGCAAGAGCTTGGCAAGGGCGTGGGCATGGGCGTGGGCATGGACGCGCGCAAGGGCAGGGTAAGGGCTAAGGCGAGGGTGGGAGGAGTGCGGAGGGAGTGAGAGGGGGCCTGGGTGTGGGCGAGGGCGTGGGCTTGGGATGGGCAAGGGCGAGAGCGGAGCGAGTGCGAGGGCCACGGCGAGAGAGTGGGCAAGGGAGTGTGCCAAGGCAGAGGAAGGGGAAGGCCATGGGCAAGCGCGTGTGCCAAGGCAGGAGAAGGGCATGGGCAAGGGCGTGTGCCAAGGCAGGGGAAGGGCGTGGGCGTAGGCAAGGGTGTGTGCAAAGGCAGGAGAAGGGCGTGGGCATGGGCAAGGGCGTGAGCCAAGGCAGGGGAAGGGCATGGGCAAGGGCGTGTGCCAAGGCAGGGGAAGGGCATGGGCAAGGGCGTGTGCCAAGGCAGGCGAAGGGCGTGGGCAAAGGCTGGGGAAGGGCGTGAGCATGGGCAAGGGCGTGGGCAAAGGCAGGGGAAGAGCGTAGGCAAGGGCGGGGGAAAGGCCGTGGGCAAGGGCGAGGGCGACGTCGTCGGCAAAAGAACTAGAGCAAACGAGTTGCTGATGGATGAGGGGAGGGGGAAGAGAAGATCGCGCTCGATTCGTTGCCCATTTTATAGGATGCTGCTGCGGCACTGACTTGGAAGTAATAAGGAAAACTAGAGATAAAGAGTCGACCAAAAAATTCAATTCCAGGAGGCGCAATAAACTCCTCAAAATTTACACGTCTAGTAAATTCCTTCTTGCAGGGATCAAATCCGCAACTATCCAATCACTGGTAATAAAATATTAATTTAAATTATAACTCAACTTTTTTAAGAAAGTATTTCAGTGCAATGTTAGGGTATGCCTTTCTTTACCTCAACCCATAATCTCTTTTGGTCTGCAATACACCAACTTCATCTCAAGAACACAGTCTGAGACTATATTAGCTCAAAATTATATTTTATTTATTTAAAATTGATAATACTGAACTTTGTTTACAAGAAAAATTACTTGATCCAAGTCAGTAAATGCAAGGACCCTTATTCCGTAATTAATGGAGTTATTTTAATCTTGTGCCAAAAGATGCATTTTTTACCTATTTGCATATATTTTCCTCATTTCTTAACAATTTTGTTAATATAAGGGACATTTCTCCAACAAATAGAAATAAACAATTTATTGCTTTATTCTTTCATTTAAAATGCGTATCACACAAGTGCTTTAAATTTCATCACAATATTTTCATATTTTTACTTCTCCAGAAGAAGTATCGTTAGGGCAATAGAAACCAAATATGTAAATGTCCACATTTAAGAAGTGTTGTAAATAAAGTTTATAATTTTTAATTTTTTAAAAACTAATGCAACAAACTTTTATTGTAAAACTTACATCTCAATTTATCCATTAGTTTGCCAGCACACATAGTAGCTAAAGCTACTTTAATGGAGAAAACCCTGATTTTACCCATGTTTTCACTGCAAACAAAAATAAAAGCATTAACCTAGTAAGTGGTGAAATAATTTAATGTAAAATACTGTCAGAAAAAAACAACAATATTTGTGCCAAATATTTTACATTTTAATGTGTTTGTACATACAATGTGTGTGTGTGTGTGTGTATGTGGTGTGACTGAAGTGTGTGTGGTGTGTGTGTGGTGAGTGTGTGTGATGTGTGTGTGTGGTGATGGTGTGTGTGTGATGTGCGTGTGGTGTGCGTGTGGTGTGCGTGTGATGTGCGTGTGGTGTGCATGTGGTGTGCGTGTGTGGTGTGTGTGTGGTGTGGTGTGTGTGTGGTGTGTGTGTGGTGTGTGCGTGTGGTGTGCGTGTGGTGTGTGCGTGTGGTGTGTGCGTGTGGTGTGTGCGTGTGGTGTGTGCGTGTGGTGTGTGCGTGTGGTGTGTGTGGTGTGTGCGTGTGGTGTGTGCGTGTGGTGTGTGTGGTGTGTGTGTGATGTGTGTGTGGTGATGGTGTGTGTGTGGTGTGTGTGTGTGTGTGGTGTGTGTGTGATGTGTGTGTGTGGTGTGTGTGTGTATGTGGTGTGTGTGTGTGTATGTGTGTGGTGTATGTGTGTGGTGTATGTGTGTGGTGTATGTGTGTGGTGTATGTGTGTGGTGTATGTGTGTGGTGTATGTGTGTGGTGGGTGTGGGTGGTTGTGTATCATTACATAATGAGATTTTCTCAGAAACGTTTGTGTTCATCATGAGACATAAACCTTCGGGTGAATCAAAAATACGTTTCTTTAAAAGGTTAAAAACGTCAAATTTTGGAGGACTTACACGGAATAGGCTGCAAGAAGCCAGTTGAGGAGTAGACCAGAACATGCTTCAACATGAACCTGTTGGGCTACTGGCAATCTTTTATTCAGATTGTGGTAAAGGCTGGATATAAGAGTTTCTAGTCTAGACACATTAACTTCTGTTTGTGGTTCAAGAGTGTTCAGGCCATTTTCTCGGAATGCTTCAATAACATTCCATATGTCAACTGTATGGACTGTAATAATAAAGACAATTAAAATACAATTTTAAAGTACAATTCTTGCAATCATGCAAAACAATTATTTCACACACAATATTTCACATGATTTTATAAAAATATTAAATGGAGCTGTTGGTAAACAGCAGACCAATCTACAGAAAAGAACCAAACAGGTGTACACTAGTAATTAAAATAAATTATTGTAATTTTCTCTCAAAACTGAAAGATTGGCTCACAGATAACATTTGGAAAAATTTCTCACACTAAAATTGATTATGAGCCACTCCTTATCAATATATTACACTAAATTGGATTCTAATTGTGAAACTTTTGTTATAAAGCTTCATGATAATTTTTGAAGTCATAAATAAGATTACAATTAATTTTCTATCATTAAATAAAAATGAGCAAAATATGCACCACTAAGTGTATGTGATGTTAGTCTTTTATGAAAACATGACATAACAGTGCAAAATTTACTTTTTTCATAGTGACATCTCAATGCAAAATACTCTCACATGTATTCTCTGCCTCCCCAGAATGTCTGTCTTCATTGTCTGTCCGTAATGTTAATTGTTCATGAAAATTGTGGTTGAAGGTAGATTAAAATACAAAGTCTAGTACTGAAATAGAATAATGATTCATTATAAAGCATTTTATATGATCACTTTTAGATGTATTATATTTGCTACACACATTTTGTTAAAAAACTTAACTAAACTTAAATTTTTATTAAACATTTTACCTACTCCATCTGTGGGTGTCACAACAGTTCACCTTGAAGCAGTACTAAATGTATTGCAATACTAGTTGCACTAGCTCATTTAAACTGCAACACTATTTAGAATGAACATAGGTTTCTAAAGTATGTTTTAAAGATTTCTTAGTTCTGTTGAGATTTTCTGGCTCTTGTGGGATATGGTAAGTGGAAAAGGAATGAAAAAAAGTAATTTTATTTGCAAAGAATGTGGCTAATATTACAGCGTTGTAGGGCAAAGGTTTGATTTTATGTTCAGACTTTGACATAGAACATGTATTCTTCTATGCTTACAAAACTAATAATGAAATTAGTAAATGTATTAAAAAAATATTTATTAAAATACATGGAAAATCATGATGTTCTTTTTTGGTTTTGAGTATTTTAATCCTTGAAAAAATTAAATATTTTATTATGAATACAAGCATTAAAAAAATACAAAACGATTAAGAAAGTAGTAACAGAACTACATGTTATCTTTATAGCAATGAGATGAAAAGGTGTGTATGCGACACCCATGGGCGGAGTCCGCAAGTACAGATACCCCGAAGGCCTACATGACATTTGCTTACAAAAGGCTCAAAATGTCTCGAAGATTTTCATCTGAAAATTAGCGGAAGTATTTCAGGAGGAAAGGGGGATTTTAGCTTGGACTCCCCTTCGTAAATATTTTTGAAATAATACACGTAAGTTTTAATTGTTACAAATGAAACAATGTGTTTTCAAGGTCCGGAATGTGATGGAACCAACACGTGGTAAATGATTTGAAAAAATCGAGTAAAATTACAACACAAAATTGTTCACGATGGACTTGAATCATGAGCCAAACAGTTGGTTATGATGATGATGATGATGATGATGATGATGGCAATGAACTTTGGAGAAGGAATACGCGCAAAAGGTAACGGTTTTTGCTTTGGGCACGGTCACCGCTGGCGTAAGCAGAGGACTTTCGATGGAGTCGCTGCAACCCGCCGGAGTCAACACAGACCCGTTTGGCGGGTTGCCTACTCTGTGATGGTTCGGGCGCAATTTGGAACATTTTTATCTTCCTGCAGTAGTTTGTTTAATCCTGCGGCACACGCGATCGATTTCTCAAACGATTAAATTGTTCTTCCGTTGATTAAACGTCAGAAAGTTTTTCAGAATGCCATCCTTCTCAGAATCTTCCTGTTATTGTTCTCGGATGTCATAACTTCCTGTTCGTTCGAAAATGCTTAATGTCCAGAACTGTCTCCTTTTAACAGTGCGCGGCGCAGCATCCGGAAGACCGGAACATTGAGTACAATTTTCAACGAAAATAGTTTTCTAACACACAATAATATCTTGTTCTTCTTAATATTAAACACTGTAGTTTAATAAAGTTTTAAAATTTCGTTGATAGTAAATGTGTATAACTAGTGTTTGTGCCTAAAACACACTATGTACAGTTTGTCAAGCAAGATAAGCTAAAATTCAATGATGGATTTGAGAGTCAACACCTGCACTCCAATAACTTTTACTAGCTCATTTACCGCCGCGTCAAGTTTAGGGATCTTTCAATGGCTGTCTTCGAAACACATAAGTAATGTTATAATGAGATGATAAAAACGATCATGATGATGGAGAAAAAAATGAGATGCAGGGGATACGGGAGCACCCGAAGAAATCCTTCCCAACGCTCCCTTTGTCCACCAAAAAACTTCACTGGATTGTGTTGGAACACGAACCCCAGACTCTCCGTCTGCGCGCGTCTGTCCGTCAGCGCGCGACTGTTCGTCTGCGCGCGACTCTCCGTCCGCGCGCGTCTGTCCGTCAGCGCGCGTCTGTTCGTCTGCGCGCGTCTGTCCGTCTGCGCGCGTCTGTCCGTCTGCGCGCGTCTGTCCGTCTGCGGGCGACTGTTCGTCTGCGGACGACTGTTCGTCTGCGTGTGTCAGTCTGCGCGCGACTGTCCGTCTGCGCGCGACTGTCCGTCTGCGCGCGACTGTCCGTCTGCGCGCGACTGTCCGTCTGCGCGCGACTGTCCGTCTGCGCGCGACTGTCCGTCTGCGCGCGACTGTCCGTCTGCGCGCGACTGTCCGTCTGCGCGCGACTGTCCGTCTGCGCGCGACTGTCCGTCTGCGCGCGACTGTCCGTCTGCGTGCGACTGTCCGTCTGCGCGCGACTGTCCGTCTGCGCGCGACTGTTCGACTGCGCGCGTCTGTCCGCCAGTGCGCGTCTGTCCGTCTGCGCGCGACTCTCCGTCTGCGCGCGACTCTCCGTCTGCGCGCGACTCTCCGTCTGCGCGCGACTCTCCGTCTGCGCGCGACTCTCCGTCTGCGCGCGACTCTCCGTCTGCGCGCGACTCTCCGTCTGCGCGCGACTCTCCGTCTGCGCGCGACTCTCCGTCTGCGCGCGACTCTCCGTCTGCGCGCGACTCTCCGTCTGCGCGCGACTCTCCGTCTGCGCGCGACTCTCCGTCTGCGCGCGACTCTCCGTCTGCGCGCGACTCTCCGTCTGCGCGCGACTCTCCGTCTGCGCGCGACTCTCCGTCTGCGCGCGACTCTCCGTCTGCGCGCGACTCTCCGTCTGCGCGCGACTCTCCGTCTGCGCGCGACTCTCCGTCTGCGCGCGACTCTCCGTCTGCGCGCGACTCTCCGTCTGCGCGCGACTCTCCGTCTGCGCGCGACTCTCCGTCTGCGCGCGTCTGTCCGTCAGCGCGCGTCTGTCCGTCTGTGTGCGTCTGTCTGTTTGTACGCGTCTGTCCGTTTGTGCGCGTTTGTCCGTTTGTGCGCGTCTGTCCGACTGTGCGCGTCTGTCAGTCTGTGCGTGTTTGTCAGTTTGTATGCGTCTGGCCGTCTAGCAATTCTCCGATAGATTGTTTAAAAATTGCCCAAGTCTAATTTTCGTTGAAATAGCTCAATTTTTTGAAATTGCAGTTCAAATATTTCGGCGTCTTCGTACAACTACATGCTGAAAATAAGGAAATCTGTCCTTAATGAAGTCTGTTCTTCATAGACATGTCATGAAATAAGGTCAAAAAGAAGTTTTCGAAAATATAAATAGCTTTCGCGTAATTGTGCGTGAAATACAGGCAATTTTTAAACACTTATTTTCTGAAAATAAATCTTTTTTTTATTTTCGTCCCCCCTTCCGATATAGTAGACGCTTAAAAAGTCGCGTTGGTTTTGTTTTCGGTAAACTCACGGTATTTTCGAAAATTGTAAAAAATAGTATTGCATAAGTACAATTTATTGATTAAGAGATTTTTCCTTAATGAAATAAATGCTTTAATACTGGATCATCAAATAATGTTAAATGAAAATCTCTGAATTTTTTGAAAATTGCAAATGCAAATGTTCAACTTTATTTAAAGCATTGAGAAGGTAGAGATTAGCTGTGATACTTAGTGGTGAAGGACTAGCATATTAACTCGAAGGACCTGAGTTCGAATCCCAGCTAGAAGACATTATTTGTTCGCGTAGTTTTATAATTATGCAGTGCCATTACCAAAAATGTGAGAAAGCAAGTGCTGCTGTAACACCATTACCTTTTAACATATAGTCATGTAGTAACATCATTGCCTATTTCCACATAGTCAGTATATATTACGTTCAACTGATTGATGTATGGCTGAAAATACTTTTGAACCTTTCATCGACCATCTTACGGTACGATGATTATATGACTGAGTTAAAATCAAATTCATGAGAAGCGATAATGGCATAATAGCATTAGAAAAAAATCTGTGATAAATAAATACCTACATCAGCAAATCTTATTCAAATATAGATAAGGCACAAAGAAATACTATCATTAAAACACTATACGGCTGGATCAGCGCCTTGTGGATCTGTTCGCGTGAAAGTTAAATACTGACCGCACCTACTACAGTGACAAATGATAAACATAGTTTTATTTTAAAAATAGCAATAATCGTGCCGGACGACCGGACGTTTCTGCGACTTCACTAGCTGGGTGTTATTAGGTAGGGTAAAACCAAGAGTCAAAATAGAATTGCTTTGAAATTTTCTACACATGCTAGAACAAAAATAACAAATTCGATGAAGTCACCGTCTCATCCATTTAGCTTGAAAGCCAAGAACAACCGGCGCTTGACGAACCTGTTCGACATTGTTGTATATCTGTCGCCGCTTCTATCTGCTTCAATATTTGCACGACGATGGGACACAGTGCGGAGGCGCCAAATTCACAATGGCACAAGTCAGTCTTGCGAGCGGTAGGGAGTCGTTGATTTACTCGGAGTATTTGTAATTCAGAGCTGCCCTCTCAACTCGGACCGGAAAAAGAAACAGCAGCATCTCGCCTAGCAGCTGTAAAGCTTTACGAAGCCAAAAAGTCCTGTCGAACGCAAGAGTCTAATACCTCCCGGACAAATACATCCATGCATCAGCGGTACTGTTTGGTCTTGCCATCAAGGTACGTACCTCCGTATATCACTAACTGAATATCAACCCGTACGTCGGACGTTGTCTACATCGGACTAGAGTCGATCGGTGTCTACGTCGATCGTTCTCTACGTCGGTCGTCCTCTACGTCGGTCGGTCTCTACGTCGGTCGGTCTCTACGTCAGTCGGGCTTTACGTCGGTCGGCCTCTCTGAGCATCGTTCTGTCTGTTCTTCAAACTCTCTGAACGTCCATCAGTGTTCATGACTGCCTCTCTGACCATCCACCCCTCTGTTGATTGGTCCGCCTGTCTAAGCAAAACCCTAGTTTCTAAAGTAACACAGTGGTTCATTTTTGGGCAGAAGGGTCGAGTACTTACGGTTGGCCTTCCTCTGCACGAAGCGCAGTTTGCAGGCGGTGCGGTAGGAGGCGAAGCGGATCATGTCGAAGTTGTGCTGCCGCATCTCCTGCAGCAGCTGCAGGCGGTGGTCGCCCGCGCGAGCCTCCTCGCCGGCCATCCTCCTGAGCACACAACACGCACACACACATTAGCAGGCTACAACACCACTCTCCCTCTCTGTGAATGGAATGAGAAATAAACGTTTTTTCTGAAAATGAGACATATATGCTGGATTATCCTACTTATTATATTTGTCTCACTACTGCTTGGCCTTGCCAAGCATAATCAGATAATTAATTTGTGTATAATAAGATACGTTAAATACATTCTGGTTGCTGAATACTTAGGAACACAATGTACATTACATAAAATCAATATCCCTAAGGAGGTAAATCGAGTTATATTATTTACGCTACAATTACATTACACCATTGAACAACGTCAAATAAGTTGAGTTCTATTTTTATTCACGGTAGAATACTAGTCCCAATATTACAGGGCGGCAAAATAATTATGTTGCTCTCCTGAAAATTTTAGTTTCCGTGAGTCAACAGCTTATTCTCAGGAGTCGAAGAGCACAGCACTGGAGCATGAATGTTTCTACCAATCATCCGAGGTTTAGTCTGCAGCACCGTAGCTTACGGCGATAGTAATGCCAAATGTGATACTCTTCACAGATAGAGTTCCTCACTGATAGCGTTCAATGATGACGGATGAAATGTCAAAATAAAATATTGCGCATCCACAACAACACACATATATCAAACACATGAGGCGAGCAAGCAAAGTAGGACTTCCGGAAAGTGTCGTTTGGAACAGAGCGATCCATTAGCGGCCACACGTGGCACCGATTGACTTAATGTTTTATTTACTTACTGCGATTTAGGAGTCCCTCTAAGGCCATTGGGGCACATAAATTATGATCTAATAAGATGAAAGCTATAATGACGAGACGTATGATTGTGTTCTAGAATGAGAGGCTCGGGAAACGGGAGAACCTCTAGAACCCCCCCCCCCCAGGTTCCTTTTGTAACCCCCCCCTACAAATTCTTCATGGATTGGCCGGGGGTCGAACCCGACCCCTAGCGGTGGAAAACGTCTGCCCTAACCATTACGCCTCAAGCCCTTTCCCTCCTTCGTGTCACCCGTGTTTCAACAATCGATCATGTTCCTCCCTCGAAAAATACATTAATTCTTTGGATATAAACAATATTTTGTTGCAAATTTGTAAGCTACATAATGTACATAAATAATTCATTACGAAATATGTCAATTTCTTGAAACAGGATTTAAAATCTTAGGATAAGACGAACGCATTCAAAGTTCATGCGTTACAAACCACACCTCGGACAAACCATAGTAATGAGACATTGAAAGTGGGACGAATCCGATCTACATGCAGCGCCCGCCTGAATAATTAGCGCACGCTACTCTCGTCAATTAACTTCACCGGTTTAATTACTTCGTTTCAAAACAACAGCGTAATCAGCGATGAGTAATCGATGTTTGTATGTTTTCAACGTTACAGGAGAATTAGACTACGGTGAGTTGCAAAAACCAATATCGTATTAATTTCGTAATAGACTCAATGCAGTCTCTTCACTTTTATGCCGAATATAACTCAATGACTATAATAAATAGTGAAAATTTCATGTTTGTGACTGCTCTTTCTCGATCGGAACTCAAAAGTAGACTTGGAAGAGCTGAACACATCGAGGGTTAAATATCGAAAGGCGACAAGTTCTCAGCAAAACCACAGCTTGGCGAAGGCAGCAATTCCTCTCAGACCCCTCAGCAGAGCGACCCACGCACAAATATTATTTCCCTCTCCGTTTCCGCACACAACACTTGGAAGAGCACATTCTTTCGATCCTCGCTACTAAGCCTGAAATGGGTGAACTTGGAAAGGAAGATCGGTAAGTTATTTATGTCATTAGGAAGAGAAATCATTTATGACAGTGCAAGATCGTTTTGGACGAGCTGACGTTAGGTACCGAGTTTAGAATTTCGAGTGTTGTTAGATAATGATTTTCAGGGAAGATAACATATAGTTTAATTTTATTTTATACGACGCCTCTTGTAGAGCCTTTGGCGGTGGCCATCTATTAGAAACCAAAATGTGACATGGGGTGAAATAAACGTTATTTTTGTTTGTAGAGACTTCTGCAACAATGAAGCTTTTTTTAGTAGAATGGGGCGCGCTTAGAAGGCAAATCATTTGGGAGCATGTCCGTGTTTTGAAAATGGAAAAACATCGACGTCGCAACATTCGGAGGCGTTTAAAATTCTAGTCCTGGTAAAAGCGAAGAACCAATGCTAAATACTCTGAGGAGCGTCAACAAACGTTCTGGTACAAGCGGATCCGAGATTTCGGCTGAATCCCTGAGTTCAACAAAGACATCACTACCTCCTGATGAACCTGTCTCGCGTCAGTTACAAATTCGTTTGCTGCTACCTGCCAAATTATTCGCACCTTAGGGAACAAAGCAGCGATGATAGATTTACAACCGGCACAAGGCAGGCTTGCCAAGCGAAGCCCTTAGGTGTCTAGCTTTAAGGTGGCTCCACAAATTCGGCATTCGGCGAGCAGCGAACGTGGTCGGCGAATGTTCGCTTCCTTTGGTATGCTCGAAAGACCGACACATTACGGGTAGAGCTAGCACCAAATGTTTGGCGCTCGACAAATTGCATGCAGCCCCACCACTCTGGATTCGGCGAGCGGTTGCCCGGTACTAGGTGAACACCGAATCCGCGCCGCCGTTAAGCTGGGCACCCACGACCAAGCCTCGCGTGACAATCCTGGCTTGCGCCGACTGCAAATCTGTCATCGCCGCATTGTTCCCCGAGGCGCGAACAATATAGCGGTTAGCAGTAACGAATTTACAACCGGCGCAAGGCATGCTCGTCAATCGAGGCGTGCCCGTAGCTCAGCGGATTCGTCCAGTGATTCCCCTCGCATCCCTTGAACACAACGGTCCACGCGCGAGCTCTCCTTCCGCCCCGCACACATGGTCGGACGAGCGCTCCCTTCCGATACCACAAAGCCCGAAGCGGCCGAAACGGGACTGCCGCGGGTGGGAGCCGGTGTCTGCCTCTGCACTCGTATATCCGCCGGTGACGGCTTTGTGAAGGCGCAGCCACAGTTAAGACGCTCATAAAAGTTTACGGCGGCAGAGGATGGGGATCCCACGGAAGGGTTTCCGCAGCGGCGGAAGTGAGCCCGCGGGAGTTCGCGCGAGGGGAAGTGGACCGCTCCACGGCGGACGCCACTTTTTGGGACGGATTTACGGAAAAGCGGAATTGTTCTAAGCAGACCAGTTCAACGAAGATGAAACTAAATGAAGATTCATTTATTTATTGCTCTGCTTGCAGAGAGGCCACCAGAGGTTGTTGTTCCGCAGCTACGTTACTTTCGCTGCTTGAAACCACTTATGAAATGAATGCGAGAGTAATGGGAGAGGTGACAAGCAAAATGGTGATGCATTGTGGAGATGTGGAGAACTGGTACGGAGGCCAAACGAGAGAACTCCGAGAAAGCAGTCTCGAATCCCTTTATCACACAAATTCTACAAGAAGTGACCAAGATTTGAACTCTGGTACCACGAGGCCCAAAGAAAGCAGTCTGATCTGTACATCCCGGATCACTCAGAAGATCCAAAAGATTTTGAATGCTCTCATCCTGAGATGTCAATGTTAAAAGTAGATACTAGTCATACGTTTCTAACGAGATGCACAAAACACGTGAACATTCCTAATGAATAAATAACATATCAGGCGAAGTAGTGGGATTTCGCTGCCAGATTCGTGTTGCTCTTGGCTGTCCGTGCGACGCAGTGGCGTGTCGAAAGATGGACGAAACGCGCCAGTCTTCGACGGTTCCTACCTAGCACTGCCAAGAACAACATGAATCGTCAAGACAAGGCCAGTCTACACACTAACGACTAGAATTTATAAGACAACATAATATATATCCTCTATATTTCTTCTCGAAGGAAACGTAGAAGCTCCATATCGACTACCACGGCCTAGTTCTGAAACAATTACCGCTTCAGTGATTCCGTGACTTCAAATCGACGCTGCCACCCTAGTACACACTTACACCACTATTCCATGCCATCAATGGACAAACCAGGCCCAGCGAACGGTAGGTACATGCCTCCCCGGCCGAAAGTTTTGTGCACGGGCACGAAAATCACAGTAAAAGTCTCCAACCGACGTCGAGTTAAAATATAAAATTTAAGTAAATCCAATATGTTTTAAGGCCGTTGAAGTGTTTCGGATAGAAAGGCTTGGTATTGTAAGTTTATACGTACGCTATTCTTGCGCGAAGAACTTGATGAACTATAAAAGAGATACATTTTGATTCTAGAATAGTAGTATTGATGAAGATCGTCGAAATCCTGCCGAATTTATTTTCCAAACATTAAAAAAGAAAAATATATATTTTCAAAACTCAACAAAATGATAAACTATGTTCTTATTGCATACACAAAATGAGTTTGAAATCATTTAAAATGTTTACAGGAAATATTTTCTATTTAGTTTTACAATTTTAAAAGCCAAACTTCGTTCGCTTTTTGTTTCGTTCAGAAATGGCAAATTACACGAAAAACGCAAACCGCAAAAAGAGTACGATAATTTTTAAATTAAATATTGATATCCTATACTAAGTTACTCACGGAAACGTTTTCCCACAACAATACGGATAAGTTAAGAAATTTTAAAACATACGATTGGAAGGTTAAAGTAAGTCCCCGGGAGGATCAAACACTTAATGTATGAATTTCGAATAACATAAGAGATATGTTTCTGAACCCTTTAGAGAAAATTAGAGACATTAATAATTCTTTGGAAGGGTGTTTATTTTTTCAGCCACAAGTCACTTTCTCATATACACGTACGTATGACGTCTACTGAGAGATCGGAGTTGGTTAGAAAATTCCTTCACAATAAAGCCGGTTCTTTGTGGCGCCTTCTACATCCACTGAGAGGGTAGATTTTTTTAAGGCGACTACGTCGAAGAACAATAGATGCCACATGTACGCTATGTGTATTTTTATGTAATTTTACATTCTGTTACTAGAGAAATAAAACCAGATGATACGAAACATCAATATTCCTTATTTTTTCCGTAAAAAGAAACAGATCTGTACATTAAACTTTAGCACATTGAACGGTGGCGTTCCAAATGTATATTTGAAATTTTTTTCACTAAGCCGCATTTTCGTAAAATACAAAAATTCATAGTTGATACGTTTGCAGTAACCTTCGTATCGTTTTTCGTAATAAAATGTCTTAAAATTCTGCTTGCCCTCCGGTCGCTTGACGCCTAAATTTTCCCTGAATTATCCTTGTAGTCACATTTTCTGTCTTAATTTAGCTGTCTGTACAAGTCAAGAACGACTCGAAGACGTTCACTATTATAAAATTCATTTTAAATTATAAAACACATATGTGTCTTAGTTTTATCTTTTGCTATAATAGAGAGGGAACTTCCGTAACTATTATGGACAATTCATAATAATTTACATCTGTCTATTAAATTACACAAAACTACACGTGGCAATTTCAAAATATGCGTAATTCTTTCTCGAGTAGCCTGATCATTGCTGTGTAGAACCCGTGTCACATCAAAATTCGTGGTTCATTCATTTTGTTCGGGGACTGTCTCACTACTACAGTTGCTTAGTTGCAGTTTTTATTATTTCAAAAAAATATATTTTTACGTGTCATTATTTTCTTTATATTTCCAGCACAATGATGTCCCTGCAGTTTTCTTTTTTTCTCTCTCTTTTTGTTGTTATTTTTCTCGGCCACCCTGCCATGAATACTGGAGGTTCCCGTAAGGCCGCAGGGGTCAGGAGTTGCGGGCGAAGAGTGGCCATAGGGCCGTGGCCAGCTCTCGCCCGCCGCGCCGCGCGGCCGCGCGCCGGCAGGGCGAAAATCGAAGAGCCGCTCGTCCCACCTTGAACGCGCGGCCATCGCGTTGCGACAGCCACTGCGGATGTGCGCCCAACGGCCCAGCGAATTAATACCCACTGTCACGTGACGACAGCCTCTGCCAATCAGGCAGCTAAGCCACAAGGTTGGGGAGCTAAGATAAATGGACGTTTACCTGCCGTTTCCCTCCACATTATTTTGTGTACTATAAGCGTAATTTTCCCTTGTTTTCAAGATGAGCTCATTTAATAGGGAAAATCTGGGTTGAAAATGCGATAAGTATTTTAAGGACAAAATATAATTATCCTTAAATGTGTATTATGAAACATACATTTAATTTTATAACTCAATTTTAGAACTTCATAAACTAAAGCTATTCCTACTGTGATATACCAAAATATTATATATTTTTTTCAATAACATTTGTTGTAAATGGGTTGGATAAAAGGGTCTGCAAATGGCGATATACAGCCTTAGCAACGCCGGCGTAGGGTTGGCAAGGTAAATAAACTGCATTCAGGCGTTGAATAGGTGGGGGCACTGGCTAGATAGACAGATAAAATAATGTGGGATTGGTATGAAAAGGAATGACTGTCGAGGGCGTGGCTACTTGGTTTGATAAGAGATGGATGGATTGGCTAAGGGAGAATAGACTGTCAAATTTGTCGTTTTGTTTTAAAAAAGGGGAACGAAGGACGGATACCGAAGCGTTGAGGGCGGAAGAACGGTGCAGAACTGGACATTCTGATAGAGGTCGTCGAGTAGTAAAGATCGCTCGCGAGAGATTAACATTAGTGAAGCGGGACTTGTAAGTTTTGACGTAAGACTCAATAGTTTTTCGGACTCTGAAAGTGAATGTGCAGAAGTAAATTCGCGTAGGACTTGGAAAGTTTTTTATATTGCAGTGTTGGACTTTAAATGTTTTACCACTAGTTGGGGAGGACTATGAACTCTAAATATCACGTAAGAACCGGTAGATATTCTAGGCAGTGAGGGCTGGATGCGTCGGCAGCGTCGCAAGATTGGAAGAAAGAAGCAGGACTTGGGATCATCTCCATTCAAGTGGGAAGATACTGCGGACCGTCGTCGATCAAGACGTTAGATAAGTACTGCAGTACAAAAGTTTTATCTAAAAAGGTCATGACCTAGAACAATTGTCAAAATTGTTAAATAAATTGTTGAATTTTTCTTTTGGAAATGAAAAGATTTTCATTTGGACAATCACAATTGTTAAGTAGTTAGAGATATAGAATTATTTGCTTTCAGATTCCTCGCCATACTGTACAGTTGGCAGATCAAGTAATCGGCTATCTAGACGATAGCGATTATCTATAACGGGACCCATTGACCCAGCTAGCCGGACATTTATACATTTCTTTAAATTAGCTGTGGAAGCATTGGTTTTAATTAACGTAACCTGTTCCTGGCGCCCAAAATTTTACTATAAATTCGGAACGGGTCACGATTATAACCGTCCTAAGGTGAATGATGTCAACGATCTCGTAATAGTTCATGATGAGACATTGTTGGTACATTTCACTACTAACATCATAAAACTATGTTGAGATTATTTTTTTTTAATATTCTAATTTAAGCGGCCTGGGAGAACGTAATGGAAAACGCCTTTTCGGCGAAATTTGTCACGCCCGTTCTTTCTTGTTAATTGGCACTATCGCCCCACTTAGGAGGAGTTGTTTCAGAGCTCAACGTATGGCAGGCAGGTGACGTGTCTTTTACAAGCGTCTTTTTTCCTGAATCTTAAAGGGAAGTCCGCAGCTTTTGTGTAAGTCCGCAGCCTTTGGGTGGATGTCCGCAGCCTTTGGGAGCCCCCCGGCCGACCCGGGACAATAAGGCGGCAGCAGTAGGTGAAACAGGCGCAAGTCTACAGACAAAGTAGTGGTCGCAAGGCGCTCAAAGAGTTCATAATAAACCTCAATTTTGGCCCATAACATTGTGTTACTTCGAGCGTTTCATTGCATAATTTTGGCTCTGAAATCGTTTAAATTGTACTCCAACTTTCGTATTTCCCGCCTCATCCATAGATCTAGGAATACCAGTGTTAGCACGCGAGCAATTCAAATACGGAGCAGTCATAAAAATGGAAAACTAAATCATTAGTACTGAGTATCAAAAGGTCTAATGACGCTACGTTTACTTTTCAAATCCATTTTCCCTTATTTGGAATGTTATTAATACAACAATTATACTTTTGTTGCACGAGTGGGAATGGATAAAGGCGGCAGTGGCTTAGCTCCGTCCCTTACAAAAAAATTATGAAATGAACGTAACGCCGATATTAACCCCAAGGTAAAAAATCGGAAGGAAGTATGAAAAATGCTTGCAAAATATTAAATACCTGGCAGTTACAAGGAGACAGAATACGTTATACGTGTGTTTTGTGGATTTAGTAAGTCAGCTCTCTACAACATTTGTGCCCCAAATGTTGGACATTCTAGGAAGAAGAAATCCAGGGAAACTAAGCCTATCGCTGAGGAAATTTTTGAAATCTTCCTGATACTTCTAATGCAATTTTCTCGATGCACAATTTCTCGCCGGTTGAAAACCCCTCTCCGCAGGAAGTCAATGCTTCTAATTTTCATAGGGCCACTGTAGGACTCTTAACAAATAGTGTTATTTAAAAAATACTATTTATTAATTCTTCTTGTCTTGTTCAACAGCCCTCTACAGGCCATTTCTGCTTCTGACGCTTGTCTGTTTCCTAGATTATCAGGATAGGCCATACGAGGCTTATATTCCGATTTAAACATAGTGGCACTTCAAGGTCACAAGCTGGAAGGAGAGACATCCAACCGGGAGCTCCAATACCAAAAATGTTAGTCGTAACGAAGCTCCCGATTGGATGACAGTGCCCCCTCTCTGTCCAGCTCGTGACCTTGAAGTGCCACTAAGTTTAAATCGGAGTTAACAGTGATCAACCCATTGCTTGGCCGTAAGTATGGGAATGAGGAAAGGATAAGAAAGGAAGGAAGGGGCCACATAGTCAGTGACCCGTTTTGCAGGGAGCTGCTCTTGCATTAGTTTGAGAGTGGTTAGGGAAACCACTACTGAGAGCAATCGGCGTAAGACTTCGATCCAGGCAGGCGCTAAAAACTAGCTCAAAACAAACGTCAATTGCTGACACCTTGATGAATCGAACCCGCGACCTCCCAGCCGCTAGTATGCTAGAGCTCTAAGGCCTTCACAGCTCGCCGCTGCTGGCGTTGGTTACTATTCAATTAAAGAATTTAAGAATATCGTATTGCATCTGCATAATCTCTGATAAAGTCATCCACGTCAACAATTTATTGACCAGTGTCTTCAAGAGATACGAAAGGATAAAACAAGGAAAAGATTACTCGTCTTACGCTCACGTAAGAAACTGTGGCCATAAAATTCGTGTTAGCATAATCTGGCAAAGTAACTGCGTAACCACAACCAGGAGACTGTTCATATGAGAATCGTATAATATCTGTCGAATCATCATTGCAATTCTCTTTTTTTCCCAAATGGATGCCTGCAAGCTACGCGTTTGATGTCGCATACTGCAATTTCATGCAATTAGCGTGTGCTTGAGCCAGGATCACGTTTTATTTAAACTCGATGCATTTCCAGCGATTTATTCCAGCGGTATACTATTGTATCAATCTCGACGGAGTGGAAATCAATGTTAAACGAATTATTACGAAGAAGTAGCACAAAAAACAGACATGAACAAAGTGACTGAATTGCGGTAACTTCATTTTTGACTCAAATTATTTTTCAATTACTTTCAAACAAAAACAATTAATCTCCACTGTTTTCTTAGATTGACGAGATAATTAAGATTCTTCATTACTTTTTCAATAAAAAAACATCTTGGCCGTGAAGTTTGATTTTGGACGCGGAAAAAACTAATTTATTCACGTCAACAGAAGGAACTTTGGAAACAAACAAGGGATCCGAAAAATTCATGGCAAAGAAAGTTGTGTTAAATTGCTTAAATGGAGTTGACGTTTTTAACGTAAACTACGACTGAAGAAGTTGGCAACAACAGAATGTAAAAAAAAAGCATGTATTCCTATTACAGGAAGTTGCACAGTTCATCTTGATATCATGATAATGTTTTCAAATATTTACTTACATTACACACTTAAATTGAATTATTGAAGTATTTCTCAAATTATTTAATTGCGTGTATTATGGTAGATAGTGGAATAAGATTTTACACGCGAGAGAGAAAAAATTAACCCGTGGGTTTAAATTTAGGAGCCGAAGAGGTTAACTCTCTTAAGTGAATAAAATGTTCACTCTCGAGTACGACAGCTACATAATTTTATTCATTCACTAAGAAAACGAAAGCAGTATTAATGGAATAACAAAATGTTGCATCTACTCTGAAATTCAACAAGCCCTTCATATTTTTAATCTATTAGAGATTACAGATCGTTTAATGTCATGAACAACGAAATAAATTACGATTTACTTATCTGTAATGGACGAAAAACGCTTTTTTTTCAAAGAAAGTTCAAATTATATAATGAGAAATTACAATTTTCAATTGGTGTCACCCAGAACGCGCGCTTCAGCAACTACGTCGCAGGACCAAAGGGTGGACATCAGAAACTAGGGATTTTCGGCACTAGTTACATAGCTGGATCGAAAAATGCCACTACTCTGGATGAGAATCCTAGATGTTGGATGTTCTGATCAGTCGTTTCCGTGGTTTCTTTCAACAAACTCCAGGCGGTCGCCTGAGTAGTACTCACACGAATGGGTCACGGACCGTTCACGATTCTCCTGTCTCCATTCCGTCCCCACTCTCATTCTGAGAGCGGGCCGATCGCTCATGAAATGTCCCTCGCTATCGACAAAGATGCCGATCGTGCTATGTCACACCTATAATTGCTTGTGATTGCCAGGAGCAAGGTCAGGGGTATCGCGACGAGTACATTTCGAGAAACTACTCCAACGCCTAAAAATGTTGCTTTCTTAATTCGGTTGAATTGAAGAGCTTCTTCGCGCAATTCCACCCTCCACCGAGACGCCAGACAGAGTGCGGGTGGGGGTGAGGGGTCCGGCCCAGAGGGAGTCGCCGAGTGTGCGGCACCGCGCGCGCCTGGACAATCAGCGCCGCTTCCTGTCCCGCCCCCCAGCTCGGCGACGGCGACGGCGGCGGCGAGGGTGCGGGCGCGGGGCGTCGCATTTCCTGGCGATAAATCCCAATCGCGGAGGGCCGCGCCCGTTGACCTGCGTGGGGCCCGCGCCGCGCCGCCCCGCGCCCGCGTTCCCTGGGGCGCTCCTGGGGCTATCGATCCGCGCCATAACTAGGCCGCCGCCCGCCCGTCCGCCCGCGCCGGCCCGGCCCGGCCCTCCGCGACCCACGCGTCACGCTCCCGCCCCCGCCCCACGTCGCGCTCACAGCTGGGCTCGCCCTTGCCCCTGCCCCGGCCGTGACTGTCCGCTCCGCCCCCGTGGCCCCTTACGGCCCTCGCCCTGCCCCTCCCGCTCCGTCCAACGCGACCCCGCCGCAGCGCGTCAGCTCAGTTCAAGCCCTTCCCGACCCGCCCTTCCGCGCCCCCTTCGCTCAGACGGAGGCCTCGCCTTCCCAGACGCCGGCGCCCCTCGCCTCGCCGCAGAAGAGCACACACGAGATTCCTTTCCCCCCCGCTAATAATCTGCTTTATTACAAAGGAGTACATATCATATTTGAAAGCCAAGATGTCAAGGTGTTGGGTGTCATAAAAAAGTTAACTGAATATGAAACGGTGGCCAAACGTGGACTCAATTTCGATATAAAAAATACTGTGCAATGCCTTCTCAGCAATATCGTGCAATGCTCATTGCAGTGAATTCTGTACCCCGGTTTCTCTAGAGCCCTGTCCGAGAAGACGCGAAGAGCCCTACGCATTGCTTTCCGAATCTAATCAAAAGTCTCGCGGAACATTTTAGCGATATACGTGATTTCTATATTTCCTATATTTTATCTATAAATCTGTAAAGTACGAGGCGCATTCAGAAAGTAAGCTTCCCTATGTCTTCAACAAAAAGAAAACACAATTTCAAGGAAAAAATAAAATTGTAGTGGATGCAGCACAAGTTGCACATCTTTCCAGGTAATCAACATCAGAATTGAGACATCTGTCATACCGTGAGACGAACATCAACGTATATCTCTGTGTCGTAGAAGTCTGCTGTCTGGGATAGACACAAGTGTTTTACAACCTCCTGCAACTCGGCGTCACTGTAATACGCGAAATGCTGTGGCGTTAATACCGGGCGCAATGTGCAAGAGAGACGGTTGAGAGAGGAAAATCACACAAGATGACAATATAATGAAAAGTATCCTGCACCTCATTGGGAGTACAGTTACGGACGTTCTTCCCCCTCAGAACGAGTTAGATCCCGTCGGGGACGGTGGACCTTGGAAGGACACGAAATAAGCACTACCACACATCATAAACAGCTATCTAAGAAAACTGTGACTAAATGCCCTGTAAAATCAAATTCTCCTAAATTAAATCAATTCCCGTCCTCATCAGAACCCATTTTCGCTCAAAGATGTAAACACGCAAGAGAAGGATAAATATGGTGATACCCAGTAATACTGTATAAGAAATATCCAGTTATTAAGCCCTCGATGGGATGCGCCAATAATTTCCTTTCGTATAACTAGATCATTAGATTAAACAACCCCAACGACGACGTCGACAACGATATTCAGCAATTCACGTCGCATGCATTTTTGTTTCAAATACCACCTAACTGGGCCATAAAACAAGATCCCTTGGTTCAATACTTGATGTGCATTGCGCCACATTATTCAAAAGCACCCGAGTACATTTTCACATTGCTCTTGCCAAGCTGCGTTGCTCCATAGAGACACCAAGTCCGCACGCAAGGCACGCTTGTCCCTGCGTATTTCTCGTCTTCAGAGAAGCAGGTTCATTCTCCGGCAATGCATCATCTCGGAAGCGCGAGAGAAACTTCGGAGGAACAATTTTAATGGCGACGAGGTATTTCTCACTCCGCAAAGTTCTCTGATGCGCACCTGAGCCTTAATATCCAACAATCGATCCGACAAATTTCTGTAATAACGTAGGAACGCGCGTGGCGAAATTCCATGCACGAATTCCTGCAAACGAAGACGAAGGAGGAATGAAACCAAATGAAACTTGGAATCGCCTCAAATTAAGTTTACGTCTCTCTACGTGTTCTCTTAAAATTGCTCCCGTACTAATCATGAAAGTTAACATAAACTCTCTGTTTAGTCGATTTACCGCGGTCGCGTAACCTCGCAAAATTAAAAATAAAAAAAAATAAAACAAAATAAACCGTCACTTTCAATATCAGAAAAATTCACATAAGGAAAAAGAGGATTCAGAGTATAACTACTTTCGCATTTAATTGATTCACAAACATATCAGCGTATACAAAATACCGATATACTTAACTGGGTACATAATTAACAAGAGAAACTCGAGGAACGCAATCGCCAAAGCACATAAAAGCTCCGGCAAACACCGCGGCCCGCGCCCGCGGAAAGCTCATCCATTTACACGAAATCTGCCCAGCAGAGCGCAGAGGGCGGGGTGTGGGGGGAGGTAGGGGAGAGCAGAGTGGGGTGGGGTGCGGGCGGAAATATGTTGAAAGGACGAAAAGCAGCAGCCGAGCGGGGTTAAAAAAAAAAGGTAGTCGAGGACAGTAAACGAAAGAGGATAGGACAGCGTGAGTTGCGGTGTGACGGCGCGGACGGAATCCGAGACGGAAAGTGACGGGGTGGGGTGGCGTCCGTCGCTGTTGGTGGAGTGACAGGACAGGGGGGGAGAGGGGGCGGGTGACGAGCCAGGGCGCAGAGAAACGAGACGCGACGGACGGCGGAATCGGACGTCTTTTCACGAGGCGGCAGGTGCAGAGAAAAGGAAGGAGGGAACGGACCGGACGAGACACGACCAAACTGGGCAGAAAAGAGTATAGATGTGGCACATAAAATACGCAACAGCGTATCAAGTTTTACTAGTGATTCCGACTGCTAAAGTCATGGTTCTGTAAGAGTAGTACATGCCCTTATGATTTGGCGGTGATATTTTCCCGCTGGATGGGGAGATCTGGCGCCGACCTACAGATCGGCTTGTGAAGGTTTCTCCGGCCAGGTATCTCCCACCAGCGGGGCACCTCCCAAGACGGGTCAAGCTTCAAGCCCCCAACTGATCTCCCAGGATGTGGTAGTGTTGTGCAAGTAATGTGGAAGTAAGGGGTGAAGTTAGTAGAAGAAGAGGGAGAAAGATCGCGTGCGGGCCGTGGTCCGTTTGTAACGGTTACGCATTATTATAATACTGCATGAACCTGGAAAGTGTTTCCAACCAAAAAAAGATTTTCTCTCAGCGTTAGGATTCGAGGTCATTAACTCAGTTCCTCAGAGTTAACTCAGTTCCTCACGCCAACCACGCTAGCCCTACGCCATAAGCCGCGCAGATAGACTCATTTCCGACACTAAAAAATGTTGAATTTGCAATCTTCAAAAACTCACAAATTTTCATTTACATTATTTCAAGTGCCAGTTTTAAAGAACCCATATAATTAAGAAAAAAATATCTATCATCAATTTTCTTCAAAGTTTATTTTTCATTCCCATTTTTCAAAAATAGAGAGTTCTACAAAAATGGGAGTTGCGCCATATTTTAAGTCATATTTGCTCTATCCTGCCTGGGAGTTATTTTAATTTGGGGGGCGGTTTGGGGAATTTTTTAAAGCAAATTTCAAGCAAAAGTTATGCGAAAAATAATGCTTTTATACAAGTATTGGTGCAACATCGCATGCTTTCTCAGATTATTTCTAACGTTTGCAATTTTCGAAAATTCAGAGAGTTCAACGAAAATGAGACGTGCACCATTTCTAAGCGTCCTTTGTTCGAGCCGTGGAAAAAGTTGGAGCTACTTTCGAGAAAATGCTTCTTTATAAATTCCATTAACTTCAAGCAGAAATTACGCAACAAATACTACTTGTTTCAAATATCGTACATGACCCTGATGTAATTTTTCAGAACAGATTTCATTTCAGAAAAAAAAAAAACACATCTTCAGTATTGTAGTTTTGCAATATTACTCTAATATACTACTCACATGCAATACTACTCACATTTTCGAAAAATTGAACATGACTTTATTTCAAGTTCTGCCTTCTAACAAAAGATTTCTTTCAAACGAAATTTTCAATACTGTAGTTGTAGGAAGAACTCAAAAAAATTTTGACCTTGCGCAAGTTTCAAAAACGTAGGGATTTTTAATGAAAATGAGACCCATACCATTTTTAACTGTACTCTTCGCTATCCGAGGACAAAGTGCAATGAACAAATGTGGAGCCATTCTTGAAAAAAATGTTGAAAATTTTCTGACTTTATGTAAAGTACCCTCTCCCCCAACAAAATATGTTTCAAACTCGCAAGGCGTTCGTTCAGATCGGACGTGGACTATCAATTTTGGGGAAAGTCGTCTGAACGGTTCACGAGCGAGCGTTGACCACAGTCGAACAGAGGATAAGGGCAGAACGACAATACAAGGGGACAGGAGGACAGACGTCCGACGAACAGTCGAACGGACGGACCGCTTGACGAAGGGCCGGTTGTTGTAAACAAATGTTTCGTTATGAAGGACCCGTAAAACGTAGGTTTTGAGTACACAACGAGATCATGTAAGTTATTTACTACACCTACGGACAAGATTTATCCCCTTTTCGTTACTGGAGCCTAGCAATAAGAGATTTCCTGTCGAAAAATCGCCGATTTCTGCCGCAGGGTTACATTCGCAGCAAGGCGAGGAAATAAAAAGTGGGCGGGAAAGCACGACGCAGGGGAAACCAAGCCCCTAGTAAATGCGCAGAGAAGGTTGAGTGGGAAAAGGGAACAGGAGAGGCGGAAAGAACAAGAGAAGCGAGACAATGAGAAGAGTTCCAGCACGAACACGGACAGAAGCCGGATTTTCCAGAGGAGACACGATGGCGATGAGATGAGAATTGCCATTCTTGTATTCTTGGAAACTTGAGACATGAGCTGAGGCAAATATCATTACTTCCACATACATTCGACAGATTGAAATAAACTTTGACATTTGTCTGAGACGAATTCGATTCGAAGAAGACCGGTTTTGAAGCCGAGCAACAAGTTGCGGATATTAAGAGAAACGAATGTACGACAAATTGAATAGCGATATCAACAGTTGTAGAAATGGAAGTGGTGCTATTTTATAGTTCACATTTCTTCAAATAAAATTTCATATAAAATAAAATTCTAGAGAATTCTAATCGTTTTTTGGATCGATGACAGAGCGTCAGAACCCACGCAATACGTTTCTCGTTTGGAGCATTCTACATATTGCTCCATCTGTAAATTGATTGCAGCGCCGCGTTCCTCCTCGCTAAGTGATGAGCGGGCGCCCGGGGCCCAGAGCAGAGCGTGGAGGAGGGGCCGCCCGGCCGCCCTGTTTTGTTTCGCAGCTAATTACTGGGCTGTCGGCCGCCAGCTGATGTAATTAGACCCTGTGGCGGAGCTCTCGCCCGCGCACCCGGGCGGCCACAGCTCAAGCGCCCGCCGCCCACCCCGGCCCGCCCCGCCCCGGCCCGCCCAGCCCGCCACCAACAGGGGTGGGAATAATTTACTGGTTGTAACCAAAATCCCGAGTTTTGTTTTGTTTCACAGATTTAATCTTTTTCTGCCCTGGTTATAACCGTTTTTTCATACAATAACTGGGCAAAACTGACGGTGGAAAAGAGGTAAATTGGAGATATTAGTATTCAAAAGGGGACAGATTTATTTTTTAAACGTGATTAAATAGGTAACACTGGGGACAGTAAAAAAGTCATACTATCAGGTCTTTATGTTTAGTTTTCTTTGTACGTCATTCATTAGTCATGTACTCACATGTAGTACATGATCAAAATCAGAATCAAAATCGTTGCATACATTGTGTAAAATTGTTTTGGTAGAGTATTACACTAGTAGCAAAAATATAAAAACATATTTCTCGAGTACCAATGTACATAACAGTTCGCGTAAAGTAGCGAATTTTACTAGGAAACGAAAAACCGTTTATGACAATACCAAGTCACTTTTAATGATTATAAATGCTAGGTTAAATCAATAACTCAAAATTGAATTGAATAACTCAAAATTGTTTATTTTTGTAATAACCGCCAACTAGCTCTGGCCCCCCTTCCCAAGGATCCCATCTCACCCAATGAAACTTGGACAGAAGTTTGTTTCCCTTTTTCTCAAAAAATATTTCACAAAAAAATGAATTCTTTTAAGGAAATCTTCACAACATGTAACATTGTAAGCAGCAATCTAGCCCAAACTACTTCTATTTTCTTACCCTTTGCACTTTCAGTCCTGCAGGATTATCCTGCTTAGGGTTAGATGAGGCTAGGAATCCTCTTTCAACCATTTTTCTGGTTTTATCCCCACTTCCAAGGCCCTCTGTATAGAAGAATCTAACGGGTTTCTCTTAGATGGCCGTGTGTCTAGAGGTGGGGGTGAAGATGGCGTGGCAAACGTCATACTTCAACCGGACACCTTTTTACCTAATATTTACTGTTAATAAAGCCAGTTATATTCATTTGCAAAGAAGGCTAAGTGAATATTAGGATCACCCTGAATAGGTCATCATTGGATAAAAAACCCCAGCCATGCTTGAATATGAACCCGGGTCCCTCAGGTTAGAAAGCATGTTTCCTAATCACTACGCTGCCACGACCCTTGGTTGCGTTTTCCAATTTCTCCGTTTTTTTTAGAAATCAGAGAAACCACGGATGGGAGCCCTCTGCCTACGATTCCAGGAGACGCCTCAAACTCAATGATGTTAAACACATAAAGCAAATTGCCAGCACCTCGCCGAGATCGAACCCGTGACCTCACAATCACTGTGGATACTCGACCTTTACGCTCTCGGCCATCAGTGTTGGTGTGAACAGGGTATTATTCCCCTTGTACAAGTGTGTCTTCGTGGAAAATCGCCCGCTCTCCCGCGACCTCCCATCAAACGAACGCCCCAGGCCCGTCGGAGGCTACTGCAGGGAGACAGCGGCGCGCGAGGGCGGGCGGGCGGCGGCCGTTACCTGGCGACGCGGGCACGGGCGTGGGTGGCGGCGGGGGCGGCGGCCAAAGGGCGAACGGGGCGATGCGGAAAAGGCCGTAGACAACCGCGCACGGGCTTTGGCCTCCACAACCCGACGACAGAAAATTCCGAAAAAAATAATTTAAAAAAAGATTTGAAAACTGAGTATACGCATTTTATAGCAAACACGTCAAAAAAAAAGCATCCATTGCGCATGCGATGAAATTTTGATTGAAGGCTGAACCGCACCTACAACCAAACATTGTCGCCGGGCAATTGCGTCTGCGTGCTTCAACGTGATTTCACCATGCGTTCGGTGTCAGTGACAGCTGGTGCTCAACGAAAATGATTGAGGCGAAAATTGCGAGGCATCGGTAGGCCGTAGTATAACCCAAAGAAGCCACGCCTGGATGCGATCCTACGGTAGAGTTCGGAGAGACTGAAAGTTTCTCAACTTCTCTCGAGACAAGCCCTTCTTCAAAATCATTTTTCCACTCGGTTTCACTATAATATGAACGGCGAAGAGCGTTTCTTCAAATACATGGAGATTTTTTTTAACATTTCAAAATTCCAAATATTTACAAAACTTTCAAAAGACTGGTTCTAAGACATAAGAATCTTTGAATTGCTTTATGCCTGGAGTTTTCTACTAATGCATTTGTCAAAAAATGCACAGCTAATGTTTCCGTCGTCAAGTTCGAATGTGAAGAGTGAATATTGAGAGATTAAGTTTCCGAGCGCGTCAACTATAATTGTCATTTTCTCGTAAATTTAGGGCGTGTTATATCCCGAGAGGAGGTGGGTTCCTCTCCCACTGGAATGCAGCTTCGCCCTGCACGTTGGCTCTCAGGCTATTCCACCTCCAGGTATCTCAAGCTCTAAGCTCCCAGCAGGTCTCCCGACGCGTGTGATAGTGTAGTGAATGTATATATATATATATATATATATATATATATATATATATATATGTGTATAATGTATGTATATATATATATATGTGTGTGTGTGTGTGTGTGTGTGTGTGTGTATGTGTGTGTATGAGTTTGTAAAGGGGGTAGGAAAGAACAAGGATGAGGATAAACGATCGCGCGCGGTCCCTGGCCCGTTTGTTAGGATACTGCTCCGGCATTCGTCAAGTATTGTTGGACGAAACCACGGTAAACTACCAATCAAAATAGCCTACAACTATTAATCTGTTCCAGACAGTTAAATTCGACCCAGCTATGTACTTATTGTCGAAAAATCCGCACTGTCGGGTCTTGAACCTTCTCCCAGTCAACCATGCAGTAGAGGTACAAATACTGCCATTCAGCCACTGTACTCCGTCTAATATGAAGAAATCAGTTCAATTTAGATTTTTTCTTTTGGCAATTCCAACACCGGTTAATACATTACGTTTCGTAGCTACTAATAGTTAGTAGTAGTTAAGTCTTCAATATTTTTATAAAATCGACACTGTGAAGACAGTACATGAAATGTACGTCAAGAACATGTTCAATGTGATTAAAATCTCGTCCCTATTCGTACTACAGGTTTCTAGAGTAGCAGATCTCTAATTGTTTTAGTCACTGGACTTCAAAATCCACTTTTTTTCTCTGGAACACTTGCACTCTGGATTTTCATGAACCACTGAGAAGTCAAGTCAGTAAGAAAAATATATTTTAACGCTACTAGAATATGCAACAGCACTCTAGCGTGTAAGCCACAAGTCTGGATGTTTACAGGGAAACCTTACGTCCGCTTCAAAATACGGGGCATCAAATAACGTGTTGCCCATTCTTGTTGGTGCTTTGACGACTAGACGTAATCCGAAAGTAGTAAATCCGCTTTGGGCGCGGAGCAGCGGAAGCAAAAGGCCGAGGACGAAAGACTGGTCGATGAAGGGCGTAGGGAGCAGGGCGATCGCCGAAGTGTGTTGGGTTAAGTGTGGAGGGCAAAGGGTGCATATCAAAGGGCGGAGGACGAAGGCGAGAAGAGTTGGGCAGGGCAAAGGGCAGGCGGTGGGACGGCGTCAGAGGGCGGAGGCGGAGGCAGAAAGCAAATGGAGTTTCGAGCGACGACAGACGCTTACACTTAGCGGAAGGCGAGCGCATGGATGTCAGTGTGAGTGAGAAAGAATGGCCCCGAGTCAGAGAGAATGGTCTCTCTGGCCAACGAGCGGACACAAAGTGAATCCAACCTTCGGAAGCATAGGCGTATGCACAAGAAGGAAGAGGGGGCAGTAGAAGCGTGGCCCCCTAGAAAATTACGAAAGGGGCTCCACAGCACTACGTAATAAAACATTTTATTTGCGAAAATATGATCAATACCTTATTTTCCCCCTGGACAATTTGGAGAAATTGATACGCTTTTGGGGAAGAGACTCTCCAAACCATCTAGCAATGCTGTAAATGGTTCAACATAAAACCGCTTGTATTTATTAATTCTATCAAAGTAATAATCGGCCTCTAGATTGCTCAACGGCAGCGCACTAGCTTCCCGAGGTAGCCCCGAACTCGATTCCCGGTCGAGGCAAAGTGTTGAAGTTTTCCTTTAAAATCGTCACAGGTTCTGTAGCTATGTGAGGAAGAAAAGTTCAAGCCGGCGGATCTTGAAGGCTACAGGAGGCCTGAAGGGAATAACGTCATGTTTACCACATGTCGCTCTTACTCCCAAGCATGGGGATTTAACTACGTCCAGGAACGAGAGACGTCGCTAGCTCGCCGGCAAAGTAGGACTATCGACCCATGTCAAATACATACATATAAGTTATAATTGCATTCTTCTTGTACTGTTTTATTTATTTCTAGGTAAAAAATGCCAAAAGTAAATAAGAAATTTAAAGTAATCACGGAGCCCAGGAATGAAGTTACCCCCTCTTATTACGTTGCGCACGCCTTAAGTCGAACGGCAGAGGGCGTGGTGGCCTGAGGCAAGTGGCATGGACGACGCAAGGCAACGGCAAACAGCGACTGCGCGTTCGATGAGAACCGTGTGCAGAAGCTAGAGATACAGGACCGTATATCAATGATGCAAGGCGAAACTCGTAGAGCCAAGGGTACCAAGTCGAAGACGAAGCGCAAACGACGAAGGAATGAAGGGCAGGATGTAATAGAGCGAAGGATGAAAACAGAACCCAGCGTGTAGAGCGCAACACAACGGGCGCAGGGCGAGGGCCGCGTCGCACAGCGCCTGGGCTAGGTCGAAGGGCGCGGCCGCGAGAGCCAGGGAAGGGGGTAAGGGCATGGAGGCGAGGAGCAGAGTGCGGATTTGGGGCGACCGCCTCGCCGAAGGGCGGGGCGCGAGGCAAATGGTGCGGTCTCGGAGCGACGACAGGCGCTTAGCGCAGGGGCCGCAGGGAGGAGTGGGGTCTCGCGGGACAAAGGACGGGCGCGAGAAGACCGCACGAAGCAGCGCGCAGGGCGCCGAAACCAGCAGACGCCTCACTTCTCTCATTTCCACACCAACTTCCAACCGACTGTACGTTTATCGCAAACATTTTTGCAACACATCTCTTAACCTTTCTTAGGCATAGAGCGTATTAGAGGAATCTTCTGTTAACATTTTGTCCCGTCAGGTCGCAGTCAGTGCCTTATATCCCTTAGTAAACGGGATTCCCAGACGGTCACCAGTCCACGAATCCGTGGTGTCTCGAATTTCTTTACTTCCGTGACATCACGGAGCGCAGTTAAGTAATTCGACTCATGACGCCGGCGCCAACATTAATAACTATCGGGCTACTACAAATTGGGCCCCCTTTTCAGTAACGTTTTCCGCACGACTAAAATATCTGAAATCACCTAATTCAATATTTGCGTTTTGCACACATGCTCACCTATAGATCAGGGTGATTCAATCCTTGTTGCTAATATGCCAGGACCTTATCCCGTACGTAATGTACAAACTGAATTTGCCAAAATTGGATACCCTTCATCGTTTCGTTTTGTAAGTAATTAACGGTTAACTTTGAACTATGCGCTTGTGCTCGTGTAACAGGGGCTACGGCAAGTGAGCTAGTGGTTTCACCTCGCGTTAGGGTTTCTCACTTCCCTGGAAAACTCAATTGCTAATACTATCCGAGAAGCCCCGGAGACGAGCACAAGGCAAATACCGCGCGACGTCAACGCATTTCAGTCCCTCGTATGGTGAAACATTCATCCAGAGAGATCAAGACTTTTCCATTTCCAGTGGGTGCATCATGTGCACAGTAGAAACTTGTAACGTCATTTTCAATTCCCTAAGCATTTCCTGCGCAGAAGAGGCGTTTAGTATCAGTTTCCCAACGCTTTTGGAGCTGGGGGTTATTGAAAGACCGCTTTTATACTACCGAAGGCGAGAATCGGGATGACCTTCTTCGGCGCATTGAAAGCGTGGCGGCAGAAATAAAGGTATAACTCAGCGAATTTGTATGTGTCACGGAGGCCGTGCAGCGTTGATGCCCATCTTTCGTTCACGTACGAGGACGGCGTTTTGAACTCTTGTAGAGCCCTCGTTAAATGAGGTGAAAATGTGAAATTTTGGCTGTACACGCAAATATGATAAACTATCCTAAATAACACTTAAATAATAGTTTTTTTCTCGCTCCTTTCATTTTCGTTAAATAGATAGGTAATAATAGCAATAAGGAATAATATTTTTCTTTATATTACCTTTTTTGCAGAATATGACCAATGACAAAAACACTTTTTTCTTCAAAAATTTTATTAGAGTTTACACTATTTCCTCTTGCACGCATGAGTAACTTGGTGTACTCTATCACAGGGTCTTTTATGAGCAACGAGGACTGAATCACCCTGGCCGAGGCCAGGGTAGTTGCGCACGATTACGCAAAACTTTTGGATGCGGTTTCTCATTTGATTCTTAATTATGACACCTTAGTCGATGTAAAAATGCAAGGAATCTCCAAACGTTGTGGTCGGACTTTTTGAGACGTCATTAAAGTTGGCGTATGATAACATAATTTAGATATCATAACTTCTGTAACTTCCCTTCGATCTTTTTGCTTTTGATTTTAAATGTAAGCTCATAAAGTATCCTTTAAGCTCTGTCTCCTCTCTTCACAAAGTTGAATGGTGAGAAAAAGTCAGGAGCAACAAGTGTTGACCTCATTCAGTCAAAGAAATATTCGCCTTCGTATAGCAGAAACTACTTGCACTAGTAAACGAGTGGCTAGTTATATAGTGCTTCCAGCGAACTAAAGCACCAGCTTCTCTCGCAATTAGTGAAATGAACTCACATGAACACACATTAGAACTCGCGTGGGCAGATAGAAAGCAGTTTTAAGTCTCCAGGAACATTTTGTTCTCCGATTTTAGCCCAACTTTGAAGCCAGAATTAACCACTGTGACGTGAAGTCCATGGTGATGGTAAAGGAAGAGCTTCGTTGGCGACGGCGGCAACGATGGCGGTGGTGGCGGCGGCACTAGAGGCGCCATCCTCCCTGAGGCTATCACCGTTCCTACCAACGCCACCGCCACCGCTGCCGCCTTTTGTTCGGCGCAAACAAAGGAAGTGCGAGCAAAAGGGCCGCCGAGCTGCAATGGGCGAAAAGAGTGCCTCTGTGACGGACTTACGACTTCGCTAATTTTGTGCACAACGGTCCTCGTCCACTGTGTAAAGAAGCGTTGTGGAGAAGCAATAAAAGAAACTCTCGGAAGACGGCGGGCAATGAAGAAACTTCCAAGTGCCGTAAAACACTGAAATTTTATGAAGCTCGTTTATAAGCAAGAGCGTACTCATACATGCGCAAACGCACTCACTCAAAGGTTAATGTTAATATAAATGCATTATGGTGTATTGATGTGTGAATACCATTCAGTTTACGTCAAACACATTACTCTCAAAAACTCGTAAATATTTACAATGGAAATATTTGAGTACGCTGTGATTCATGGGTATGTAAAACATTTTGGTCGCAGTTTCTCTGTTGCTTTCATTGCTTTTAAAATATGTTTATATAAACATGTAATTGGTAAATACAGACAGAATAGCGACAGTATATTGCAGCACACGCATGTGAAAATTTTAAACTTAATACATTTTTTAAAATATGTAAATAAATTATTCCTAACGTTGTTTTCATTATCAGGTATAGGGTCATAATGAAAGTATAGATAACCTTTTCGGGTCGTAAAGTCGTAATAAAGTCCGAGATTCTTCAGTTCAAAAATTTAAATTTGAAAATTAAAATAATCATATTTTTCCGTTTTAAAATTATTAAATTTAGGGACTTTTCATGTAAAACATTAAATTCGTAACCTGTCAATACTTGTGTCTTTTTTTACTGAAAACTATTCAATAATGAGTTTAACGTTACCCTGAACAATAAAATTCTTAGATTTTTAGGAGTAAAACCTTTTCTGTGTTGCGTTCAAACTCAATGGTATACACAAAAATTGTGCTCCACGTCACACGACGTAAAATATTCGAAGACGTGAGCGGTTCCTTATAAGGCGACTCCCCTTGCACAAAATTATTCAAATACTCAATTACACATTGCAGATCCTAGAAATACTAACTGCCAATACATCATGTAGGTACGAATTGGTTTTTGTAGGATTTATAAAAAGTAAGTGTGTTATTTGTAAGCAAAACTGAACACACTAATTGCGAATATGAGTAGAGCATCGGTTTGCACTAAAGAATCCGCCGCTTAGCCACAATTTTTTTCATTTCGCGCCAGACATCTTATCCCAATCTCTTTCCTATAGAACTGCTCTCTGGAATGGATCGCACCGGAGGACAGGGACAGGCGAACTGACAGATGATTCGACAACTTCTGACGCCGAAGGGCTTCATCAAACTCTCTCATCCCCTACCTCCGCCAGCCCAACTCCTCACAACACACCCGTTGGTAAATATTGGATCCTTTCATTCCCCGACAGAAATGCTCGTCGGAATTTTTGCGAACAGAAATGAGATTCTTTAGAACTCTCCGAAAAACTGAAATTCGAGGTAATTTACATTCATTTTTCGTCTAATGGAACTTGGATGACAATCACTTCCAGGCTGCATGGGACGGCGCCGTTCTAGGCGAATGTGAAGCACTGTCATTGCTCTCAGGGTAGAATGTAGGATTAAATGGGCAACTTACAAATGTTCCTAGGTTCTTACTTCCAATCTTTTCGAAAAAAATATTCAGAGTTCATATCGATTTCAATAGGGAAAAACTCTCTATCATCAGTATTGCAGTTTTGCTACTTTGAACTTTTGCAATTTTCGAAAACAAAGGGAGTTCGCCGAAAATAAAATCCGCGACATTTTAAACATACATTTCTCTATTCAAGAAAAAATGTAATGAAAAAGTTAGGAGACATTTATGAAAAAACAATTATTTAAAAATTGCCTATATTTCTACAAAATTACGTGAAAACGACTCAAAATATTAAAAAAATGTAAATGACCCTGTTTAAAGATCTAATTTTGAAGAAAAGATTTCATTACGAAAAAAAATTATTTGTAGTTGTAGGAAGACGTCGAAAAAAATTTAAAACTTTTGCAATTTTCAAAAATTTTCAGAGTCGGACCTGTGACATTCTTAACCTTCCAGCGGGCGCGCGTAAAATGTTGTTACCCTACAAGCAGGCGCGTGTCGTAAATTTTACGACATTCAATGACTCTTGAAAAAAATCAAAGAAATTGTAGAACAATGGAATTTTATGTCGCATTATGATATCTAAGAATGATATTTACTACGAAAAACCATATCCGTTGATAAACGTTCGTATTTAGTAACAAAAAGATGTTGTTCTGATCCAGTATCGTTTTGATGCTCGTCTATATTTTCAACATTCGTTTACTGTCACTGTCACTATCCAATCCATGATCTTCCTCCGATCAGGCAGCTCTTGAAGAATATTCTGATTTTCGTTCATATGAATTCTTTATCTGGACATTTTACAGAAAATTTCGATTAAGCCAAATTATTATACAATATTGTAGCACAACAGCCGGCCCGCAGCCTAAAGTTAACGTCACTATGCACTTATCCCGAATAGAGCGTTACAAAAACTGAATACAGCAAGCAAACTAAACAGTGGCTGCATGAATGCATCACTAAAGATACCTGCAAGGAATACCAAGAACGCAGAAGTCTTTGACAACAATGAATTGACAGCAAAACAAAAAAAATCTGCTATTGTCGTAAAATTTACGACAGCGGCCCGCTGGAGGGTTAAAGGCGTACTTTTCTCTAAATGAGAAAAATACTAAAGCAAAAATCTGTCATATTTGAGAAAATTTTGAAATTATCTTCATTTTGAAATTGGCGTTATGTAAAGTTCCTATCTACAAAAATCAAAATATCCATTTCAAATTCTATGTGCCGCAACATCAACCACACTTTATCGTTACTTTCACTAAACTAACTTTTCAGTATTGAGGACCCACAAAACATGGATTCTGACTACCAAACATGTTCAAGGAAGTACGTTACTACACATAGAAACAAAAATGAACACTTTATTATACGAGACTCATAAAACGATTTTTTTTTCTTTTGTCGAAAAATTGCCTGTTTTTTTTTCTTTTTTTTCTCTTCTTTTCTTTTCTTTTTCTGGAGCATTATACAGCAGTTTCTCTATATTACACAAGTGGTAGGCGAGGAAGAAAAAAATTTTTCTGGTGATATTAAGATTGCAGGAAATGGAGAAGCAAGCTGGGTCGTTCATTATTTAATTTGTTTATTAATGATACGTCAGGTATTCTGAAATACTATGATATGCTAGTGTTTTCTTAAAGTCAGGATTGGATGTAAATAGCATTGTAAGAGCTGTCAAAGATCTACTTGTAGTTCAGGTGCACAAATGGTTAGCTGTAAATAAATTATTAAATTTGTCTAAAACTAATATATGTTAATGGGATAAAGAAAAATGTCTATTGTAAGAAAAATGTAAAGAGAGAAAAAGTATGCACAATTGGGGAGTCCACACAGTATGTCTGTAGTTTTAAGTACCGTGATATGACAGTAGATAGTAAGCTAGCGTAAATAATCATTTAGATTACGTAGCCAAGAAGAGAAGTAAAAAAGCATAATTATGTACTGGGTAGATTATGTGAGTCTAGGAGAACCAAATTTCTTGTTTACATCATTGTGGTGTTAAGCATTGCAGTTCTCTGATGCTCCTTGTAAGTATTTATGAACTTCAAAGGATTCAGACGGTTGTAAATAGAGCTCTGCGATGAATTTTACGCATATACAAGTTCAATTATATGCATGTACAAGTTCAATGCTGTCAAGCCTAGATTGTTCATAAGCTGAGGATCAAATATTCTGAGACACGATGTTCGTTTTACTTTCCCGTATACGTACGTATACACGGAGTGATATACGTAGTATAGGGAAAGTTATGTAATGCTGCGCGAAAAAATGGCCAATTTTCGGCGGAAAAAAATTAATTGCCGGGCCGTGAAAACGAATAAGTGGATAAAACCAGTTGCTAAATTAAGAAAAAAAATCCTCTATCTCGTGGTGTGGTCAAAATCCATGATTTGTTGCTTCTTTATACTTAAAAATCGATTGACGGCATTCCGTCCGTCTGTCCGTCTGCGGTCAACGCTAGCGCCTAAACCGTTCGGTCGATTTTCTTCAAAATTGATATTCCCCAGTCGATCTGATTCTAGTCGAAGCTTTGTGATTTTGAAAAAGATTCTTTAAAATTTGGGGGTACTTTATATGAAGCCCCCCGGGGATTTTCAACATTTTCTCAAAAACGGCTCCAAATTTTTTCTTTAAATTTCTTGTATGAATAGAGGAAAATACACTTTTTAACATGGCATAGGTCCGATTTTCACGTACAGCTCTGAATTTTCGAAAATTGTGAAAGTTTGAATTTTTTTCGGCGTCTTTCTCCAACTACAAAATTGAAGATAGAGATTTTTTCTTCAAATAAAATTTGTTCTGCATATTGAGTTCTTTAATAAAGGTCATGTAAATGTTTTTCACAATTTTGGTAGTTTTCGTGCAATATTGCGTGCAATATGTGCAATTTTAAAAAATTACAAAAACAAAATTTTCTCAAAAACGGCTCCAAATTTTTTCTTTACACTTTTGGTAGGGATAGTGGTAAATGTACTCTATCAATGACATAAAAGCCATTTTGGTCTATCGGTTGGTTTTTTCAAAAATTACAAAAATGTAATTTTTTTTTACTTGTCTCTCACGTCGTTAATATTTACATTATCGGCGATTTTTTTACATTACTATATTCACGAGTATATATGCTTTAAATAATGTCAAGTAAAGTTTCTCGAAAACACTACCGTTTTCTGTGAAAAGTAGCTCAAATTTCGGCATTTTCAGAAATGCTCAAACGTCATTTTCTCGTATATGGCTGCAATTTTTTTCTTGAAACTTTTGTAACGGATAGTGCTAATTACACTCATTAGTATAGCGTGAAGTTTATTTTGAGTTTTTTTTGTTTTTTTCAAAAATTATATAAATATAAATTTTTTGAAAGATCACTCACATCTTTAATATGCACATTATCCGCAATTTGTAAAGATGATTATATTTGTGAGTGTAAGTGCTTCAAATAACTTCAAATAAAGTATTTTGAAAACTCAAAAACTTTCTGTGAAAATGAGCTTCAAATTTCGCATTTTTAGTAGTGCTAAAACGCCATTTTCTCTTAAACGGCACATAATTTTTAAAAGAAAATTGCCATTTACGGCTAGGTTTTTGTGTTCTTTAATATTCTAAAATTAATGTTTCTGTTCTACCAATAGGAAACCGAAAAATTAAGAAAATGACAAAAAAAATGTACTTTTGGCGATGATAGATGGTAGCTGGCAAGAAAGAGTATGTGGCAATTCCGAATAGCTAGTGAAGACCCAGGAAAATAGAAAACTAATACGGGAAAGTCTGTGCCATTCTGTAGCACCACTAGTTCTTCATAAACTAGTAAGTGGATTGTTGCCAAAACTACCTTGACAAATTTGTAATTAGGATTACGGATGTATACGAGCATCACATAAGGAATAAGAATAATTGTTACGTACAAGTCAGGAATAAGCAGTGTTCAAAAAATTCAGTCTGTCACAATATCAAAATATTGCCCTAGACAGATATAATAGACTACCTCGAGATTTCAATAGTTCAGTTTCTGTCACTAGGTTTAAGGGAAATATAAATAGGTATCTCAAAATTTTTGTTACATCAATGAACTAAATTTTTGGATTTGTAAATTACCAATTATCGCTAAATAATTGAATATATTGTGATAATCCAGAAAACCCCGCTTGAATTTTGAATAGGAAAAACGGCGTCAAGCGTTGTAGTTGTGATGTAATTGTAGGCGTATAGGACTTAGAGCCAAAGAATACGCGTAGTTAGGATAACCGATCAACAAGTTATAGTATTCCGTGTTTGATGACAGAACGCTATTCATTTGGAGAGCACGGCCCCGAGGACATTACATGCAGGAGGTAGAAAGGTGCCATTGGAAGTCATGGATCATAAGAATATTGATATAAGCACTCTCTCGCCAGCCAACGACTAGAACGGATGCCGCAAACGGAATGGTACTAATATTATTTCAGTTGAGATTGGGTTATAGCTTAATGATAGGGAAGCGGGGACTCAATTAATTTGGATAGCTTTTTATCGCATAAATTAAGAAGTCAAAGATATCATTTTAAGTTGATTTGTAATTTGTAATTAAAAAAAATTAAAATAGACTCTGTTCGAAGGAAATTTATATTACAATAGATCCATAGATGGGGAGTATATTTAGTAAGTGAAATTGAAGATAGGCAGTCGCGCGTTGGTGTTTCATCTGAAGTCACGGCAAGTCGCGCTCCCGAATTAACTTAGTTAAATTTATTGAATTCTATTAAAGTATCGAATAATTTAGAATACTACGGAATCACTTGTAACTTCTCCTGCTGTTAGACAATATCACGATAGGCGGGACACCAACGAGGACATCTTACAGACAACACCAAGCCCGAAGATGTGGAAGTCAGGCGAGAAGTCATCTTAGCGCGCGAAGATCAAAGTAACTTGACTTTAAATGAACTGACAAAGGACAGTTTAATTACATCATTGACGAGATCAATAGAAATTTGTAATAGAATCATAAGAAATGTTAATTCCTTATTATTGAAAAAAGAAGAGACTGATGATTTGTAGTAGTTGCCGTCAATTAAATAACAGAACTTCCAGGAATCGCAATTCCGTACAGAGTTGCCAGTCCACATGTAAAAGTTAAAACGGTAATAGGTTAAATTTCGAGACCCACGAGCAAAAATCAAAGTAAAATCACGACAGTCATTATTGAATACTGAGAAAGTTAACGAGCGTAGCAGGACAAAATAAAGTTACATTCATTATAACATTACTAAACGCGATATTAGTCGGGCAATGAAATTAAGTAAGCAAATGAGTGGAAACAGTTATTTCAGATATGCATAAATTAATTAAATAATTAAGTAAGAAAAAATTGTTATTTCACAATAAAATATTACTTACATGGTGTTACAACCCTCAGTAAATTAACTCTTGCCCGTCAAAACTGCAGCGGAAGCTGACTACTTCCATGAATCACAATCCGCGCGCCACTATCCGTTTGTATGCTTGATTCCTAGGGCGCTACGTCAGCGCACTGGCGGGGAGAGGTTCGCACGAAGCAGGAAGGCACGCCGCGGTTAGAGCGCTTAGCGAGCCCCAAGGCCTCCACGCCGTCAGGGCAGCAGCAAATCAGTCCATTTAAAGTACGGATTCAAAATGTCATAAAATCATTGCTTGTGAAAATCACCGATTCAAAACAAAAGATAGTCTACTTTTCATCCCAATTTCTACAAATGGGCGCGTTTGCAGTGGACACTCCTTTTTTTTCACTAATTAAAATGTGTTGTGGCAACACATGTACTAACTTTTGTAGACATTTTGAAAAATGACTTTGCATTGTGTATTGTGACTTTGCATATCTCATCACAACAATGCAATTTATATACGTTTGCAATTTAATACGTTGGTTGACATGTAAATTAAATGATGTCATAATACGTGAAATACGAATACTCAAGCATTGGGCAATACATCTGTTGCATTCCCTTCTAAGGTGGCCTTTCTTGTAAAAAATGTTTAAATGTTTAGCATTGAGTCAAAAGAAAACTGGCCATGAAAGAAAATGAAACTGCGAACTCCGAGGAAGCACGTCGTGCACCCGTCGTCTCCCGAAATAACTGGAATTTGAATCACGGTTGTCATAGTTGGAGCGTGCTGACAGCTATGCTAATGGTAGATTGCAATTTATGCAAACCTTCTGCCACTAAAGCACTGTTAGTGGCAATTTAAAATGTTTATTGCACTTAATTGTTTGATTTGACGGATTTTGTCAATGAACAGTAAAAACTGTACGTGACATGTGCGGGAGCAGATCTGTGCACGTTTTCTTCAGCTCTAAAATCCTTTCCCCGCCTTTGTTCATGCATGTGTATGTATACGCTCATTATTACAGAAATTTATTTTAATATTAATCTCTACGTATTTTTAAATTGTTTCCAGGGAATAGACAGATGTCTCCATTGCCATCATTACTCTCTCTCATCCATTCATTTTCGTCGTCAGATTACTTAGGCAAACATATGTGCCCATTTTATCACTCCCTCCTTTATGTCAGCAATCTCATATGCGCCCTCCCCTTTAATTTTAGCTAGACTTTTTTCGCACCCTATTCATTCAAAGTAAACTAGAGCTTTTCTGTCGCCGGTCATCATTTTACGCCTTCACGTCCAGATCAAGCTGAGCTGAGCGCCGTTGTTTTGCGTGCGAAATATGTCGACAAAACAATTCATACATTTTGTGTCGCTGGTTATAAACGTTTACTTTTGTGATAAAGCCGTGCGCCACTCTGGTATTTGCATGAAATCTACGCTGTATGACACGATTATTGTAAGGATTTAAAACATGCGCTATAGATTTGTTCTTGAAGTCATGTTCAATTTGGCTTTGCAAGATGGACTTTTTTAAATTGGAAAATTCAATTAAAACAGTATCTTCTTCAGAAATGTATGTCTGATTTGTTTATTACGGAAGTGTTTATTTTACGTGTTCATAATTTTGATATCAAGTTAACTCTTACTTCAGTGCAATCTTCATAGCAAACAATGCAGTGAAATCACAATTGGCGCAAACAATGCAGTGAAATCTAAAATTCGAAAATCTGTTAATTACGAAAGATAATATTAGATTTTTATTGAGACAGTACGACATAAATATACATTTTCTGAGTATCTTTGTTCAAGTAGCAATGCCAATGGACCACTGATATACTTCAATTTAGTAAGCAAGTTGCATTATTCAAGGGATTCATGTTTTAATGTAAGAGGTAATACTCTTTTGGAATATCATACTTGTACTCGAAACTCAGAAATTTTTTTTACATCGTAGTTTCCCGAACAAGTAATGTTCTTGACGTAATTAGCATGAGAATTGCAGCCTTCAATTAAGATAAGAGAAGACACCCTTTTAAAAATGTTAATGATCCATTCTTTCAAATACTTGGATGATACCTTCCCATCGGTGTGATGGCTAAAGCAAACGTTGATTAATCAAAAACGTTTTCCACAGAACAACCACGATTAAAAATTCCAATCAGACGGTATTTATATCGGAAAGCGATGACTCTTCGTTTTAGAGATCAAAGGTAAATGTTCGATTTTTTTTTCAATCGCCTCCCTCTGTAAACAAATTTGATGCCGTTTCAAGCCGTTTGGGATCGCTCGAAAACGTTTGACAGCGCGAGGCACAATTCGAAACCATCGCGACGCGCGTCATATTTTGTCAAAATATCAAGCACAAAAGCGCCGAAAATTTGACACGAAATATTGCTAACAGCCGTCCAAATATTTACGCGCGAAAGCCACGGGGAGGGTGGGTGGGTGGGTGGTGGGTCTCCAAACAATGCTGGCAAACACGCGCCGCGTTATGCTCCGACGCTAAGCGCGACGCGGCGATGGGGCCCGTTGCGGCGCGGCGCGCGGGCCGCAGGCATCGATTGGTCGAGCGACGCGGCGCGGCGCGGCGGCAGGCAGCGCGCTGCTGCAACGGCCCGCGACGCCGCGCGCCGAGCAGCTGTGCCGTACAACAGCGCGCTCGGCGGGTGGCCGTTTCCACCCTGATGGCGAGACATATGGGTCAGGGCATCAACTGGCACCTGTTCTCTTTGCAAAGGCAATTCTCAACTCACACGAGACACAAACGTAAGGACATATACATGTACTAAATTATATTTTAAAAAATAGTAACATGGATGTACTTTTGACAATGACCCGTGAACAGAGTCGCTCATCGATATAATATCCCATCGATAAATAATACTCGGCAAAGAAATTATATATACACTTTATATAACAACACATCGATAAAATAAATACTCGGCAAGGAAATGCTATTTGCAATAGAACGACGTAGGTAAAATGTGTTCGATCAGGTGAGGGTAATTTCCTACGTCATTAGTGTACCAGGAGTATGAAGGATTTCATGAGCAATGATGATGTATAACTATTTATGATCACACAAACCGTTTTTAGTTTCTAACGAGAACACCATCTTTTTTTGGATCTTGCCGAGGTACCAGTTGTGCGATGTGTTGCACTCAGATCAAGTTGACGTCAGAGCTTGAAAGATTTCACCGTCTTGTCATGTTTATGTTCTCGTTTACGTTTACGTTCGCCATTCCGAATGGTTCTTAGAGTTTCCGTTACGCCTACTTTTAAGTTTCATTATGAACGAGCCTCAACGCTTCGGCACTTCGCCGCCGCGACGCCTCTGGCTGGCTCCCACCAGGTGTCGCCTTGGTTGGCAGGGCGGCCACTTTAAATCTCGTCGCCCATCCGACACCACAAACACACACTAATTTTCCAAAAAAGGACCTTCTCTCCTTACTTTCAGCAGATTTCATGTGCAATTTCGTCATCGGTAGTAGTTCCAAGTTCCACTTGTCCACACCATATGGGGAAGAACACACACACTGAAACAATAGCAATTAACACCTTTTCACTCCTTCCCATTCGAACAACAACAATCCTCCATAAAATCTGAACGGATGGCAAGAAAATCACCACAAGAGATTAAGAACACAACATGCACAATAGCAGGTTGCAGTATGTAGAAACTGTATCAAGCGAAGACCACACGTCTCATGGCACAAGTGGGGGTTCTGGTTACGGCTGATACACGCGCCGAAACACAATGCGCGCTCTGGAATTGCTGCAGTTGCGTCAGGGGATGTGGCAGGTCCTGGGGCTACAACTGATGTAATGGACTGATTGCGGTTCTCGCTTGATGTAATGGACTGATTGTGTTGAAGCACATGTGGCTTAATGTTCGACACGTGCGTATCATTCCTGTTAGGATCACCAAGAGAGTATGACCCAATAGTCCCTTTGCCTTAGACAACCAACGCTCATTTAGTTATTCATTCCATTGCTTGTGAATTCATACGTTAATTTATTTATAAATTCATTCGTACGCTCGTTCGCTCGTTCATTATTTTATTCGCTAGTTAGTACATACGTTAATTTAGTCACTCGTTCGTTGGCATATCTGTTCTTTTTTCAGTCACATACGGAGGTTGTTTTAGAAACAGTAATGTAATAATATCCATGTGCATTATTGACGCAAATAAAGTTAATAAATTCTAACTTTGAAACTCTCAATATTTTGAAATTCATAGGCATCTAAAATAGGACCATAAGACTAGTAGCTAATAATTGGTACAGCTTTCTTTAGGTACGCACAGAAAATGCAATTCATAAAACATTTTCCTCGAAACTATTCCCTTGACGTTTTGTTAGTAAAATACCAGACATCAAATAACCTGCAAAATATACACATCTAAGCGTGTCAATCAAATTGAGTTTTGAGGAAGAAAATTATTATACAGCACATATATGACAAAAGGCGAAAGTTCAAAGTTCAAACTGCTTCCATTATTTGGGCATTAAATATTAATTGACAAACACATGCAGCAAATACGACACACAACAGACACGACACAGATCACATTCGGGTAGGGAGACTAGGTAACAATATCACCAAAAATGACTTGACTGAAACATAATGTGCGTTAATTGTGTAAAAATGAATTGCCTTCACAAAGGGAAGAGGAAAATAGGGAAGGACAATCTGCGCAATTAAAGGAAACGCCACAATGATGTCATGCGTCAGACTCACCTTACGCGTTTTTATGTTAATAAAAATTGTAAATGTGAACTGTGCAAATAATTAATATCATATGCTTCGTCACTTCATTCCGAGTACTATTCCGTTGTTCTTCGAGGGGTAATCTCGGGAAGGACTGCTGCCAGTCGATCAATTACACAGCGAACAAGAAATCCCATTCCACTTTTAACGACATCCTCGAACACACACACACCTTGCGTAACCAGTCACGTGTTCACCGTGCGAGGCGCCGCCGATCGCACCACACGTACACACACACGCGGCGGCAGGAGGCAGTCCGTGGCCGTGTGTCTCACTGCAGTGTATTCCACCGTTTCATTCCCCACCACCCGCTAGCCGGAGCACTCTCGCCGAGGAAGACGCCCGCGCTGCAACACGCTCCGGCCCGGGACGCGGGGTCTTGGGCGCGCCGCCGGTGCCCGCGCAGTGGCCGGCGGGAGCGTCGCCGGCGGCCCGCGTCGCGGCGCCTGGCAACGTGCGAGGCGAGGAGGCGGCGGCGCGAGACGAGTCGCCACCGCGCCAGCGCCGCGCTTCGCCTGCCCACGACACCCGCAGCGCCGCGCCAGCGCCGCCGCCGCCGCCGCTAGACCTCAATCACCCACGTGCCATAACGACTTTTTGGCACTGAAATGTCTCACGACTAGGCGATCAGTCAAAAATTAGCGTAAAACTTTTTTTTTTTCGCCAGAAAATAATGTAATCCTACGAGCGGTGACGAATTAACTTAATTTTATCTTTTACTGATTCGTTATTGCTTGTTATTCTCTTCGATACGGAGCTCGATACACTGCATACCTGCATGTATCATCGATACGAGGGACACATGAAAACAGTTGAATGACGCTGCATCTTCTCCATGGAGGGAATTGTTAGAAAAAAAATTATAGAAGGGATTTATGGGAGGGAAATACGAAAAGACAAATCGAGTCAAGTTACCATCTAGTTAAATAGTAAATAAATAAAACTGAATCATTAAAATTGGGGAAAAAATAAAATCTTGTACGTACCACGGGCGTTAACTGGTTCTAATGAATTTCGGGTAACAAAATGCCTTCGGGCCAAAGTCGCTCGATCATTAGAACCCTTAAAACACATGCATAAATCAGTATTTTATAGACACTCGTTTCAGTTTCGTGGATATTTGAACGGGCGCATTTTTATTTATTTTGCTACGTACGTTATACACTAGAGAGAGAGGAAACGTATTGCAATCACCTTAATGATATGATCTTAAATTTTCAGTCGTAAAATTCGTGATTACTTCAGCTACACATCAGCATTAAGATTTAACAATGGTGTTCCAAAGTCGGTTAAGACTGGTACAGGTGGCGAGGAGGTACACACAATTTTGTACTAAAAAATCCAGATGTTTGTGTGGGTGGATGGAAGTATACGCCACTCAGATTAAAAGCTTGTAAGCTCAAACACGGTAAATGCGTCAGAAGTAAGATAGAGTTGCGCCTTTCCCGAGATATTTTAATTTTGGGGCACTTTACCTCTCTAGTATACTTGTTACTTAGTGGGTACTTCACCTGTGACATTTTCAAAATTCTCTCAAAAATTGCTCCACTTAATGACGTTTTGTTCAAATAAAGGAGAGATTATTTATAGACGTGTAATTAACGTACAAATATATCCTAACACTAGGAAGAGAAAGTTTCGGAATGAAGCGCATTTCAACTTCATAGTTCCACATTGAAATTTATTCCGATTTTGGGCCGACTAAGTGGCTTTTTGCAATAAAGTAAAACATTGAGGTAGAAATGTATTATTACAACACAAATTGTTTAGAAAAAAATTATCAAAATCCTCCAGTGCACCTTCCCCTTCATTCGTCACTATGTTGCTATTTTTGACCAACAATGAACTTTCATGGATGCAGCGATAATTGCATATTTTCGCGTAGATAAATGCATCGACATCTCTGTACTTATTGGAAACCAAATTACATTTTCATTTCATACATAAAGCTCAACAATTTTATCGCGCCCTTACAGCACGTATAATCCCTTCACTTTAGAAATGGATATTTAATGTCCTTATAAAATTATTACTATTGTAATGCATTAAAAAAGAAAATGATTTTATAAGGTGCTGTTAATATTGTTACTTATATGTATTAGAACATTGTACATTAATTACAAAAATATTGCTTCTTAAAAGCCAAGAATGTAAACTGTTAACCCTAGCAACGAAGAAAATGACGGTCACACGTTACTTGTGTAAAAAGTTTATTTATATCGTTCATTTTGCCTTTGATCATACAGATGAGCACATCGTCTCTGTTGCGGCTAGGGAATTATACAAATATTCTATCGTATTCCTGTAAATGTAATTGTATTTATTTAAACGACTTCATTTTGAACTGAATTAGCATCCTGCAATAGTTTAGCAATATTGGTTTAAATAATACTGATGTTCAACATGTATTTTTATAAGGATCAATCCAGAAATTACTACTGATTTTGTATTGGATTCAATGTTAAATAATTGTAATATATGAATTCTAATATTTTGTCGAATTTCAATTCATCTAACGTAAACATTATTTAAAATGAATTAATGATTTGTGTTTTACATTCTCGCCTTATTTTAATTATGGAAGTATGTTTCAGAGAATGAAATGGCTTGTCAACATGAACATAATGATTTGGTAAAATGTGATATTAAGCTTCATCCTTAATCTTTCTCGTATTACAATTCAAAAGGTAAAACTTCAAAAATTACATTTATTTCTTTCTTCATTTGTAATTAACGTACAATTATTAAAGTCAAATAATTTGCGACTGATAAAATGAGCTCTTATAGGGGAAGAAAACTGCAGCTGGGAAACATTTAGTCCACTCTTATTTACAAACTATTTTTTTGGTTTGTCTTTGATAAGTGCTAGCTGAGTAACTTCCAGTACTTTATATAAAAGTACATTCCTCAATCACTGGCCAATCATAGATTCTGTTTGATGGAAACTGTTAGCGACAAACCTAAAATCCGATATCTTTCACAATAAGGGAGAAACTGCAAACTAATCTGAGACCCATTTCAGCCAAATCAAATTGGGAACGGGATGTGAAAGTTAACATGTTGAAACGAATTCTTTGGATATTCTTACACGCTTTTGGACCAGCGCTTGCATAAATTATTACAAAATTCTTGGTGATCAGAACAAACCAAATCACTCGTGAAAACTATGCCTAACCTGCACACGCTGATCTTATAAGTACAATCAGCTGGCGCGTTAGCGTTAGCGTCGTAGATCATGTCCATACAACACAGTGGACAGTTTACTCCGCATTCATTCATTTGGATTATTACTCATTTGCAGCAGAATTTTTCAGCATAAAGTTATTGTTTCCAACCTTCACTATTGGAATACAATCTCCACTACGTCCTCTCGTCACTAAGTGGTCCAATTTAAGTAGATGACATGAGACTGTGAAGACACGAAGAGAAAACGAGAGTTCTAATAACATGCACACAATAGTGAATATAGAAGTATTGTTTCATATTTTTGACATCATAGAAACTTTGTCTCTCATTCGAAGTTATCAATAAAAGGCCGAATAGGTAATGTGAAACAAAAAAAAACAACAAATCAGACCAAAAAAAACTGTGTTTTTAAGTGACACTATGTGCCAGGTCTAGAAGGATGACCGGATAACACGTCATCCATAGGTTTGATTTATTTTATGTACATTTTACAAGCATGCATTTCTGTATAACTGTAGCTTTATACTGATTGTTGTAACAGTATCTGCTCAACTGTCGCTGCATAAAACACTTATTTTTTTCAATTTGTTTTCGTTTTAGCACGTTGATGGAGAATTTATGTTACATATTTCAAATCCTGAGTGTTTGCCGCTTTTTTAAGAGACACTTGATTTTCATTTTGGTTAATGGATACTGCAGAATAATACATTATAATTCATTAAACGGCCTTTTTGAGAAATTCCATTCGTTGATTTAATGGAAGTTTCTCAATTTAATCTTCTCATTCGATCATCTCATCCATTGTAATGTGGGCATATGCAATTTGCAACTTATTATTTAGGTTAAAACTTACTATATCACAATATAATATTTTCATGATTTTGTTTAAAACACGTCGTGTCCATTTAAATTTAAACCGCTCTAATCTTAATCTGTGCAGAAAAACTAAACGTTTCCTTCTTAAAATAGACCTTCGCTCCAAATCACGGATTGAATCAGCGAGCCAGCTCATAATAGCTCCTCGCTCAATTAACATCCCTAAGATAAACGCAAACACCTGTTCTTCTGCAGTCTCTCCACGTTACGTAAGTGTTTTCCCTCTCCTGGCGAAGTATTTTTGTTGAGAGTTACGCAAAAAGCTTGCAATGCGCCGTCCGGTTCGGACGAGTGCGCTCTCCCGATGCGCTATTCTCGATGCATCGAACGCAACGACCGAAGAAAAGCCCGGCACGGCGATCCACAATCGACCTCTCGCGCAACAATCTAGTGCAGATCGATTACTGCCTCTGCGTTGTTCACAGGAAATGAATTTAGAATGCTGCAAGGAGTTGTTTTTATTCTTTTCTTTGGCAGATTTGTTCTGGTTCATTCAGTAACACCCTACACCCTTGAAGAACAGTGAAAATAGTACATTACGTAACCATTCAGGTACAAAATCGAATTTCATTCACAGCAATTCACCAAACGACTTACTAATGAGTGACAATTGAGTCGCAAAGAACAAGCAAGCCTCAGCACAGAAGGGAACCCAGCACAGCAACAAATAATCCGGTGACAACAGACCCACAGGTGAAGTACAATTCAAACAAAGATAGCCATCGATTAACAGCTTCGGAACTACCAATAAGCACTATCTGTTTAACTTGTTCAGCATCGGCTTGACCACAGTCACTAAGCGAGCCACAGCCAAGAAGCAAATGACCCATACCACGAGCCAGAACCGAGGCCAAACGGGAAGAAGGATAGATCTCTTGGCCAACTGTTGTCGTGGGACATCTGCGACACCATCACGCCTCAACCTATTTAGAGACAATAAAAAAACTTGCAACTGAGGAAAAATCAAGTCTGTTTCGCAATTATCGATCCTCACCCACACAACAGGTCTAGCCGGGAAAGAAGTTTGTAGATGCCAGTAGCCGCCCAGGTCCTCTTCCTTGCTCCAGCAACAGCACCGCCGTCCACTGCCTACGCAGCGCGGCGAACAACGCAGCCTCTGCTGTACGCGTACAACACCCGAAACAAAGCACTGATCGCGAGCTAACCAGCAATCAATGCATAGAACAATATTTCGACTACAGCTATTCAACAACCAAGTCCGAGCTGTGCAAAAATTGCCGATCAGTAATCGAGGCATAATTGAAGAACGTATCCATCAGTCAGCAAAAAACAAACCATGTGTAGATAACATTCGTGCCACAGATATGAAATCTATACGAAACGTATACAACGCAGTAGAGTCGTTAACTCAGCAATAATACAAAAGGGAAATTACGGTTGAAGACTGAACCAATGTTCGAGAGTAAACCCAACCAAAATCGGCTATTAATGTCCTTCAAAATCACCACAGAAATGTCCCTAAGTATTCCTCGTAGGAAGTCTCCCTAACGCTAGGGGATTGATGAAAAGTTCGTAAAGGATAATTAAAATGTGATTCAGAGTGTTGATCAAATTATGTAACCAAATTTTCAGGTCGACAAAAATTATTTACACATTAGCCTAAAATGCTTGGATTAATTATAGGAGGTTGTTTTTAAGCGTTTAATGATCCCTTCAACAAATTCTTTGAGACATTATTGAAGATTCTGATACACCTTTCACGTGTGTGCTGCGGAGACACGTACCGCCCATTTACCAGGGAATTTTAATGATCCGCAGGTGGAAGCTGCAATGTCCCTCACAACTCCCTTTCAGAACTGCTGTTCGGTTAATCCGACTAACACCTGGATTACGGGCAGACCATGCCCTAACATAAGTTTTCACAATACCTAGGTATTTCGTTCTAGAATCCTGAGTGGGACGCTTCCCCAGCCACAAACTCTCAGCTCCGACATTGGATGAATGAAAGAATACACTAATCAACCCAGAGTCTGGACAACCTTGCATTGGGGTCACTGCCACGGCGAGTCTGAACCCAACTGGAGGCCACATCGTTAAATCCAGAGGGTCTTGAAATTCAGCTCGCCTCCCCACTACACCACTTAGCCCGATTTACGCGCTACCTTCTGAAGAACGACTTCGGGAGTATTAACGCGCGTCTGAAGCTGCTCTGCCACAGAAGAACGCAGACGTGCGATAAAACTCCTGAAATCGTTTGTCAAAAGAAAACGTATAAACAGGATCATAGGGACTAACGACGTGCGTAGTCGACTAGCGACATAGTTTCGTTGAAATCGGCTTTCTGACATTTTCTCCGTTCTCCACTTCATCGATTGATTTTTTGATTAGTGATTCCTGCGCGTAAACTGCTTTCATTATTCCCATAAGTGTAGTAAATGTTTTATCGCTGGAGGTGGCAGTGATCTCCGCTGGATGACGAAATCCGGCGCCGGCCTACCCGTCGGCTTACAGGTTTTTTCCCCAAACCATGTATCTCTCATCAGCGGAGCACCACTCCAGCCGGAGCAAGTTCTAAGTCCCCATCTGGTCTAGGGACTTGAATGGCAGTGTAGTGCATGTAAGTGTAAGTGTTTAAGAAATGGGTGAGGATAGAACAAAGAAGAGGAAGAAAAGATCGCGCGCGGACTGTGGTCAGCTTGTTAGGGCACTGCTCCGACATTCGCCTGGTGTTGACAGGAGAAACCACGGAAAACTACCGATCAGTGCAGCCGGCTGCTGGAATTCTCTTAGAAACAGCGGCTGAATTCGACCGAGCTATGTAGCTAATACCAAAAATCCTGTGACCGTGGGGAGTGAAATCCCAGAACCTCCCCACATCAACTGATGCCCCGAGTCACCTAAGCCGGTTTCTCCACTCCACGTTCACATGTTTTCCGTGCTGTAAATACGGCTGCCCTGGAGCAGACGTGCAAGCGCCAGCGGGCCTGTGCTGTGCGCCGCGGCGCGGGACGGCGCGGGGCGGCGCTGGGCGGCGCGTGGGGGCCGGGCCGATCGATGGCGGGCGCCCCGGCGGAAGGCGCTTCCTCCACAGCGCTGGGTTATCAGCCGCGAGGGCCGAGGCAATTGCAGGCGGCGCGGCCCACGACAATGGGCGCACTTCGGCCGCGGCGGCTAACGAGCAACCCCGAGGAGGAGCCGGCCCCGTCCGACTTCCCTGCGGTTCGATCCTCGAGTCCTCGTCCTTTCTCCTCGTGGTACTACTCCCGCGAACCCGCAGTAATGCCTGAGAGTCTTTCTTGGTCGTGGACGTTGAGTCACATAAATTCATCGGAACTTTGACATCCGTAAGAATGGGATCAGGTGGAGGTCGGGAACGGAAGGATCTGCCCCTGCCCCGTACTTTAACCACAGGTTCCCGTGAAGAGCCGGTGGAAATAGCGCGACGACGGTCCGAGCAACTGCCTTGTAGAAAGCTCTTTCAAGCAGCCTTCACAGTCGTACCCACCTTCATTGACTCCCACAATCCGCTACCGTAGGGACCCGAAGGGTCAAAGACTCTTCGATTATGTACTCGCAACTCCATAGCATAACGCCCTCAATGTTTTCCCAAGCCCAATAACTGATCGGCAGCCCTAGAAATCACGCGAGGTCCGGGGCTATTCCGGTCCTCCACCTCAGGGAATCGAGGTTTAAATCGTGGTCATCTGCGTGGAGTTTATGGAGGATAAAGGTTCGTAGCAAGTTTTCTCGGGATATTCCCATTTTCCCGCCTCTCATTGTTTCATTATCACTCATTTTATCTTCACCAGAATCGTGTTTTCAGCCTCTTTCTCTGTCAAAGGAATCATATATTTAGGAAAATCGTTAAAAGCAAACAATATTTGAAACTATTTGCAGCTATTTGCAATCCATTCCCTTTTCTTTCTCTATTTTTCACATCGGGATTGTTCCTCGCATATTATCTAAAAACAAATATACCGAAAGAATGAGGGGATGGGAGGTGGGAACTTTAGAGAAACCATTTCTTTTCAAAGTCGACGTACCTCGTACTACCTCCTCGTACTAGTAGCACTCTTTTTCAAATGTCCATAACTATCCGCTGTATGTGTATTTGGGAAAAATGTGTTGGTTTCTGCACCGCATTATGTGATTAAAAGGAGCTTGAAATCGCGTATGAAATATTTCAAAAAAGGGTATCGCGGAATATATGAATCAAGTAATGTTGACAAACATAGAAAAAATGCTCTTCAGCTGTATTACATGAGGCGAAAGAAATTTGGCAATTTTCCAGGACGGCCAGCCGATTGCGAGGCCATTTGAAGCGTACAACCCAGAATACTGGGCTGGAAATCGGCGTTAGAGACATGTGAAATCATTGCACAGTTGTTAAATGTAGGCTGGCAATAACACATTAATGCACCTATGAAGGTTTAGTAACATTTACTTTAGGGGTATAAATTACTTATCGTTAGAACATGAAAGCAATTTTATATACAATTTCATTACATTGTCACCTTCAGGCTCATACAAGTATTGTCATTATACAAATTCAAACTTCAGTATTCTAATAAACAGACTATAAAAAGATTACTGCTCTGCAATGTCACCACCATTCTGATGTAAAGCAGGTCAAGAAACAAACATGTTCCGCGCATACTGAACGGATTTTGATGAGTAGTGTTTAAGGCAGCGACTAAATCAGGTCAATGTAACAAAATGGTCAAAACGTATCAATTAAATATGAATAAATAATGTGTTCACCATACTTGTATATACTTTGATTATTTAAATTTGTCATTGAACCAAACAAAGGGATAATATATTTACATAATATAGTCAAAAGTTAACAATGGCTAAAATAAAAATAAAATGGTATATCAAAGCACTGTATCGGAAACAGGGGTCTAAATAAGTTTACAATTATTAGAGTTACAATTTGCCACTTCTAAGCGGTATCATCAATCTTATTCCACAAAAGCTACTAAGTCCGTAATAAGTATAAATTTGACAAGATGATGTGGTATCCCATTTATCCCATTGAGCACAAAATGCAAAGGGCCATTATGGTGAGCGTAATGGATGACAGCGCCAAGAGGAATGGCTATTTGTTGACCATTAATCGATATACCGGTCCTTAACAAGATATACTGAAGCCCATGGTTCGAAACAAATTGAAATATCCGTATTAACCGATATATAGTCCGTCTTTCACTTGAAAAACAGTACTTTAAAGAAAACTTTTTACTCTAATTTGAGGCACATGACCTTCATAGGCAAGACGTTTATTAGCATTTTGGCTGCAACTGAAAGACAAGTCAGATCTCACTTGACAGAATATTTAAATCATTGCATTCTTGGCATGCAGAGTTGATACTAATAATGTTTTGCTTTAAACGTCACAAAATATTGATCAAAATCCTCAGTTTCAAAATTTCCAACAGACATAAAATAACGAAAATCATCTCGACTTAAATCACCTTTGTGAATACACACGTGCTCCTTTCGATACTCGACACCAATTTTCCGAAATGAAACTGCATCGACGCAAACAGCAGGGACAACCACACAGATTATGAAGATTCAATGGTAGAGGAAACAATTTGTCCAAAACGCACAAGCAGTACCTGCAAAAATAATTAAAGGGCCTACCGAATTATACCATGTCCGGAGGGTCAAGGCGATTGAATTCAATACTGGATATTGACACTTTGCTTTAATGTGTGTTGTGTCGTGAAAGACTACTGCGTTTTGCTATTTTCAGATTCACCGATCTCACAACAACGATAGTGTCTAAATGTGGAGGGAGATTTTACTTTGGTGTTGACAGCTAGCGGGCACATGGTGCAGTGATATAAAACATAGCTGGTATAGATTCCTGTTCTATTATACCTTCATCAAAAATATCAATCGTTCTTTATAGTCTGTCAAGTTCTTATGTTCCATTTTGAGTAGCAAACATTAAGCGTGGCGAAGTAATCCCGAAACTCTTTCCTTTGCTTTCAGTCGCACACGTGCCGATGTTTAAATTCCATCGGCAACGCAGGTACGCATTTTGCGGAGCCTATTGGCTCGGCGCCTGCTGCCACTATGGAATCGTAGAGACGCCGATTAACAGTCAATCCCAAAGGTACACATTCCGCAGTGTGGTACGAGAACATCCCATTGGGTTGTACAGGAAACTGACTAGCTGAAACGAAAACGTAAATAAAGAATACAATTTTAAATTTAAAGCAAAAGCACGAGTAGTACGATAAAGGTTGCGATATGCTGGCAATATTCCAACAAATTCCATCGTTGCGAGAACGTCATCACTCTAAACATTTACACTTCTTTCGTATTTTAGATATTTTATATAAATCATTGTTAAATGATAATAAATCACGGTTCTCTAAACACAGACCGACTGTTCTACATCCCCAGTGGTGAACGAATCAGTTGGAACGAACGTTATCGGAGATCGCCCTGTCATGTTCTGGCCTGCGCACCGGTTTTGCACATGACGGGCCTTAATTGCACCTGCCTGTTGTCCCTTCGGCGCAAGAGGAATGACACAGCAGGCAAGTGAAAATGGCCCAATGATTGGCTAAATGGCGCACGATCAATGATGGAAGGGGGGCAAGTGCAAGCGGTAATGGTAGGGAAAATTGAGCTGGCGCCGGGCCCATTCCATTTGCTGAGAATTTCCGGATTTATATTGCATCCGTCCATATTCGATCGTCTACGTATTCACAGCAGGACGCACCCAAATGGATTGTAGTGCTAGCAATGGAGGGGCAATCAATCGATAAAATCAAGAGAACACGTTACATGAGTAGCGAAGAAATCTCTCCAAGCATGATTAGCCCAAAAACCTAACTGCCATATACGACGTTTCCTAAACAAAAACTAAGTATTAAAGCCAATTAACGATAACAAATACTTTATTTTCAATTTGCCTGCAATATTGAATTGTAAGAAACGTTGGCATAAAGAAAATTCAGCGTACATAACTCCCATACAGAAAATAGATCGATTGAGTTTTCGACCATCATTGCCCATAGTTTGGTTCCAAATTTGCGAGCGGAAAGTTACAGCGGATCCGCGGATATTTACACTAGTGAATTTTCAACGCATAATTAGACAAGTCTGAAATGGTCTAACCTTACAAATTTCCTATTCCTTCATTTTTGGAGCTCACTTCTAACGCTCGTGGTTATCACGCATCCTCTTTGCTTCCATCTTTATCATTCTTATACTGAACCCATGGCGATCGTTTACGGGGAGCCAGAGAGTTAAGGCAAGCTAAACACGTATTTAACACTCGCATTAGCAACGATGAGAATTGTGCCACTGCTCATTGAAGAATGGTTGTGTTACAATACTGCTCTTCTCTGGCTGGCTTCTAGGTCACATGCGGAAGACTACGCTGTGCATGTGGCTCATTCAATGTCGATTTTGGCTTCTGTGTTGCGCGCCACACATGGAAATTCACTTAAAAACTGGGTAATGTAAGCAGTAGTCAGCCGGGAACTCTTTCCAGATATTTATTGGAAAACACAATTACATAATATCCAGCTGTGAACATTATAAATAAAATTGAATATTTTAGCATTGGCCACACGTCATTAGCTTCATCAGTGTTCAGGTCTTATGGCACAAATGTAAAGTACATCTGAAGCAAATTCGTAAATCTGTCCTTTCTGTATTAACATATACCATATTACATACCTAATAATAAAATATTGAAGTTTTCATAAGAAACTTAATGTATCCGTAAGAGAAAGCTAGTATGGTCGAAATAGTAGAGTATTTCCTTTCATCTTTGTAAAGGTAGTAAAATGCTCTCTCTTCAGAAGTGGCTTCAATAACCCTGGTCGAAATTCGTTTATTGTTCGAGCTTCGTTAAAACAAAAATGTGTGAAAGAAGAGACTTGAAATAGTTCTGAACGTTTTTAGACCGACACAGAATCTGTTATTTGTAACATCGGTCGTGTGTCGTTCAATATTTTTCATAATACCATCTTCTTACAACAAATATCATACAAAAGGAAAATAACATTTCTTGGAAAAAGTGTATTCGAACTCCATCTTTAGCCACATTTGTTTCGATTGTTCTTAACGGACGCCGGCGTTTAAGAATGGCCTTCCGTTGCTCCGTTTGGGTGCGTAACGTCGAATTATTTCTCCGCTCGCGTAGTAGAATATTGCTTCGGCCTGTAGTATATTTCTGGCAACGCCTCTTCGTGCAGCCACGAGACGCCACCGGATAGGAATGCGACGATGTCGAAGTGTTTATAAAATCATCGATCTATTTAACATTGATCTTTTGAAGCCGATGCTTTTTTTACATCCATGTTTTGTGTTCGATGTTTTTACGTGGTGGTATTTAATTTTTGAACGAAAAAAGTACCTATTACTATAAAAAGTACTATAAACACTTGTAAAAATTTTCAGATATCCATAAATTGAACATTCTTCAGACTTAAGTGTGAAAAATAATTAAAAACGAGTTTTCGTGGATAAATGATAACTTACATTATTGAATTTTCCAATTAGATAATAAAAGTTTTAATTGATCTGATCATTTTTTTTTTGACTTTATGTCAGTTAAATCACAATTAAAAACTAATAAACGAGACAACAGTAAAATTAAATACACTCCGCATGCATATTAACGGTTATTAATCCAGTTACAAAACATCGATGATTTGGGGGCTATGTTTTATTAACACAGATGTTTTCGTTTTTGACATCGATTTAGAAACAGATATTTTGTTGGCAGAATGATTAGTGTTCCCGACGTGTCAACTGCTAAGATCATTTGTCCCGTAAGTACAATGCATGTTTTTGTGGCGGAAGGTGGTGGTAATCTTCCCCCGCTAGATGGGGGAGGAATCTGACCCGGCGTAGACCTACCCGTCAGCTTATGGGTTGCCTGATTGCTTTCCCCAACCAGCGGGGCAGCGCCCAGACGGGACATGCTCTAAGCTCCCGGTTGGTCTCCCGACAAATGTGGTAGGGAAGTGCATTTCCGTATAAGTAAGTAAGAGGAGAGGTATAGGACAAGGAAGAGGAAGAAAAAGCCTCACTCGGCCCGTGTATTAGGGTGCTACTTCGGCATCCGCCTGGTGTTTGACGGAAAACTACCGATCAGAGCAGCCGGCCGTTAGAATTGTCCCCCAGACAGCGGCTGTATTGGACCTATAGTGCGATTTTTCTAACTCTGGCCCTCAAGCCCCTATGGCCACCATGGAATATCACACTGCATTTCACGTCTTTCTTGGTCGTATCGCTAGATGTCGTATGATCGCCAGCACTGCTTCATACGCTCGCGATCATGCGGCACGACTGAGAACGCCGCGAAATACCGTGATATATTCCATCGCGAAGACGGGCCTTGAGGAGCAAAGTTAGAAAAATCGCAGTACAGCCTATCTCGCCTTCTTGGCGATATCGCCTCCCTATCCCCCGGGCAGTGGCCGGTGGCGCCCGTGGCGTGTCCCGTTGGGCGCGAGGGGCGTCCTCCGGCGCGCGGCGCGGCGCTGCGCGGCAAAGGGCTGCGGTGGGCGGCGGGCCGCGCGCGCCACGTGCCGCGCCCGCCCACGCACATTTCGCTATTGATAAATCGATGCACCGGAACGCGCGCGGGAGGCCGAGGCGGCGGCGCTGCGGCGGCGGCCGCGTGCCTGCGCAGCCCGCGCCTCGGGGCGCCCCGCAGCCGCGCCGCCTCGCCGGCCCACGAGGCTGCCGATGGAGGGCGCATCCTCACCCAGATTCCAAACTCACAAACTGGCGTCTTTGGGAATTATTCGCATCCTTCGAGCTACCTGTTTATGCTAAGAGGTTTCACCTCCTCCGAAAAGGTCGAACCACCAAAAATCCACCTTCCAAAAGGATCCTTCTAAAACTGATTCTTCTTGCTCTGCTTTGCAATGTTGTACATTACTGTAATGCGCTTGGCGTAATGTATTATGGAACGCAGGGGTTTTAAAACTGTGCGTGGCGGCTCCCAGGGGCTTCGCGGTGATTTATTAAAAATGATCTTAAGATTTTATTTACTTTATTCCCTCTGTCATTAATGTTCACAAAATAACGTTGTACTATCATATTATATTTTTTTTAATATACAGGATTTATTTTACTAATTAATTGTGGATTAATTATTGAATCTGTAAAGTCCTTTACCAGCAAGATTCCTTACATCCGTAGCGCGCGTTGCGGCTGAGGATATTTAATCTTTCTACCCACGCAGATGAAGGATTCCCGTGCTCAGGCGATCTGTGTCCAACCTATATTTGGTTGAGATCGAAGTTGAACGTCGAAAAAGAATTGCGAGTAGCAGTTTCAAATAGTGTACCCAGATTTGAACAAATGTTGAAAAAGAAGCAAGCGCATTCTTCCCATTAATTTTAGAAGAATTTTGTCATAAATTTAAAAGGGTGAATGAAATGTGTTATGTGTTATTTTAATACCTAGGGTAAGGTGGGGCAAGTGTCTGCACTTTCTATAAAAAAGTGAGTTTCCACGGTACATTGATTCGGTTTTTACACAGACCTATGCTTAATGCATGAAGAATACACAGATCAAACAAGAAAGGCGTACCTTTAAATTTGATGTCTAAAAGGTGCGGGGCAAAAGTCCGAACATGCAAAACATTTAAACTTCCTTAGAAATAAATTAACAATGTTTCCAAGGATGAAACGCATTAAATTAATGTAACATCAGCTTAATTAGGAAATGATTAAATGTAAAAAAATAGATTCTAAAAGGCCTTAATAAAATTTTCAATTGCAAATTATACTCTGATAAACAATTAAATCTCATAATAAATTCAAAGTATATGCTTTATACATTAATTCTTGTCAAATCTTCTACGCAAATCAAACAGAAATTGCCCTCCGTCAAGTGCATTTTTCATGACACCACTCTTTACACGAATCGCACACACGAATCACTCTTTACAGTCTTCAGCTGGAGGGTCCTCGAATTCCATGTCGCAAGTGAAGGGAAAACCCTATCGAAGTATTTTCAGTGGAAACTGGTTTATTATTCTTTCCCTTTTCTCTCTTATTTGCGGAGTTGCAAATAAGCGATATTTGCCATTTCTTATTGGCATTTCCGGTCTGCTTATTCTCCAGTGCAGTCTTGTGAGGTAATGCAGTCAGTATAGGGACGTCTTTCCTCGCCGCATTCGATTTCAATTCAATCCTGTCTTTCGGATGGGCATAATGAGCAATGTCGAGTAATGCGGTTTACCGCGATTCTCTGAAGTTTCACAATTTGGAGAATCGCGTTCCTTTGGGAGGTTGTAACCTTTCTTAATATAGATGACGATGGCTCCTGTGAGTGATTTATGGTTTCATCACACGGATACCTACTTTAAGATCTTCTTCATTTAATGTCAACTCATCTGTCAGAGTAGCGGGAGAAATGTGCCTCAGTTCCGCTACCTGGAATTGAGTGATGACGCTTTCTGGGTAAATTTCAACACGTACAATAATTGGTGGGGCGAAGCCCGCACCAGAACTCTTGCCCTGACATGAATGTGGATCTTTGCGCCAACCGTCTGCCTTCTGCCCGGCATCTTCAAAACTATTTACTAGTGCATTGTATATAATCATTTTGTATAATCATACTCTTAATTGTAGATTTTACTTACTGTGCTTTCACCAGCATAAATATTTTTCCATTTTCTTGCAAAATTACATCAAATAAGTTGAAATTATATTTCACATCTCTGTCGCAGCAAAATTTACATAGGAGCTACCGAACTCATCACCGAACAACATCAATGACATCTTCCAATTTATATTGCAGAAGTGCCAACTTCAGTCCTCGAAAACAGTAATTAGGCTAATCGGACTCTTACTCCATGCGGACTTTTACCCCATCCTACTCTAATTAGAATGGAGAAATAATATAGCTTTTTATATCACTTACGCATTGATGATGAATCTTTAGTAGGTCTATGTTAACCCTTATATTTGAAACTTTTTGTTACCAGGGCAGCCGCGGGAAGTTTTGTTTAGGCGAAGGAAGCCGATAATACTGTATTGTTGCGTAATTTGTTTAAAAAAAGAGACTTTCAGTTATTACTGCAAAGTTTCTCGTTACGCGAAGTTCAATAGAACAATATGGCTGGTGTACAATTTATCTTAAGTGATTCACTGTAGTGTAGGAAGTAAAAGTGCTAGGAACATCTCAAAAATACGATATCCGGGTGTAAGGCACTTTTCAGCTGTAACTTCGCATACATTATCAGGATTAAGGTCTATTAGTGTTTTCCAAAGATGATCACGACTGGTGCAGGTGGAGAGGAGATACACGCAATTATGTACCCTAAAATTGGGATGTCTGTTTGGATGGATGGAAATACATAAATATAATGGTTTAGTTTATTTTTCATTAAAACGTATGACATTTTGAAAAATTTCAAAAAAAAATATTTTCGAACCTGTCCTACACCTCCAATATCTAAAGCCTGAAATTTCTTTCTCAGTGCAATTTATATCTGCCATAGATATTTATACGATGTGATGCACTTTTTTTTAAATGTATATTAGTAGCCAATGAGTAGCGACAATTAAAGGAGGAAAAGTTTCAGCACGTCACGTACACCATTAGATTCCACCGCCTCTCCTGAGCAATTAGCTGAGTGTCGCTTGCCCCGTTGTTCGACCGCACGCTCCAATTCTCTCCGAGTCCATCTCGCGCGCTGCGAGCGCTGTGCAGCACAGCAGCTCGCAGGACCATCCTGCACAATCGACATTCCGCCCCAGAGCGCCTGGGCCGCCGCCGCCGCCGTCGCTGCCGCCGCATGCCGCGGGCACTGAGTATGCGGAGCCTTGCCCCACTCCGCTCTGCCCCATCCCCCGACCCTCCGCGCTCTCAGAAGACTCAGGCCCGGTGGAGACGCTCGCAGACGCACTCTAGGCACCCTCAACCCACAAAGACTACGCAGTTAAAGGTATGCATGGTGCACACAATATTTTAATATTTTGTTCGGTATATTATTTTTTTTTCTAAATAGTATTTGAGTAAACTCATGTGCGTGCGGGTGGATTTGCGGTTTCGTCTCTCACGGTTAGACCGCTTCCCGTGCACCAGTCGAGACACACGAGGTGTCATTCGACTCGTCTCGGTCTCCTAATGGGGAACTGATAATTTGTTTTCAGATTCGGCCATAAAATTCTAATAAATTTCCAAAAAAATATCGGAGAAACCACAGAAAACTACTGATCAGAGCAGCCGGCCGCTAGAATTCTCCTCCAGACTGCAACTGCATTCGATCTATAGACTTGCCATCATCAGGATGCGATCCCTATGACCTCCAGGTTAGAGGCACTGCAGTGACATCTTTTGATGCCCTGAGCCACTTAAGCCGATACACAACAAATAACATGTCATATACGACTCAGGCACATTTTTCAAAGGCCAGGAAATTATTATGCCCAATCGCTAATGGCCAACGGTGGTTACGACATCAAATAAATTTAAAAAATCAAAGCGTTTTCCTCTTGTAAATTTTTATTGCACAATCCCAATTTCCAGGATCTCCCTGTTTCCCCCAGCAGGGATCTATTCGTGTTTTTAAATAAGCGATTATTTTGCATAAAAATATCACATCTATTTCTTGAAATTAAACCTTAATTTCCTTAATTATATCGCAGTTTCTAACCTTAATAAACGTTCATAAATTCATTAGCAGTGAAAACGTCTAGCTCATTAAATCTTGAATCATGTATTTCAGAATGTGAATTCTCATAAAATACTTCACTCATGAAGACCCAAAGGCATAATCCCCTCGTTAGCTATAGTGCAGAGGTCTACGAAACACTACCACCACGAACTCCATCACAATCCTCCACTAACCATTCCTCCATTTTGGGACAAAATAAATCTGCATGTGGCTATCATTCAAACTGCAATAAAAGCATTCGATGGTACGTATGTAATGTTTTGAACTGACAACCTCACAAATTGATCCTGGCGACCAGCGAGTCAGAGTTAAATCGTATAACGTATGTTCTCGTCCTATATGACGCGAGTCATAAATGTCAAACAATGCACCTCGGCTCCTCTCGTGTCTCACGAGAGAACAGAATTGTGGCATCCGTTCCGTACGTTAGTGACCTAAATCAGAAATCTGAGGAGCACATATGGACGACCGAAGCCATCAAGCAAATACAAAAATGTGGAGGATAGTCTTATTTGTTGATCAGATGTTTGTTCATGCTCTCAAATCAAACAATTTTGTAATCAATTTGAACAATTAGTAATAATCTCCATTTAATTTAGGCCTCATCTCCGTATATTCTTAACGAAATCACTTTTGCAGAAAATAATTTCCAATAGATTTCCAACACAGATTAAGAGCAGAAAATAACATAAGGAAATTACAGACTGTGTTAAAATAAAATACTGATTTGCAATAATATCGATTTTCGGGATCATTCAGGTACATGTAAATAACTTTCGAATGTTTCATTCTAAACTATGTTTGGCGAACAACTAAAAACTTTCTTGAGCATTTTACGAAATGGACGGTACACATAATTACATATACCTATAACGATGCGTATTAAAAAACTAATTTTATTGATACTCTTGCGATCGTTCATGCTTTTTGAAATACACGATTCAAGATTTTGTGAGCTAGGCGTTTAAACTTCTACGAATTTATTAACGTTTATTAAGGTTAGAATCTGCCATATAATGAAAAAAAATTAATTTCAGGAAATGTGAGACTTTTCTGCAAGATAATCGCTTATTTAAAATCACGTACACATCCCTGAATATCCATTTATTTAACAACGGACTTGATTATAAGTATGTAAGTTTTCCAATTTACAGATATTCGGGCAATGAATCACCACCCATGCTGACACCGCGTTCTTGTGACACCCTCACGATTAGATGAATTTCAGCGGCTTCAGCACCAACGTCGAAGCATCATGAGCCCCCACACGAAAAGGAATGCGCGGCGTCAGCAGAACAGAACGTCCCAACGGGAGACAACGACGTTTCTATTCTTCTTAACGGTATTGTTAACTACTTTATATTAATAGTTTTCTTAAATGACTTGTCGTTCTAGATAGCATCCACTCATTACATTGCACGCTAAGGAAATATGACGGTCGAGTACGATTTCTAATAAACTATTGACCCAAACATAAATGTGCTTCTGTCGGGTAAGGAATTTCACACCTGAGGTTCATAAAACAGATATTGGACGAAAAACTTAGAATTTCGCGGATAAGATAAATGGAAACAGCACGAATAGATGTAATCCGCAAACACGCAATATAGCTCTGAAATAACCCATCGCAAGCTTTAAAAACACTGTTTCCTGTCCCTGAAGAACCACATGATATGTTTCTTTTACCGTAATATTCAAAAGGAAACCTTGGATATTCTAACACATTTTCGGAAGGTATCACAGTTCCGTATCGTGATTTCCATAAAAATTCAAAATTGGGTTGAAACATGAAGCTATTTTCACTTTAAAACAGATGTTTCAACTGTACGGAATATTCGCACAGGCCCAACTCGTACGTTTTAATGAATGAAACAGTTTTAATTATTATAGAGAGCTGGCGAGTGAGAGGACTATCGCCAATTTTTAAGCCAAAGGTTACCAGAAATCTTAGTAACACTTCTCCTGACAAGTAACCACATTGGATTCCAGCATGTACTTGAAGATACTAGGGATCATGAGGAGGAAAATGATGAATGATCATGAAGGTAATGATGGTTCAGCTACGATGAATGGTGGTATTAGAAGCTAACCACACCATTACTATTCGATGAAAATACTCACGCCTGAAATTGACAGCCTTCGGTTACGCTTCCTTGGAGGGTCCACTACTCCAACTCCCTGCGCCACCGAGCCAGGGACTGAATGTAAAACGTAAGTAATTTAAGATTTTAGTAGTCGTGCACATTGGAGTATACATAAGGGAATATATTTTAACCGATAATTCAATACTTTCGATATATGGCTTTTCGATACATCGACTAACCGATATATCAACAGACGAACAAGAAACCGCCATTCCTTCTGACGCCGTGTTCCTTGCGTTATAGATGGACGAGTTGCATTTCTCCAGCCCCAGCGGCAACGACTAACCCGCCTGGACACTCCTCCGAAAAGGAACACGAGTCGGCGGCGGAAGATATGGGACGGTTCTTCCAAGCACAGAGACTATGGATATTGTTGCAATTATTTGTTTTTTAAATACACTGATACAATATTTAATTATTAAGGCATTACAATTTTAAACTAATGATGTGTGATAGTAGGAAATGGTGTGGCATTTACGATGCTATCATTGAAATCAATATTTGATGTAGGCTCCTCATCGTAATTGTTTATTGTTTATATTGTTAAACAATTACGATGAGGAGCCTACATCAAATATTGATTTCAATTTTAATGATGTGTGGTTTAATTAATAACAAATTGTCTGTTCAACGAAGAACTTTACATTTCAGAAGAAATCCTTCTTAAACTTTTTCCTATACTAGGAATAATTCAGGCGGCTCAAGGTCGTTTTCACATCACTTACTCTCGAATTACCCATCCTCTCCACATTTCTGCCTACTAGAAGCCGTCGTGCAACTTTCATGTCTGCTTGTTGGGAGGGGAATATGTGGTCGTCGTCACAGAGCAGAGACTGTACAGAAGGAAACTGACACACCCAAATAAATCGTCTCCATTATAGTACGGTAGTCCACATTAAGGCAATACTATTGGAACGATACGTTGATCTTGATACAGGACTTCTCGATTAATAGCTTTACAGAGACAGATGAATTTCCCCCAGCTTCAGCGCCACCACAACACTCACCCGTGAAGGAACGCGCATCATAAGCAGAAGACTCAAATACGGCTCCCAAGTACAGTGACAAAGATACTAATATTGTTGAAGTATTTGTTTCTTTAAATACATCCATACAATATTTGACTATCCAAGCATTACAATTCTAAATTAACGATTTAATGTTTTAATTACGTACAAACTATATAAGCGAAGTATGTTTTTTACAAGGATTACAAGGATAAGAAACAAATTTTTATTAAACAACCGCATAAGAATACTGTTTACATAGTAATCCACGTTAACGGGAAGCATTTTAACCTATACGACAATCTCATCACGTGTCAACCCCATCGATCGTTTTACAGATTCTGAGACGAAGTGCTGTGGCTTCAGCGCCATCTGGACACACATCCGCGAAGGAACGCGCGCCGTCGGCAGAAGAGCGCGGTGCTCGGCGCTGCCGCCCAAGGCACGCCGCCCGCCGGCGCGGCGCGGCACGGCGCAGCGCAGGTTTGCATAACGGGCAAGGTCGCTTCCTGGAGAGCGGGTGCTGCACGGAGCGGCGTAGCGAGGAGGGACGTGGTAGGGCGGGGAGGGGCGGGGAGGAGATGGCGGAGCAGGGCGGGGCGCGTCACCTCCTCCGGGCGCCCAAGGGGCCCCAGACCACCATTCCACCACCTTGCTCCCGCGCCTTACATAACGCCTCCGCCGTCGCGCCGCACTGACTCATCGGCAGTCAAAGCAAAGGGAAGCTTCTTCTAGCGCAAACTATTCGCGTAAAAGCCGTGTCCCGCACAAGCGCCTCGAACAAGCTTCTTAAGAGGAGGAAAGAACTCCATGCACTAATCGAAATGAAACTCACAAAATAGTATACGTGAATCGACTTGCGATGGGGTGTCTTATGTAGTCAGTTTGCCCCTACTTCCGGACTTCCGCCAGTGCAAGACTAAGTCGTACGCAAGCCTCTGCCCTCCAGGCCCTAGCCGGAGTGTGATGTAACTCTTATAGGGCGAAGACAGACTCATAGTTACCCGAAGTAGTTGAGAAAGACCTTTCTCGGTGGCAGTTCTCCTCCTCACGGATCTTTGGGATTCATTGAAAAGGTTTCTCTCCTGGTCGCAGGAATGTTACGAGATAAGGGCTAGTACAATGCGGGGAGGAAATGCTGAGAGTTCTTTTTCAGAGCCATTTTGATCGTAGGAGCATCGCTTAAATGCCTGCGTTGATTAAATATCGACCAAAGAGCAGTTCTCATTTCGGCAACGCTTATTTATTTAAAAATAATGATTATGAGTGAATAAACTTTGAATTGTAGTCTAAGGTTCAGTAATATATGTGAAAATCCTTTGTTTTCAAAATAATATTTTTAGAAGGTGAGAAAATAACAAACTTTTAAACAAAACCCAACAAGTTTGTCAGTCCCGTTGAGCAACTAACGAAATTACCAACACACAAGATACGAAAATAACTGAATAAATAAAACGTAACCGGTGCTTCTAAACACAACCACCACATGACTGCAATGCAGCAGTTGTGAGAGTAAGGGCGCGGAGGCTGGTCATTGGTGGCGGTGTCGCGAGAGGGAGAAAGGGGGATGAGGGGCGAACAGAGGCAAGAACGCGAACGAAACCGCAACGTTCCACTGGGGCCGAGTTCCCAAGTTTCTGCTTCCTTCAGAGATCTCACAAACAGAAAAGACAACAAGTACTACTTCACTTCTCACGGGACCGCGTTTGTTTTATGCTCCCCGGGAGACACATTTAGCTGTCTTTTTGAATTTTTGAATTTTGTTTATACACGCTGAAAATGAGCTGATTTAACTTTTTATCTTTCACTAGCAAAACTTTCAGAGATGATTTTGATCTGTATGTCCCTATTTTGTTGGTGTCTCTCATAAATATGAAAGTAGTAGACTAATGATAAACAGGAACGTACAAAAAATAAGATATAGATATAGACTTTTGAGTTCTGATGATTCCAAAATAGTGGTTTGCCTATTTTTCGCATTGAACAACACACTTTTTTTTAAACCCTCTCAAAACTCGCTCAATTTTCCCTCTTTTCACTGAGAAATGTCACGAAGCTTCTTCATTCGCTTCTATATTATCCTCGAATATGCTCCTAGGTCACGTGTAAGCACGTTACTTCAAATTAATTTGGTTCTAATTTTCTTCATGAACACCATAAATAGTAGTGCAAGAACGTTTATGCAGTAGTTTTGAAGCGTTAATTTTCTGCACACTAAGATACTGCGGTAAAATCCAGAAAGTGTCGTCCACTTTTACTTAAAACAAGACTTGGACAAGAGCCCTTATGATGATCATTTTCTTTCCTCCTAAAAACTAATCTGCAACTAAATATCACCGTGAATTCAGCAAATTTACCTAGAACATTCAGCAAGAAGATACAATCCTTTGAAAGTGAATGAATGTAAATCCTCTGAATTTATTATTTTTCAAGATACTTAGACCTGTTACTGGATTACCCTGAATCGGCCTTTCTTTCGAAAGCGCATCATCTATTAAACGTAATGCGAAAATGTTAAAACGGCATTTTTTTATCACACAAACCTTTTTTGCTGTTCTTCCCAACGCATATTTTTATGAATGAGCACCGTAACACCGGGGCAGACCACATTTTGATAAGGTGAAGATTTCAAATGCCCGTGTGGCTTTATAAGGTTTTTCTTGTGACAGTCTGTCTAAATTAAATGGGTTATTGTATCTTTTAAACGTTGTATCTTGTAATACTTAATGTAGATGTAAATGCGCAATGAAATAAACATATTATGCCTGCCTTTGTTTATAATTAAAGGATACAATAACGCATTAAAGTCTGTGTGATTTTGTAATGTTACCACCCTTTATTATTCCCGCCTTTTATCTTCAGTTATTCTTCGAGAAATCTTAGCTGAGGATTGTGCAGTGCACTTGGTGCTCAAAGAACGAAGCTCACTAATCCTACCTCGTGGCAGACGGCTCGACTCAGGCTCGGGCCGTCTCCCCATGCTGAGCTTCCCTTCGCGAGGCGGGAGTGGCAGGAGGGGCCACAAATCAGATTTTTCCCAACCAGGACAGAATCAGGCAACCTGTGTTCCATCGATTTCCTTCCCCTAGTGTCGATTTTCCTTGAGTGTGGTTGGATGCTTAGGCAACTCCGACAGGAACCGGAAGATGCAGGCTGCGCCCGGAGGCAGATCTGGCAACCAACACGATGATGTTCACCGTCCCAGCCCTTACCAAAACTAAACGCTGGATAGCAATCTGCTGGCCTGTCAGTAGAAACATATTATCATCTGAATCTTCTCAAAATACGATTCTTTCCGGGACGTCAATTGCATTGGTTATTATTCCCGTTAGTGTAGCGAATGTTTTATCCAGGGAGGTGACGGTGTACCACCCCCAAATGGGTGATGATCTCCGGTGTTGACATACCCGTCGGTTTGCAGGAATTACCCCTTACAGGTTTCTCCTTCCAGAGTGGCACCGTCCCTGCAGGGACAAGCTCAAAGCTCCCAGTTGGACTCCTGATATTTGTAGTGGTGCAGGGCGTGTAACCGTTTGTGGGTAAAACGGTAAAACAAGCGAGAGTAAGGACAGATCACGCGCACTCCGTGACCCTTTTCTTAGTTTCTACTCCGTCATTCTCCTGGCATTGATCGGAGAAATAGATGCGGAAAACTACCGATCAGCGCTTTCGGTCGTTATAATTTTTCTTCGGACTGCAGCTTAATTGGAACTAGTTATGTAGCTAATGTCCAAACCCTCTTCCGTCGGGACTCGAACTGTAGGACCTTCGGGACAGTTCCGCTGGAGAGTCAGTGGCAATGCTGGCTCTGAGCTCTCAAAATATGCTTCTCGCGTACCCGCACAAAAAACCCTAGCATGAGGAAACCTCCCTATTCGCCACATCACTAAGAAGGAAAAGTAAGTTAGCGAAATGCTTCTTAACAGAATTTGAGGTATTAGTCTCTTAAATCAATGTACTGCATACTGTAATCTTACCGTGGAGTGTAGACCCAGAAAAGCCGAACTCCCCAACATAAAATAAGGTTTCAAAAGATTTCGATTTCGTAGATTACTTCGTGAGAAACAAAACTTGTCTGTGTCCAGGAAAATCAGGTTTTTTAAGCCCTAAGACGACCCGCTTTCGAATTATGCACGATCGAAGTCGAGAATAAGACCACCGTTAAGTGGGCCGTATGTTGCAAGAGTTCAATTTCGCCCACCTAATTTAGAAGCGTTTTTCGGCAAATATTAATATTTATAAAAGAAAAAGCACAGATTGACACCTCTCCGTGAAATTCTGTTTCTTTAGACGTCTCATCTGTTACGATGATTGGAGTGAGACTTGCAAAATCCTTTATAGCATAGAAATAACATAGATACTTAGGGATGAGAATTCAAACCCACGAATACTTTCATCACGAAAAAAACCTTACAATATGTATTGGCACTGTTTTTCCATCTTCAGAATCCTACCGAATCCTGTAAACTCGATTAGTATACTCTCAGTTTTCAAATGATACCTTGATTATAAGATTGCATTCATCTGTTATCTGTATGTTCTCGGATCATACCCTATAGTATCTTGCGGGTTTCTCTTATGTCGTCCGCAACAACAGGCCCCCGCAACCGTACGCATGAAACAAATGGCAAGTATTCAGGGCCAAGACAGGATTTGAGCCCGCAAAGCTACACACCCCGGCGCAGTATTGGTAGGCACTCCGGCGCAGAGTTGGAAAGCAGATGGTAACAACCATCCGGGCCGACCCACCCATAATTCTAACGTAAATAAAAATTAGATCGTCAGTAGAACCCGTGAGGCATGAATGATTAATGAAGTTTTATTCGGTGACGTGTAGACCTAATCACCATATGATTTGCCTATCGCGGCCGATTTTCGCCTCCATTAAACTCACATCGTTCCCCAACTGCAGAAAAAACGTCGGGATTAAATGCTACCTCCAACGCTGGAATCAGAAAATCGAATTCGAAATCTCGCACATCAAACGTAAACTTGCTAGCTAACGAGCTAAAAAGTAGTACAAGTAAGCTCACTAACCAACTATAAATGTCAGCCCCTGAGAAATGGAAGCCTGCTCTAACCGGGCAAGGAGCGAAACATTTTCGAACGACAGACAATTCCCACTGTCCTGTCACGTGTGGCTAAATACTAGGCGAACTCAAACCCTCCGACATTTTCAGTACCATTCACATCACCGCTTTGCCAGGGAACAATATTCACGCAACGGATAAATGGAATTAAGATAATTGCTGTTTCACCTCTGCGAATATGGCATGTGTTTGTGATCTGGGCTGACCGAGTGATGCCGCGTCGAAGGCTGAAGTGCCCACGTTTCAACCATCATATCGTGGTCTCCTTCGGGGCTGTTGTGCTACGAAGAAGACCACGATTCGACGCGGTGTCACCGGGACAGCCCGAATCATGACTCTGGGGACGAAAGCCTACGACATCATGGCAAGTGTTGGTAGAGTTGGTGCCTACGAGTTGCCAAACCTAAAAATCCAAAGGTGCCAAACCTAACAATTCAACCCAAATCGGGGGTTGAGCAGTAAAGCATTTCCCCCAACCTTAGACATTAAACAATAACAACAAAATTGCACAAGGCGAAATAGGCAGTCGCATGGACATCGTTCATTCTCAGGTCTTCTCCAACCATTCCGAAATTCTCTCGGACACGGGAAATATACGACGGACCACAAACAAGGTCAGATCATCTCCTGGCGAGGGGTTCCTGAACACGCGAGCGACGCCGGGAAATGTAGTGGCGCCTCGCGTGCGGAGGGCCGGGCTGCGAAGGCGGAGGAAGTGGCGGCGGCGAGAGGGGAAATGTTCACGAATAAAAAGAGTGAGAAAATACAGAGGGGAGCAGGATGGATGAACAAACCACAAGTAGGTGAAGAAGATTATAAACATCTAGGGAAGGAAGAACAGGGGCGGACAGACTTGGAAATCACTGCTCAGAGACGTAACTTAAATGATATTTTTTTTTTTAAATATACAAAAACCGTTTAATTTTTTTCTCATTCGTTGTAGTTGTATTGACAAAATCTCCCAAATCATTTAATTATTTTTTACCAACGAAGTAACGAAACGAACTATTTGTATTTTGACGGGCCACGAAGACACACGAGGAGATGGCCGCGGGGACGTGCTAGACGTACGGGCATGCGGGTTACGGGCACGCGATATACATGCGACGAGCAGGAATCGGCGAGGAGGTCGAGGACGGGCGAGGAAGGGCGAGGACGGGCGAGGACGGACGAGGACGAGCGAGGACGAGCGAGGACGGGCGAGGACGGGCGAGGACGGGCGAGGAGAGGCAGGGACGGACGAGGACACACGAGGAAGAGCGGGAAAGGGAGAGGCCGGGCGAGGGTGAGCGAGGCCGGGCGAAGAAGGGCGAGAAACGGCGAGAAAGGGCGAGAAACTGCGAGAAAGGGCGAGAAACGGCGAGAAAGGGCGAGAAACGGCGAGAAAGGGCGAGAAACGGCGAGGACGGGCGAGAATGGGCGAGAGCGAGCGAGGGAACAGCCGGGAGGGGCGGAGCGAACAGCCGGGCAGTGGGAGGAGGGCCCTGGGCGGTGGACAGCACGAGCAGACGTGGAGCAGCATGCAGCGCGGCGTGGCGCGAGCGACAGGCAGCAGGCGGCGGGGTGTGGAGCAGCGGGAGTGGGGGCGGCAGGCGTCGCAGCCACATCTCGATATTTCATCGGCCGTCGCGCCCGCGTCCAACGTCACCCGCAGGCGGCAGCGGGTGGCGGGGGCGGGGGCGGAGGGGTTGGGGACGGCGGTGGTGGCAGGGGGAGGGCGGGGCCCTTCCAGACCGATGGCTGGGCGGGGGCGGGGGCGCGCGGCGGGCGACCGGCCCAAGACGCGATTTCCACAGAGACTGCCCACTTTTCACTATTACACGCCCAACTTAGTTCGTTCCAGTGACGTTGATGAAGAATAAATGTGATCGTTTCCGAGAATTGAAGCCCAACAAATGCGTGTTTGATTTTTCTTTCACGCTCTCAGTTAGTATTTTTTTCTTGCTTTCTACATACGTAATAAAGAGAAAGCATTGTAATGCTACAGTGGAAAGTGGCGATTTTTCGTCAGAAAACGCGTGTTCTGGGGCCCTAATATCAAAATCATCTGGACGAAGACAGATCTGAAATCGAAAGAGCAAGGTAGTAATTGAAAAGAAGATTAAAATCCGTTTTAAAAAATACATGGAAAAGCGTACTTCGAGATATCTTTTTACAAACAAACCGATGGACAGAGATGATAACCCAAAGTAATCATTAATTTCCAACGCCACTATAATAGTTTCCATATTTATTATCGTTACTGAAATCGTTAAAAGACCTTTTTCAATATCGCGAATCCTGAAACCGCGCATTACCGGTGAATCGACGCATATTTCTGTAAAAACACTGCGGAATTTTTTCATTACATCACTTTAAACTAGGCGATCGGGGGAAAAAATTCACTTTGTCACATAGATTAACTCCGATTGCCCGCAAATTGATTTTCATCCTCCGGTATTATTGGAGCATAATTCGTATTATATGAATCTGGTTGGTGCGAGCCCGCGGAATAAAGAGGCTCAATCGTTCCGCGATTTCACGAATAATTTCTCCATTATTCCAACACGTGTTATTGGCGTCAAGCGATAATTTGGCCGGCATTGTTCCCCACGCACCGCATTTCATTGCATCTGGTGCGAGCAACTCTGAGCCAGTGCGTTTTAGCAACACCGCTATAACTTTCCTACATTTTTACCCGACTCCGGAACGCAATTAGACTAATTGTTTAGCTGTCATGTTAGTTTGTTCATGTTTATAAGTTTAACTGCCGAGCTAATTACTATGAAAGACTGAAATAATCTCATCGTTACGAGACCTGATCTAGTCGGTATAATACTACACTATTATTTTGAATACACTTCGAAGATCTCTTTAATCGTATGGTAAAGGCAATAATTATCTGGTAGCATCAGATATTGAAGGAACTGGCCGATTTGGCATTGCTTACATTAGTAATAAAGCTACGTTGTTTAAACAAAGATTTTAACACAAATAGAGGAAGTCTTTTAAAGAAACAATTGAAGCACGTGTTTAATAATGAAATGTATTTTACATTTGCATGAATATGCTACTTGAATATGAACTTTTGCACGGTCCTTCTTCACAAATCGTTCACTCATTCTGACACAAGAAAAGCGGCACAGATTACACTTCTCCCCCAAACGTCACATGCTGTTCTTACTATTTCTTGGACGATAAATAAATGAATAAAAATGACTTAATGTGAATGTAAAATATAACGTCCTTAGTCCTGGCATTTATCTGAAACTATACTGTTTACATTATCATCAGGTGGCAGTTTCCCCAGCAAGGAAACGGGGTTTTCCTCCACCACTTGCCCTCATGAAGTATTTGACGCATAATTCCGGGAAATAATAACAAACTGGTAACTAGCACAATGCGATTATAACAATAATTCATAACCAACAAATCGCTTCCCTAGTACATTACCTCCTAAACATACGCATGAGATTAAGCGACAGAGCTAACGGAGACAGCCATGCCTTCATTTGTTTACGTTGTGGCCGCTTTGCAACTAAAAGCCAGCAGCTACTACTGAGTGATTGCTACGAACCTCGTAGGGTAGCGTAACACGAGTTTCCAAATGTGAAGCACAAATTTAGAATTGAGTATTGTAACGAGTCAAAATTCAATGTATCTGTCATCGAGAAGGAGTTTACATGCACGGCCTACTTAGGAAGAAGACATAGGTTGGATACTGTGGAGACGGACAAGATAGGCAGAACGAAATCAACAACCAGAAAAGAGGTGTACGTCTCGGTGTACGGACGAGTTTGAAGTCTTGAAAGATAAACGAAAGATATACTAAGTGTTGGAATAAAGAAGAAAGCTAAAAGTCTCGGATTTCAGGCGGGGAACATTGTTCGGGCGTGTTAGAGTTGAAGATCTCGGAGTATAAACGAATGTTTGACGTATTGGAGAACAAGCGCGAGGTATACGTCTGGAAGTACGTACAAACGGAATGTGGACGTGTTGAAGAGACTTTCCTTATTGTGTTTTTTTTTAATTTATAAATTGTTGTGTAAAGTTTCTGTTATCGCTGTTATTATCATTGTAAACGAATGTTTCTTTTGATTTAGAAATTGGAAACGTTTTAAATTTAATAATTCAGTAAGTTGCTATATTTTAAATCTACGGTGTCTGCCGTAAAATCATCAGCTCTTATAAAGAAATAAATTGAAATTTTTATTTTTCTCCTCATGAATCTAATTAATTAAATGTAAAAATAAGAACCATCACAGTATGGATTCTCTGAGGAATCCATCGGATAGAATCAATACAACGTACGAACGCAATTAAATCGATTTCCTGAAAAAATCTGATCTTCGTTTTTATGAGATTCCATGAAATATTCATTTCAATTGGCCATAAATTATAAATTCGGTAATGCTATTATTTCCGTGAACAACAATATTTTATCAAACAAGAACACATTTGATTTTGTATGTTCACTAATTAAATAAAAAATGATTTTCCTAGTAGTTTGCAGAAAATTACAAAAAAATATTTAATTTTAATCGCCAAAAAATCCGGCATGCCATTGAAAAACTAAATATATAAAATTTCGATTATTTTATGTGGAAAAAAGTACTGTGCGTGAAAAGTGAATTCTCTACACATTTTCTCAGTTTCTCAAGTTCTGGGATCCCTACCCTAACACACATACAAGTTTAACAATGAATACAGATGGAAACGAGCGTTTTTGGCAAGCATATATACGAAAATATTCGCTCCCTTGTCATAGAAAATAGTTGCAAAGGCAAACGAGCTACAGATTTTGGCTATTATCTCTTGTCGTACTCTTCGTGAAGGAATCGACTTCCTGCCCTGAGAACATAGAGAAAGATTATTTGAAAAACAATATTACCCACTGAGCTTGAAAAATCCGTCAACACAGTGAAGCAACGTTCAGAATCAAATTAAGGAGCCATCTCAGCATTTGCTCAAAGGATCAGGGAAACGATGAAAAATCGTATTGCAACAGATTTGAGATACACATGGCCAAGTAAGTAGAATTTCTCTAAAAATTGTGAAAGCTAATAAAACATGTTCCTTGCACGAACTTCAAAAGATTAACGTTTTGTACCACTTGCCAGGAAGCATCTCATTAATCCATAAATGCGTTAGGAATCTTTTCAGGAACACACATTTTCTACCAAAACCAATGTTTTTACCCGCGCTTGAAAAAAAAGGCGTCCAAACGTTTGCTCACCGCGCTTAACCACCCCACGAATCCACCATACGTTCCGCGCCCTGGCGCGCTTCATCTTTCGAACACTCCGCGGGGCCTTTGAACGTGCGCGAGATTGAGAAAAAGCGCGCGAGTGCGGCGCGGCGCGGGCGGGCCCGCATACAGAGCGGCTCATTTGTTGGTACGCAGATGCGCGCGTCGAAATATGGGCGAGCGACCCGCGCGGCGCGGCGCGGCGCGGTGAGTCGAGTGAAGCGACGGGGTGGCCCACTAGGGGCCTCGCCCTTCTCCTCGCCCTCACGCTCTCCCGCATCCTCGTTTTGCTCCTCATCCTCGCCCTCGTCCTCGTCCTCGCCTTCGCCCTCGCCTTCGCCCTCGTCCTCGCCCTCGCCCTCGCCTTCGCCCTCGTCACAGCCCTTGCCCTCGCCCTCGTCCTCGCCTTCGCCCTCGTCACAGCCATTGCCCTCGCCCGCATCCTTGCGTTCATTCTCGGTTTGGCCATCGTTATCGTCCTCACCCTCGCCATTGCCCTCACCATCATCCTCGTCCTCGTTCTGTCCCTTGTCCTCGCCCTCATCCTCATTCTGGCCCTCGTCCTCATCCTCGCCCTCGCTCTGGCCCTCGTTCTCGTCAAAAGAGGGCCGTTCCGTCCCTCAGATCAGCAAGTCAGCACTACAAGCGAAGTCAGCACTACAAGCAGTTTCAGAAAGGAAAATTCTACCTTCACCATTAACAACTTATGTTCACATGGCTGATCTCAGCCAAAAGAAGTCGTAAGATGATCTTTCTTCAACAATTTGAAACAACTCTTTCAAACAACAAACACAATTTATTTGCATTCCGACTTCCAGAGATGAGTATCCGCTACATACGAGCTCGACTAGAATCTTAATAACTTTTATCAGCGCTCTCTACTTTGAGCATCAACAACTGATGTAATAACTGATGTCTAATAACTTTTCGCAAACTATAAGCATAATATTAAGCTACCTTCCGTAAACGTAGCCCCTACTCTTCTCGGTGAAATCAAAACAGTCCCATCAACCAAGTTCAATTGTTTTAGTCGCCGCCTTCTACCAACCACGAAACTTTGCCGAAAATGAAAAAAAATCTCCAAATTATCTAACAAACACAAATGATTTGATTAACTAGTACATAATTTTTAAAATATGAACACTGTTCATTTTAATACTGAAATAACCAATATGTGGCTAGGGGTTGGAATAAGCCCTTACGCAGCGAGTCCAACTAGCAAGCGAAGCTCGTCTCGGACTCGGTTCACCCACAAATGGATTACGCCCTGAAGAAGACCCCAATACGCTGGCCGAAACATTAGTAGCCACGCTTCCTGGACTCGCAAGATTCCATTCACTTCAGCCGCCGCGGAAGCGTACGTCTTCCTAGAAACAGAGTTATTGCGCGAAAATCTTATCTAGAAGTGAAAACTTCCTCAGTTACTTAAATTATCACATGCAAATGCATCAAACCTAACGCAAACGCGACTGTGGAGAATAAACCACCACGTTGCCAGTATGGAAACCAAGGATTCTAGGGTGTGTTCGTAGCTGTGTAAACGTACTTCGCATTGAAAATGATCGCAGTGCGGCGACGGGAACGTCGGCAGTCAAGTCTAAGACGTGGCGTCTCCCAGACAGCCAAGTTTCCGTCGACTGCGGCGGCAGAATCCTACGTTTGCCTAAAAGTCATGAGTGGCGCACCGCGAACCGAGCCGTCAGTACCTTCCACGGGGCTAGATTTCGGGCGGCGCAGAAAGACCGGACAATCGCAGTTGGCACTTAATCCGTGGCTCCCTCCGCCGTCCTCCCATTGCAGCCAGTGGGCATCTCTCTCAGATTTGCGCCTCTTCTTTTTCGAATGCACATCACTTTCATCTAGGACACTAGGCGGTCAGACTGTAGATGGTTTGACGAACATTTTTTTTAGGAAGCTGGAGTAACTGGGGTCTATTACGAAGAATAATTGGCAATGAGCCACCCTGGATGTAAGAAGTGACTAAGGCAAGAAGGTTGGGAAGGTCTTGGGTAACCTTCACTTGTATTCTTAACAAACAAGGACGTCAAAATGAAAAAGTCCTTTACAAGTCTGTTACCCTCTTGTATATTTGCATACCTAGCCGTGTGTGGATGTGTGGTTTTTCGCGCATTGATTGAGGGAAGGGGTGGCCTTTTTACGTGGTCGTTGTGTTTTAAATCGAAAAACAGTTAATTCCGCGCGCAGTTTGCCTACCGTCAACAACAAGACATTCGGATACCATAGTTCCGCCTTTGCCTATGAGTGCCCTTGCGAATCCCAATACGTTGATTCTGCGAATTTTCTTAATCGATTATTGGTTGAAACAGTACGTTTTAGTGTGAACTTGTCTGAATGAATAAAAAACATTGTTTATACAAAACATTGTTTATAAAAATACCAATTATGAAAAGAATAACAGATAACGGTCTCGCCGAAAGAATATTTGAATACATTAGCAAGAAATACCTTGTATCAGACACATGTAAAATAGGGATAAAGAAAATTACAGTAATGTCTTGGCGTAATAACATTATTCCGTCCCGAAGTTTCTAGAATGCTAATAACCGTAAAACCGCAATGATTAACAAACAAGTTTCCGCCGCCCCCACCGCCAACTTTTTGAGGGCGAAGCAACGGCGAAGTACTGTAACTCCCCCGGGCGGAATGTTCCCTTGACACGAACTGCAACCCTCGAGCGTCCGCTGCGGAGGCGAAGCCGCGCAACTCCCGGCGCCGGAGCATTCTTCTTTCTCGCAGGGCGGGCGGGTAGGCGCCCGCGGAAGGCGTGCATGTGAAAAGAACCCCGCCTCGCCCCCGCCCCTCCGCGCCCTACTCCTTTCAGCTCTGCGCCGCCCCCGCCCCGCCCCGCCACGCCTCGCTCTGCCTCGTCCCTTCTCCGCCTCACCCTACCCCTTACAGCCCCACTCTTGTATCCCCCTCACGTGTGTCCCTCTATGTACAGCTCCAAACAGGTATGACCCTTCTCTTTAACTCCCGCTCCTTTTCACTTGTTTTCCACTCAATCCGTCCTGTCCCTCCGCATCGTATTGTTCCCCGACCCAACAACACTATGCCACTCCGCCTCTTTCACTCCCGACCCATTCCCATAGCTTGCCACACGCTCCGCCCTGCCTTTCCGCATCTCCCCGCTCCACCTACACTGCTCTGCTCTGCTCTGCTCTGCTCCACCTCAATCTGTACTTCAACGTCTCTACTCCGCTCCGTTCTGTTTCGGCCTTGCCCGTTCCGGCCCGCATCGAAACGGCGCGGCTCTCCGCCCTCCGGCCTTCTCGCTTCCCAGAAGGGCAGAGTGCACGAGGAGACGCGCTCCGCCACTCGGCAGCAGCCGCGCCGCGCCGTCCCTCGAACGTGCCCGAATCTCCATGTATTTCTTTTTCCCCTCCGCCGGCGGTGGCTGCGGGTAGATTTAGTTGGAGCGGAGCGTTTTATCGCCGTGACACGGTCGCTTGTTTCGTTGGTCGCTATTGCCGATGCCGCGCCGGCCGGAACCTCCTACCGCACCGGGTGCGGCGGGGGAGTGGGTGGGGCGCTATCGGACAGCTGAACGGAGTGGAGCGAACCCACCGCGGAAAAATGGAGGGAGCGGACCTGGACGGTGCGGAGTGGAGGGAGTGAAGCGCAGTGGGGAGGTTGGGAGGAATGGAGCAGAACGGCCGGTTGGGGAGGCAAGGGAGGAGGTTGGCTGAGGCGGTACAGTAGAGGATGAAGCGGATCGGATTAGGACGGGGCGGCCACGAAGGGCAGATGGGACGGAATGGAAGGTGAGTAATGCGTCGGGACGAGGTGAGGCGTTGGGGGGTTCGCGATGGAACGGGAAGAACAAAGCGTGACGGGAAGATATCGAGTGGGTGGGGCATCACAAAGCCGCGAGACGCTTCAGGGGTGACAGGGGTGGGCGTGGGACCGGATGGAACGAGCAAGGGGCGGGACGGGCGGGATCTGGGGAGGGTGAGGCGGGGAGGGGCAGGGAGGGGAGGGACAGGGCGCCGAGGGGCATGGAGTGGCGAAACAAGGCGTGGTTGAGCGCGCGCGCGAGCCTCCGCGATTTACGCGGCTGCGTCGTTTTTTCATGCGTGTGCGCGCGCGTGAAGAGCCGCGTTGCGTGCCCCAGGCCGCCAGTCTCATCGGCGCCCCCGCCCCTGCTCTCACCCCGCCGCGTGAGGCAGTGCTTCCTCCGCGACGTGGCGGACAAGCGAAGCCAAAAGTGAGGAAGAGAGAGACGGAGAGAGAGAGAGAACGACCAATGAAAGACGGCACGGACGGCGCAGCGCCCACCTTTCTGGTGTTATGCGGCACTCGGCGGAGGGCGCCAACCACGCGTTTCCAGCAGAGGCCAACTGCAAAGGCAGGGGCTCGTAAACAAAGTTGATGAAAATTCCTTTCCGCGGATGTTCACGAGCAATTAAGGATGTACAGGAAAACGGGAAGGACGGGGAAAAAAATTAAGTTCAATATATTTCGCCGCATTAGGGAAGGCTGAGTCCTTTTCAAAAGCTTCACGTGTACATTTAATTATTAAGATTTCCTTTTAAATAGTCTCGTTTGTATTTCCTTGGGTTCATTCAAACATAATTCAGGTATAATTTTATATACAAAAGTATGATACAAATAAAAAGGGTTGCTAGTGATAACGGTAAAATCAACTAACATCCAAGTATTTATCTGATAATATTCATCACCTTCAATAAACCTTTCAGAGAGGTGAACAACAAATATTCTTTAACTGTATATTACAAAATCAATTAAAAGCACTCCACTATTATTAGTAAATTTATCTTTTATTCCCCTCATAACCAAAGTACATTTGCAGTCACGTCGAATGGATGTGGCTTCGTAATTTGGGTCAACCGCAAAACAAGCTCTACGATTCGCGAGGTCCGTTCTTCAAAATACGGTTGGCGTATTTTAGGTTGTGCATTAACAGGTGCATTTACAACGATCCCAGCCGTACATGCTATGTTCTTCTGAAGCGTTAGCCTAGTTCCCTCTGATCGATTCCTGGCGGATGGCGCGGCAGTACTTCATCAACAGGCCGCGGACCGCTCGCGATCCTTTGTACCCTCCCCGTGACTCTCATTTCAAGCGCCGTGCGCAGGATGAACGTCCAATTCCATGGCCCTTTGACCTAAAGATCCCTTGCTGCGGTGGCGCAGTTTGCGAACGACCAACTTTATTCCCTTAGATCCAGAATTCTGCTCCTCTCTGAAATATGAGCTCTAATAATCATCGCCTTACGAACTATTGAGTTCTAATGTTCATAACTGAACCCTCTCAATATCTCTTTGATCCTTGCTTCATTACCAAGAACGTTCTATATAAAGTGATTGGAGCATTATCTTGTCCCCAAGGGTGGTTTAAGATGTTTGTGGTGATGTATTAATTATATTTCAATTTCCTTTCTGCAATTGAAACATACAGATCTATCTTTTGTTATTTGAAATATGTACAACCATCCCTTATCTAATATATCAATACATTAATTTTTCATAATAAATATTATATAATCTCGTATTAATTATTCATATAAAATGTTTTAGAGTTATCGCCCATTTCAAGAAATAATCAGGAGAAGAGATGGTGAAATGGAGTCATACAAAAGAAAATGAGAAATTCAGGCGACATTAAATTGTTACATTGATTAGTGTAATATCCGTTGCAGTACCTACGTAACAAATTGAAGCGTCACTCCGCAACTAAACGAATTTCGATTATCGATTCTCCAATAACCATTCAAGACGGTGCGCTCGAATTTTTCAGCAATTACACACTTACTGAACCTTTAGACGATTTAAAAGTGGAACGTAGGAGGAAAAATATATATTTGGGAGAAATTCTTCACCACATACAGGACATCTAGTCCCTTATTTTAGTGGCCGACGCGACGCTTGTTTTGAGAAATGTTCATGTCTCCACCCCTCTCTTCCTAGGTCCTGAATCGTCCACCCCTCCCTGATCCGCTCCGAACAGATCAGGCCCCGTCTGCTCGTTGTACCGCTCCGCACCGAACTGCACCGCAGCGCCTCGCGCCGCCACGCAAGGCCCCCAACTGCCCTTCACCGCCCCGCATCCTCCTTCACCGCCCCGCATCGCCCTTCACCGCCCCGCATCGCCCTGCACCGCCCTGCATCGCCCTTCACCGCCCCGCATCGCTCTTCACCGCCCCGCACATCGCCCTTCACCGCCCCGCACATCGCCCTTCACCGCCCCGCATCGCCCTTCACCGCCCCGCATCGCCCATCACCGCCCCGCATCGCCCTGCACCGCCCTGCATCGGCCCACAACGCCCCGCAGCGCCCTCCAGGCCCCGCAGCGCCCTGCACCGCCCCGCATCGCCCTTCACCGCCCCGCATCGCCCATCACCGCCCCGCAGCGCCCTGCACCGCCCCGCTCCGCCACGCCGTCCGCACAACAAAGCACGCGACATCGACACCGATGATTTTAAAACATCGATATTTTGCAATGTTTTAAACATTGATGCAATAACGGCGATATTTTTTTTTAACATAGAGGTTTCGCGATCGATATTATTTTTCTTTTCCGATGTTTTGTTTCTGAATGAAAAAAATCCAATGCTCACAATACAGTAAAAAAAGTTAAAATGTGAAATATAACTAATTGTAATACTGTTAGTTCATGCGTTGGAACCGAAGGAAATGCTGTGTGTACTACCGTCATCAACCAAACACTCCCGCCCAAGATGACATACATACCCTTGTATTTCTTCTTTCTTCATATTCATTTCGTAAATTGAGAAGTGGTCAACAAATGCGCTGTAGGCGTCAAGGTCTGCTCCTTTTTCTCGTACCTTATTCGGTGAATTGATAAACACAAACAGTGTCAATTAAATTTTGTTGCTCGCGCATTTAATGTTAGAGGTGACTAAACCAGCTTGAAAATATCGATGTTGAAAACTATCAGACTTTTTGTCGATCCATTATAAACATCGATGCTTCAATTTTGATATCGATGTTAGTTAACACCGATGTTTTGGTATCGATGTCGCTTCACTACATACAACTGCTCGCTCCTCTCTTTCACCAAGTTCCTTCCCGCTCCGCTTCCCAGCGTTCCATATCGCCCCATGCGCCCAGCCCCATCCCACTCCGTTCCTTCCCTCTCCGCCCCGCCCCGCCCGGATCCACCCTCCCCCGTTCCCCTCCCGCCGCCCGACCCGGCGCGTGTGCTTTAACGGCGCGCATTGCAGCCATTCCGCGGCGCAGCTGCCGCCGGCGCCTCGTCCCCCCTCCCCCGGCGGCGCGCCCTCGCTCTAGGCGCCATCGACAGCCTGACAAGCGACGACGCCTCGGCTGGCGAGCCACACCAACACACGCGCCCGCTCCATCGCCTGGGGCGACAGACAGCCCTGCGCCCTGTCAACACTTTCACCACCACCACAATAGGGATTATAAAATACAGTGAACTACACACCAAAATGACATTTTTACCATAAAAATGATATATGGAAGAATTTTTAGGAAAATCGTGACACGTTTGAGCGTCACGATGAAGTGACACATTCCACAATTCGTAATACACTCCTGTACGACGGATTGCCTATAGCAACAAGTAGACTTGCTAAAGTAACAAAACTGTTTTTCTACAAAATGACACAAATAATCTCGTACAAGCTCGTTCCGGTTTCTTGTCAGTCAGGTTACCTTTTAGGAGTTTCCCCACCCCTTCCCGCCTGCCATCTAGCGGTTCCTAAGGGTTCTATCAGGGCCTCCTGCAGTATCTATCGCTCCGCTTCTCAGTGAAGATCAGTCGCAGTCTGGAGGGGAATTAGAGCCGCCAGCTATGCTGATCGATAGTTTTCCGCGTTGTCTGTAGTCCTGGTTCAATCCTTTTACTTTTCATTTTAAATCGCATGTAATAACGTATTATTATTATTAGTTTCTGCGATCAATACCAGGCGAATGACAAAGACCTAACAAAAGGACCAAGTACCGCATGCGATTTTCCTTCCTCTTCCTTCTCGAATCCTCACCCTTTACTAACACACATATACACTAACATGCACTACACTACCACACATGCTAGAAGTCAGATTGGGAGATTGGAGCTTGTCTCGGTTGGGGCGGTGCTCTGTTGTGGGAGATATCTAACTGGGCAAACCACCGCTAGTCGACGGTTGGTCGGCGTCGGATCTCGCCATCCCCTGGGAGATGACCGCCATCTGTCCAGGAAATTGCAATCACTACATCTACGGAACTAATGCCCTTAGCAGTTGACGAATCAGGAATTACTAATCTCACCCTCGCGTTCCCTGAACATAACGCCCAGGTAGTCCTTACGGCCATCTCAGTCACAGGCAACTTGTGGTCGTCCGTGGCCCATCTTGGCGCATGTACTGAATGTAGAGAGTCAGTTTCTCAATTACGCACACATCTGATATGCAGGTATCAGGTCAGGACAAGAAATTATGGAAGGATTATGATGCTGCTGTGTTAAAAGGAGGACTGCCAATGCCGTCACGCTGCAAACACAAATGAAAACACTTAACCCTTACGCAGGTTTCGAACCCAGACTTAAGTGTTTGTGTACTTGGGAGCACCAGAACCAAGCCCCTACCCCACACGGCCAACTCGACTGTACTATTTGAGAACGTGTTACAACTAGGTAAAAAAAATATGATTTAATAAAGGAAATAAAATAAGAAACTCAAATTTTTATGCACACGCGACTGTATAATTTATAATGTGCTTACAACATTGAACCTATGTATCTCAATGAAATTTGACACCAATCGTTTCAATAGTAACAATATAAACAGAGGTATTTCAGCTTTAAAAATTATTTGACGAGACCGTAGTGATGTAATAGTAACCTATCGAAACTGTTCTTAAACGTAATTTTGACACCGCAGAGTGCATAAAAGTGCAGGGAGCCTCCAAATGCATTGGGCTCATCTTGAGCTGCCATTAAAAATGGCAGATAATATCGTGTTGACACCGTTGTCTCTGTAGTCCTGGTTCACTCCTTTTACTTTTCATTTTAAATCGCATGTAACAACGTATTATTTAAGAAATGTCCAGACACACTTTTCGATACCTCTAACCTGATTTTTATTTAATGTGCATTTTAGAAAATGAAGTAAAAAGGTGCTCTGGAAATATAAACTCAAGTTTTAATTTTTTTAATAACTGTTTTCTCAATTCATTTGATACGTTTCTTTAATACAATACAGAATTACACTTAAGTTCTAAACAACTGATACCTTTTCAATACTTAGCCACATGTATGCAATAGTTAACAGTTAATTGAAATTTTTTACAGCTACAAGTTGCCATGTAGTGAGACCTGCAATAGCAAGATGGTAATAGGTAATCAATCACGCTTCTTTTGTAAGGTTTCTTGTAATATAATAAATTTTGTCGTTTTGTATGTTATCCATGAAATAAAGAGATTCTCGGTTATTACTGCAACCTTTCTGGTTGTCCAAAGTTGAGTGTATAATTGGACACGCACAGTTTATCTTATGTGGTCAAATTAAAGCACTCGGCGTGATCTTTAATTTTTATTGCATCTACTGCCCCAATCGCTACCAGACGTTGTCTTGTTCGGCCGCACGCTCTAATTCCAGCTCAAAGCCGTTGCGGCCACAGCAGCCGTCCAAGCTCCGTACGCCGGCGCGCTTCCACTATTTACTTCAAAACCGAAGATATTAATAAACGCGCTCTCTTCGCGAAATATCAAATGTCCGGCCCTGCAGGATGAATAACCCGGCGCGGCGCCGCGCAGCGCCGGGCGAACCGGCTCTCGCCCCGAGGGCCCGCCCGCCCGCGCGCTCGAAATCCGACCTGCGGCGCAAGTATAGAATTTAATGGGGGCTTATTAAATTATTAGAGCGCACCGGTAATTGACGTAATTAGAGACGATCAGCGCGGCGGACGAGCGGGACGCGCAGGGGCGACATGCCACCCCTTGCCGAGCGCCACACGGAGCAGGGGGGATGGCGGGGCTGGAGGGCTGGAGGGGCGGGGAGGGGAGGGCTGTTCGTAACGGTGATCGGGCGGGTCGCGTTGGGTTGGGTGTGGTAGCAGCTGGGGACGACGGCGGGGCGGGGAGACAGCGTGGGAAGAACTTGGGTTGGCTGAGGCGCGGTAGAGCGGGGTGTGAAGGTGGATGGGGCGGGGAGGGTGGAGGCGAAGGAAAGGGGGCGAGGGCGGCAGCGACGGCGGAAGTCGGAAAGCCTGTGGCTATTCCCGGTTCGTACGATGAACTCGCTTAATTGCCCCGGACGATCTGTCAACTAAATTCAACGCAACGACGTGTAGAATTAGTAAGAAAGTTAATGAAGACATTATTTATAACATATGGCAATTCTACAGTAATGAAATAGCAGCAATGAGAGATGGGTGACGAGGTACATTCACAAGCTATTATTTTTTAATACATCGGCCTGTTAACATATAAACATAAATCACATAACCATGAAACAAGTCGAAAATGCCAGCGCCGCAACTGCCTCAGACCGATAGATCGAGGGTTCGAGCCCATCAGGAACATGTTTTTGATTATCCACTCGTCATAGTTATTACCTTTCTTTAATTAACGTTCCAGACAAGTCAATTGCTATGGTCCTTAGTTCTGCAAGTATAGTGCATTTTTAGCGCGGAAGGTGACAGTGATCTTTCTCCACTGAATGGTGATATCTGGCGCCGATCTACATGCCGGATTGTGGGGGTTTCCCCAACCAGGTTTCATATACCAGCAAGGCACCGCACCCGCCGGGACAAGCTCTAAGCTCCCGACAGGTCACTCTATATTTGTGGAAATGTAGTGCATATAAGTAAGGGGTAAGGATAGGACAAGGAAGAAGAAAAAAGATGGCGCAAGGTCTTTAGCCCGTTTGTTAGGATACTGCTCCGGCATTCGCCTGGTGTTGATCAGAGAAACCACGATAGTCGGCCACTAGAATTCTCCTCCAGACAGCGGCTGACCCAGTTGCCGAAAATCCTGCAACCGTCGAGACTCGAACCCTCGGACCTCACGGACAGATGGACAGCAGTGACATCAATTGATTCTTGGAGCCATCTAAACCGATAAATTATAGCAGAAATGTATTATATGTAGACCACGGACGGCTAGAAATAGTATCTCTGGGCGCATCCAATGGATCGTTGGGGGTAAGAAATATGTGTCATGAATCGAGAAATGGGAAATGCACTTACGAAGATTTCAAGAGAGCACTGGCAGAGAGGAGCTGCAACGTGGTACCCGGGGGGATAGCAAAAAGCAAACCCGATAGAAGGCAAAAGGGATGAAGACAGATAGCTGTGGTTACGAACGTCTGAGGTCTGCGGGGGGCCGGCGCTGTCCGAGGTACAGTAAATGACCTCCAAACCACTAGATGTAAAATTAAGCGAGTCAGCGAAGCAGAGGGGGGAAAGGGAGAACCGGGTGAGAGAGCGAGACGTTAGGACAGCATGCGGGCGAACGGACATGGACATTTCTCCAGCTGGCGAGAGGTGGATACCAGAGGGAAACCAACGAGCAAGCGGACACGGAGGCGAAAGAATAACGTCAAGGGCAAGCTGAGAGACAGTAGGTGACGAGAACTGCGAGCGGTGAGCAAACGGGCAAGAAAGAGGGCGACAGAATGAGCAAGCGAATGAGCAAATGGTGGGCGGGTAAGAGAAAGAGCGATCAAGTGGGTAGAGCAGGGGGTAAGCGAGCAAGAGAAACGAGCTAACGGGCAAGGAAGAGGGTAACCACACAAACGCGCTAGCGGGCGAGAAAACGGATGAGCCAGCCGGCAAGAAAGCAAGCGAGTGAGCGGGAGGAAGAGTGGAACACTGCTGGCGAGCACACAGTTGTGGGTGGTGGACTAGTTACAAAATTGATGAGTGTGCGGGCGAGTGAGCAGGTGACAAGAGAACGAGTGGGCGGCGGAGGAAGGGGGCGGGTGAGCGAGCGGGCAGGCGGAAGGGCGGGCAAGCGGGAACGAGAACGGCGAACCGTCGCGTCGCAGCGCCGGTATTGATCGGGCACGCGCGTAAATAAACCGGCCAACCTGTCCCCCGAATTCCAAGCACGGAACGGAACGCCCATGTCCGCGCCCGCCCCCGCGCCCGTCCCCGTGCCCACGCCTGCCCCCGCGCCCACCCCCAATCCTGCGCCCGCCGCCACCCCCGCCCCCGCCATCAACCCTGCGCCCGCCCCCACCCCCGCGCCCGCCCCCACCCCCGCGCCCGCCCCCACCCCCGCGCCCGCCCCCACCCCCGCGCCCGCCCCCACCCCCGCGCCCGCCCCCACCCCCGCGCCCGCCCTCACCCCCACCTCTGCGCCCGCCCTCGCGCCCGCCCCCGCCTCCGCCCCCGCCTCCGCGCCCGCCTCCGCGCCCGCCTCCGCGCCCGCCTCCGCGCCCGCCTCCGCGCCCGCCCCCGCCCCAGCGCCCGCCCCAGCGCCCGCCCCAGCACCCGCCCCAGCGCCCGCCCCAGCGCCCGCCCCAGCGCCCGCCCCAGCGCCCGCCCCAGCGCCCGCCCCCGCCCCACACCCATGTCCGCGCGCGCGCGCCCGCCCGCCCGCGCCCGTCCGCTGGCCTTGGCGCTCGGGGCCGTCGCATCGCGAAGTTTACCTAAGCGCGGCGGCACGCGACCGCCCGCGGCGCGACCCTCTGCCCCAGACCCTCCGCCCCCCGAGCGCGCAAACACAACAAACAAGAGCCAAGTTGCACAGCGGCGGAGGACGGTCCGCTAACAACGCCTAATTAGTACGCTCCAATAAAGCCTATCTGCAGGACACCACCCTACCCCCCTCCCGGTGCACTATGACAATGGTTTTCGAACGTTTTTTCTGGGTCCCCTCTTGTTCCCTTGGAGAGGAACAATAGAATTAACGGCTGACACCTATTTTGTTTTTTAAAATAGTCGATTGGCTAGTCTCATTCTGGGAAGTACGAAGAAGGGGTCTTGCTTTTCAAAAGAAAAAAAAATTTCTTCTGTGTTACAAGGTGTATTTTTTCTTCTTCATATTTTCCATAAATTAGTGGCAGTTAACAAATATTTAGGCATGCATAAATACATAGTTGTACATTTATTATCTTAATCTATTTATACATAAATATATTACACATACATACATGAGTCGAAATAACATGTTTACCTTTTTTACACGAAAATATGCTCTCACGATCCCTAGTTATGTAGCTAATTATTTTGTTTTAGAGCAGCAAACGTGTAATTATTTAATACTGTAGCTTGTAATGAATTAATTTGTATTTGCTAAATATTTAAAATTGTTCACTTTCAAGGAAAGTACAGTGGATGCTAGAGGTGAGAAATCAATACCAAGTTGTTCATTTGTTCATTTGTCTAAGCCGAAAATCAGCCATGTTTTACGGACGGAACTGTATTTATTGAATTTATAAATTATGAAAGTTATTAGAAGTTTCTGAATTGCGATATTTGGATATCAAGTGTAAGCATCAGTACTTTACAATCAGGATTGTTGAGCGCAAATAAAAAAGGTTAAAAATAGATTCTGAACTCCATTTGTATGCAGAAAAAACGCACCTCCAGAAAGAACCGCATACAAAAAAACTGTCAAAAAGAGTTGTATCAATTCATGCACTGAAGAAAGACCTTAGAGCTATCTTTTGGTTGAGCTAAATCATCTGAGGATTTCACTGCATTTGATGAACATACAACGTTGCCCTCTGTAACGTGTTGAATAGTGTCTTCAGTCTTCGACTCAAGTTCTGAGAGACGTAACAAGGTCTTTGTCGTCTTCATACCCGGAGGCTTAAGACCTACGGATTGGGATTCACTGTAATTTGAAGTACAGATTGGCCAGAAGAGATTGTGAAACAGATTTGTCAAATGTTGGGTTATTTCAAAACATCTTTCCAGAAATAGCTGTAAACCGAGGCTTTTATGACATATTATGGTACTTCACGATTTTTCAATAGTTGATTATTTTAAAAACTGGATCCATGAAATTCGAAATTAAATGATGATTTTTTTAAGCCAGGCCTTTATAAGTGGTTTGTGTTTCACTATTTCTCACACTGGCTGCCGAAAGTTCACTTTATTTTGTCACGAATCAAACCCACAGCATACATTTTTCGGATTCCTGGATTATATTTTTCTTCTTCCAACAAACCGTACAACGTCTGTTTTATTACTGGCCCTCTCATAACAAAATACATTCATTATAAAGCCTTCACATTTTAAAATACCTTTTCAGGGATAACCATGTGTGAAGTTTAACACATATTTGTAAGATGTGTCTCGTTTGGGCAACTACTCAATTTTTGTGATAAAAACAAAATATTATTTACTTAACATTTTGGAGAACAACGATATTTTCTTAAAGCACTAATTAAATCGTTATCACTGAGGATATTTTCAGCTTTCTGTAGAAATGCGTTGCGGGTTCCATCCGCAATATTTTTACCGCACACATCTTGGGATATGAATGTTTTTTATCAAAAGATCCAAAGTAACAGAAAAATCTTAACTTCCCAACATAATTAAACATTTCAGCTGCCACTAAAACAATGAAGGATAACATGAGCGAAAATTGGTTGAACTTTTATTAACTATTTATAATACTAGCATTGATTGCAATTTACATTATTTCCTACGTTTCATTCTCACATATTTGGAGTCGTCAGATTATCATCACAAAAAAAGCTTACAACGACATCAAGGATACCAAAGAAAAGGCGCGTCCAGACAGGGGCAGCTGGAGCAACTTGAAAAATAGATTTATCTCTAATCCAAACTGAATGCTAGAAGTTATTTCTGATGCATAGAGATATGACTTCTGATTATGAATTGGGGGAGGAGGAAGGTTTTTCTTTAGAAGAGGGGCCCCCATGGATCAACTGCCCCAGGCCCCTGGTTTTCTCTGGGTCCCTGCCAAGCAGGATGCCAAAGTACCAAGGAGCGATGTCTGATGCTTTCTTGTCTATTGTTCGGATGCTTCATTGATTTATTGGAAAATTCAATGCCTGATGATGTTCGGCCTGTAAGATTTTTCTGTAATTTTGCGCTCTATTTCAACGCCGCAAGGGGACGAGCGACGCGACAAGAGTCACCGCTGCCAGCTTTCGCGCCCTGTGGTGCTGCTACTGCAGCGCATATTGTGACAACACTCGTTTTCGTAGCAACTTTAGCCCTCACTTTCCTTCACTGTCGGCGACGGGAGAGAAATTCTCTATTCACAAGCCCTCCCACCCTCCTTCCGCCGTTGAAGAACCCTCAGGGTGAACCTTTTATCCGCTACTCCATTCAAGCCTTTCGGAAAAGTGAAGTTTGCTTAAATGACAATGCATTCCGAAAAACCGTGGGGAGAAATCAGGGGACATAAAAAGAATGTGCAGCGTCCGTGCAAGGAACTGGAAACTACATTCACTATAAGAGAGAAAAAAAGAAAAAAATGGAAAAATCAGTTTATCTGCAGAAATATATATTTTTCTTTCATTTTCTCATTCAACTAACTAAAGAGATTAACTACAAAATTAAGATATAACTCGATCGGTGAATTACTGGATAGTATTGTGGAGTTGTAACCTATGGGTGGACGTTATTTATAAAACTTCTTCAATCTCACCTTTCCACTATATTTGAAATGTAAAAAAGGATAGAAAGTTTTAAAGTTACTGAACAAGTTTTAAACCTTACTTCGTAACACTTGAAATTGTGTACATCAACTAGTAGTGCAACACAATGGCACAGACTTTCCCAAATAATTTTTTACTTCTTTTGGTCTCGGCTAGCTTTTTGGACTTGCCATATTCTTTTGCCAGCTACCATCTATCGGCGCATTAAGTTTGTTTTTTAACATTTTTCATAATTCTCCGGTTTCCTAATAGCAGAATGGAAAAATTATTTTAAGAATTTTAAAGAACAGTAATATCTCGTCCTAAATGGCAATTTCCTTTCAAAAATTTGGTGCCGTTTTTAAGAAAATGGGGTTTAAGCGCTATTGTAAATGCAAAATTTGAACCTCTTTTTCAGAGGTAATTTTTGAATTTTCGAAAAACATCATTAAACGCCATTTGAAGTATATCAACTCACAAGTACAATAGTGTTTATAAATTGCTGGAAATGTGCATAATAACGGTGTGAGAGATCTTTCAAAAAATTACATTTGTGTATTTTTTTAAAAACGAAAAAATACCAAAAATGAACATTACGTCAGATTAATGAGAGCAATTAGCAATATCCATTCGAAAAGTTTGAAGAAAAAATTTGGAGCCATTTATGAGAACATGGCATTTGAGCGTTTCTGAAAATGCGGAATTTTGAGTTCAAACCGAACACTCTTGAGTTTTCGAAAAACTTTACATGGCATTATTTAAAGCATTTGTGCTCATTAATGCAATGATGCGAACAAATTGCCGCTAATGTAACTATTAACTACGTGAGAGACAAGTGAAAAAAATACATTTTTGTAATTATTGAAAAAACAAAAGAATAGAGCAATATTTCGTTTATGTCATTTCAGTGTACATTTTGCATTATCCCTACCAAACGTTTAAAGAAAATATGTAGGGCCGTTTCTGGAGAAAATTTTGTTTTTGATATTTTTTTATACTGCACATATTGCACGCAATATTGCGCGAAAATTACTAAAATTTTCAAAAAAAAAAATGTATATGGTCTTAATGAATGAACTCACTATGGATGGACGGACGTTTTGAAAAAAAAAAGTTTTTTTCGGTGTCAGGGGACCTCAAAACGTGCATTTCCGTTGAAATCTCGAAATCTATTTTCCCAAGCATTACATAAGTTTCCCTACACTGTATGTGTACGGGAAAGTAAAATCATCATATCAAAATGTCAAATATCAATCTAAGTAAAATTGTTGTTTGTCTCGTAGCAATCAATCCTAGTGATGAAAATATTCGTGCTTTACGCGGGATTTTATCCCCCAAAAACCACGTCAATACGAATCTCAACAGATATTAATTTAATTAATGGACAAAATCCAACATTTGCGTTACCTTCCGTGGAAATTACGTAATCAGATCCATACAAAACGAAGCATATTAAAAACGTCCAAAAGCCGTTTTCCCAAAAGTTTGTCGCAAATATTACATCTTGAAATTATTCCCAGAGTATAACATTAAATATGATTTAACGCTGGAGTTAATTGAATTTACTTTAGGAGAGTACCGAAAAATTGCTGAGATTTTTTTACCGTGTTGTTCATGCAGCCAGTTTCGAGTCGGCCCACATGTGAGGGACGGGTAAATTTTCATTTTTTCGTGTTAATTAAGTTGGGCCATGTAAAGCAGTTTACGCTTAATGAGAAAATAAACCCGCTTCGTTCTAATATCGCAGAGGGAGAAAAGTCGGCATGGCCAGGTGGCAGAAGGAATGAATTCGTAGTGGTGTACAGCATTTACAGGAGAGGGCATCGTAAACGCGGCGGAAGGTGGAAAATTACAACTACGCAGCATTGCAAGTGGAATTGAGCAATTGGTGGGTTTATTCTACAGAAACGTCCACAACTTTTAATTCTCCCAGAATACACCCCCGAAAATCTTGGTCTTCGGGGACAAGTTGTGTCAGTGAGCAAGTGTGAGTGAGTGCGAGTGTGTATGTTTGTGTGTGTGTGTGTATGTTTGTGTGTGTGTGTGTATGTTTGTGTGTGTGTGTGTATGTTTGTGTGTGTGTGTATGTTTGTGTGTGTGTGTGTGTGTGTGTGTATGTTTGTGTGTGTGTGTGTACGCGCGCGCGCGCGCGCGCCCCTTGCAAAACCGAGAATTTTGTAAATTGAGATCTACGGTTGAGGGTAACACGACTGACGATTATTTTAGCTACTACGTTACTTACATTTGCTGTACGTATATGAGGACGAAAAAAGGCCTTCTCAAAACGAAAGCATCAAATTCGCAATTTTGTCACATTTTTTAACTTGATATACATACTTTTCATTTCCGTTTTCTCCTTCTGATTCGCACAGAGCATCGCTAATCCACTTTCTGGTACAATTCTCTCTTATCTTTTCTACGAGATTTACTTTAAGCCAACTTTCTCTCTTGCATTTGCAACGATGCTACGTTTCAAGCTTGGGAAGTCTGCTAGACTTTTCTTTTCTCTTTTATTTCCTTTAGATAATTCTATCATACGGGGTTAAACCAGATTATCGGCAGAGAAGCAGAATGAGAAAAACTTTCCGGACGAGGAAAGAAAATCCTGTCAAAGAAAGCGCAAGGAAGATCTTATCGGTGCAGAGGAACAGCCTACCAATCAGGAAGGATTACTGGCTTCACATACAGACTTTCAGTGTAGAGGTCAGAGAGACATCGTGTCATTAAAAAGGCAAAGAAAACATTGCTTAGAGCTTCCATAGAAATCGCGGGTTTTAGGAAATAAAATTGGGAGAGGAAGGAGGAAAAACAAAGCGATATATTCTAGTGGTGCAGCACATATTTTGCCTCTTGGTAATGATTACATAATAGAATAACATGTCCACTTTCTATCTTGCTATCACTTCCACAATCATGTAAGAAAATATCAAACGATATAACGAAAACTACATATATTTTAAAATAATTGCATTAGAAATTATTTAAATATATAATATTGTAAAATAGATCGCAATAAAAAACTAAAGGTGCTTCAACAGCACATACTTTCTCGCATTACTGGGAACTTTTACGTAATATAATATTGCAATGTCTGTCCCTCACTTCACGTACCACTTAAAAGAGTCCAAACAAATTCAAACAAAGCTATAATATTGCAATGTCTGTCCCTCACTTCACATACCACTTAAAAGAGTCCAAACAAATTCAAACAAAGCGCCCGCTGAGCATATCTGCAATTACTTCATTAATTAGGAACAGTATCCCTTCCTTACTACTACAAAAGAAGTAAGCGTGAATAGATCTCAACTATTATAATATTTTCAGCACGATTTACATATAAGGATATTTTAAAAGGTAAATAGAACATTCAGAAATAAAGGCCATCCAATACATCGCCTAATGAATCCAAGCGAAACTACGGTATCGTTACGTATTGCTCAACTTATGCATATCTGTAAATATTCTACCCGACTTCAATATGGTTATATCAACCATTTTATTGAACTTTCTAGAGACACTGTAACAAAAGGTTAAGCAAATAAAGGCTCTTTACCTTATCCTTCTCCCATCCATGTCGCCGTCCAACAATGAAATACTCGGAAAAATTTCTCATAAACATCACGTGGCATATGGCAATGCCACGTGAAAGATTATATTCATTCCTCACAAATAAGTAACTCAATTACTAATTGACCAACTAAATAACGATAATAAAATTACCGTACTCACTTTTATCAAATTTTATTTCTTATTACATTTAAATCGTATTTTTAACAGAGAAAACCTAATTGGACTAATTTCAATTAAGGTTAGCAGGATTGGTTGAAAGAAAATGCATCATACATTGAGAATACAAATTGTAGTATATAGTAAACATCTAATTAAAATTGGGATTTTGAATAGTAAATTATAATTAAAATAGTATTAATTATTTTTCATTTCCTTTTGATCTATTCTTCTCCGAGAATTTTTCTCGTGGCACGTAGTTACAGGAGTTACGACAAACCAATCGTTTGTTGTTGTTTATTTTTTTTGAAAAAATGTACATGGTCTTTTTTAAAAATTAATTTTTAGGACACATTTTATTTTAGAAAAACTCTATCACGTTTGTACTTTTGCGATGTAATTGTTTTGCAATTTTAGAAAATACAGAGTTCGCCGTAAATGATAACAGTACCATTTTTGCCGTCCTTTGTTACATTCAAGGAAAACTGTAAATAAATTTGAAGGCTTTTTGAGAAAATAATTGTTTAAAAGTGTTTATTTTCAGGCAAAATTATGCGAAAACTTACCTTATTTTGAGAAAGTTGTCCGACTATTTTTCGGTAGCAAGAGCCCACAAAATGTGGATTCTGACCACACAACGTGTTATTAGGAAGTAATTAATTATATTTAGAAACAAGATGTGTCATATTTTTGGTTACTAGGGGTTGATAATACGAGTTCTTCTGTCGAAAAATCCCCGATTTCCCTCGCAGCATTATATTTTTTTTCTTTATACGTAGTACGTACGTAAAAGGGCGAGAAAGTGAAAGGCAACATTTAAGCCTATAATTCCCAATAATTAACAAACGTTCACGAAAATCTCTTAACATTTCTAGGTAATATCCTCGTCGTTTCCAAGTAATGGCCTGACTTTTTCCAGCGTCCCCGCCTTCCCCTGAGTGCTGACCATCCTACATTTCTGCCTGCCTGTCGTTATCTTCATTACCAGCTTGACCACTCGGGCATCCGCGCGAGGAAGAGCCCGGAGGTGGCTCCGCCCGTGGGATTCCTGCGCGGAAGTGAGCGGGGCCCGCCTCGCGACGACGCGGCGCGGCGCGGAGCGGCGCGGCGCGGAGCGGCCACCTCGGGCTCCGAATCCGCTTGCGCAGCTGGCAGAGGGCCAGGAGGAGGCTGCACGCTCCTCTCCGCTCCTCTCCTCTCCTCTCCGCTACTCTCTTCGGCCGGCCGGCCGGCCGGCGGGCGGGCGGGCGCGCCGGTGCGGCGATGCGATGCGATGGGCTGGGCGCGGCGGTCGCGCTATCGCTTCGCCGCCTGCTCTCTCTCCTCTCCCGTCCACTCGGGCCCTCCTCCTCCTCCTCCTGCTGCTCCTCCTCTGCAGCTTCCACATTCCACGGGGCGAGCGTGCGAGAGGCACGGCGAGGCGAGGCCAGACGAGCGTCGCGCTGCGCCGCGCCGCGCCGCGCCGCGCGCCTTCCACGTGAGTATGTGACTACCTTCTCGCGGGGAGGCCGCGGCCGTGCAGGCGGGTAGAGGGTAGGAAAGAACGACGCCGCTAAAAAGAACCGGCAGACGTCAGTAACGAGAGGGTTGGAGCTGCATCGAAGAACTCGGAGTCGATGGCTCCCGGTTCGAATCACATGGGAGGGATTGAGTGTTTTCAGCACGTAGTGGTGACGAGGTCGGCTTCTCACTTCGCCATCTGAATATCATCTGCGATAAACATCCATGAGTCAGCATCATTCCCACGTCCTGGTCATTCTACCATTTATCATTCAGTGGAAGATAGACCCATCGCTATTGTGAAAACCTCGATCGGAAAAACGAGGACTGAAAGACATAAACCTCTTTCCTCGCCTAAGTGGAAAAATAAGAATTTCGTTCATCCACAAAGACGACCAAAAGGGCACCGGTGGGCTACACTCCTAATGTGGGGGCCTAGAAACTAGCTCTGTTCAAAGAATTGTGAGTTCTAGTTCCACCTAACGCGAAAATGATTGTGTTCGCCTAGGTTCCTTCTAGTATAACCCACCCCTGAAGATGTAACCATGAAGACGGCCCTAGAAGCTGTCATACGTTCCACCCCCACCCCCCTCAACATGCACCGAAAGCCCGAGTAAGGCAATGCTGTTCGTGCCTCAGCTCGAAAGAGCGTTGGTTGATGTCTCACATTTGCAAAATGAGTTTGCATTTCTCTATTAACTTTCATAATGAATCTCCTGTATCATTAAGCATTGACGCGTAACATTGAGGCTTCCGGGAGGAAAAAGTGGTCCGTGACATTTTAGGTGAAATTGAGATGATTGATGTTTTTGAAAGAGGGAGTAATAGTCTTTAATTTACACGCGGTGTCCAGAACAGACAAATGGCATTGATAATTATAAGTAAAATATTAAATTGAAATATTAAATGTCTATGTTAAAATATTAAACTTTTCTACGAAATGTGAAAATGTCAAATATGTATATTATTTCGCCTTTATATCTTACAACCGTAGTTATACACATGAAAAATGCACTAACACACCGCTTCCCTCTACCAGACTTCTTGAGTGCCTTCTATCTGTGCTGGGAAATTGCTGGGTCTCGTGGGGTATCATGCCATGTGGTCCAGAATAGACCACGTATATATTTAGATGAAAGTGAATGATGAAATAGCGATAAACCAATTAGCCACATCCCTTAGTGCGTTCTCCAAGTAAAAGCTTTGTTTCATGCCAATTTCGAAAAATGCCTATTTATGAACTTAACTAAATGCACTAACTTTAATGAAATTATTCTAATACAGTTTTTATTCTGAATATCAAGTTTATGGTTTAGGGACATTAATTCAGATTTACTCTTTTAATCATACCACATAACTAACTCCACTTGTTTTCAAATGAATATATACACTGCGATTTCAGAGTGTGACAACTACACAAGTACTTCGTCATATCCGTCGGCATATAGTACAGCAAGCAACAGAATAGTCATTACAACACCTTCCAGACACTGCCTAAAGTTGAAAAGATAATTAACTAGATCATTTCTGAGCAAATATTTCCATTAGAACACGGAACGCTAGGTATTAATTAAATACTAGAGGAACCCGTCCGAACGTTCCGCACTTTGTAAATCATTATTTTATGAGCGAAAATAGCTTCATACTGGAACATACCTTTAGGCCCGGATCTGAACATTCAAGGGTTCATTGAAGCACAGTACACCCATCATGATGGACCTATTTAAAGCATCAATTTAATTTTACAAATATATTGTTTCTTCTCGTTTCTGATCACCCTCCTAAGGAATAGGAGCCACTACATGAGCTAAATCCTCTCTCAATTCTTTGCTCTGGGACCCGCGTTACCCTACACGCTCCCCGATATTCCCCTGCATGCTCTCCTTAAAAAAACAAAAACAAGCGACTGTCATGGTTCTTCTTATGTGTGCTAATAAATCACACTTAAGTGTAATACGTCGACATAAATTTCATTTCACCGGGGATTTTTGGTAACGTTGTGAACAGGTGTCAAGTGAGGTCGGTCATATTTTTTTCACCTCTGCTAACTGCCCATCCAATATCTTTAACATTGAACGTTAACACAAAATAAAACTACGTAATTTTCACTCCTAACACACTGCCGTTCACAATTTTGGAAAGTAGCTACCTCCAGTTTTATTCTTAATTGGTATTTTCCAAAGATAAATTTAGTGGTGAACTAAGAAGTTTACCAAGCCTCAACACACAAATTAGTGGTCGTAGAGTTTCACCGTACGTAAAGTCAATTGCTTGTTCTGTTCTCCCGCAATGTTACAAGCATTCGCGTTATTCATCGCGACGCTGTATTCATATCTGAGCTTTGCTATTTTGTACTTCTGATTCAATAATGACGCAAGCTTCAGAGAAGTAGAGTTTTATTTGGGGTTGTAAACCATCATATAACTGGGAGAAAACCTTTGTAACGTTCGTGGACGAGTGCTGTCAGTTATATTTTTAATCAACAAGACACTGAGCAAATTCCTGACGACTCACAGTCTGGGTTTAGCGGAGTTTCTAGGAGGAAATGTGATACTAAAGAGGTGTCTGCCAAAATATGTTTAAAAAAACTAGATGACTCATTTGGCTCGAAGGATACAAAATAACAAAATAGCGTTCAAAGAGTAGCGAAGAGGAACTAGTTTGTATATTCACAAGCATGCCAATATAAATACCAATGTAGAAGTGTGATAAACATTCCAATTCTTCACCGTATTCTTGCACAATCTCCAACCTTCACTAATGTGGCAACTAAATTCTTGGAAAATATGTTTATAAATTAAAATTTTCACTGAGGCATCAATTTCAATCACCAACAAATTATTTAATGGTGTTAATTAACAAAGTTCACAAATCAAAGATTTTATTACACTTCATTTTGTTTTAATTTGACATTTGAACTAGGAATTTTGTCAATTCAACAAGATTTATTTTCCCATTTACTTAAACACAATTTGCTCTGTCATTTTTAAACTTGAAGCACATACATTCCTCATATAATCTTCATTCGATCGATCACTCATCAGTCGCTCGCAGATAGAATCATTACATAAGGAATACTTAATAGACACTGGAGTCAGAAATAACGATAAAACCTAAATTATAAAAATGATGACAGTTATGACTAGTTATTCGTACACGGCCGTCGTTCACATTAGTTTAATCCGTCACTGAAGTTTCCCTTTGAAACTAGATAGGTATTTGTTGGAAAGAAAATCACAATGCAGTTCTTAGCTCTGGATATAAAGACATCTTACTTGTACGTTGTAATACTACAGAATAACTGTTACTCAAATCGACTAGAATAAACAGCAGATCTCGATGTTTCAAGTTACGTTCCGTTCCGTACGAGAGAAAGTATACAAAAACTATTAGCATTTCTTCATGTTCACATTATGTACAAGTAACAAATCATTTTGCTCACTTACCAGGAACTAATTTACAACGATGTAGACTATACTCCACCGGCACTTCTTTCCTCACAACTTCTTATACCCGCCCCATGTCCGTAACGTCTGGAACAAAAAAACAAATTCATGTGATTAATTCAAAGACCAACGAAAGACGCCATTCTGGGCAAAAATTCCACATAAAATAATATAATTGCATCTTCTTAACGCCACAGGGTAGTTCTTTATCACTCATTCGATCATTACAGGCGGCGCCCGAAATTTATGTTCGCGAATGCCACAAAGGTCCTCACTGCATGCTGCTCATTGCCCGCACGACTGCACGAAAGTGAACAAAAATTGTCGCCAGTAGATTCATGCCAAAAAATGTGATTTCTTAACTTCATTTCCCATGAATAAAACATCGGTGGAATTACGACCGTTTGCTGTACCTCTTGTTTGATGATAAGACTAGCAGCGGATTGAAGTTCGCCGGTTCACAAAAATGAAACATAACTTTCTGGCATTTAATTTTTGAAAAAAATTCCGGCTTCCAATTTAGGATTACCCTTTGAAGTAATTGGGGACATAATTCATTAATAGGCCGAGTTATGTTGGCTTCCAAAGCATCAATTGTTGCTAGTTTATCAGCGTAAACCAGAGACTCTACATATCCCCAAAGAAAATAATCCAGTGGCATTATGTCACTTGATCATCGGAGGCCAATTTATCGGACCATTTGGTGCAAAAATTTTTTCTTTACATTTTCTTTCAATAAAACAATTGTTGAGGTAACATTATGAAATGTGGCACCATATTGTTGAAACCAAAACCTGTTGCAGCTCGACATCATGCGAATTTGGAAATAAATAATTACTTATCATTGACTTGTAACGATCACCACTGACAGTAACACGCGCTCCAGACTCTTCTTTTCAAAAAATAACGACCGGTGATGTATCTTAGCTGTAACCTACAGCATACAGGGCATTTTTCAGAATGAAATGGAGAATCGTGAATTTTCTTGCCTTATTCCATTCATGGCAACTGTTCTTGATGACATATCAATGTAACCACAAATTAACAAACTTTTCCGTCACTGAACGCTATTTTTCGATAAAAAATGGATCAGTTCCCAATTGATTTCCGCATCATTCACCATACAAACGACTGGTTTTGGAACACAACATTGGTTTTGAAAATATATTTCCATAATTTGTAAAAGCAATTGTAGCTTTTCTACGAACATTTGCCAATGGTAACTAATCTTAAATATAACAAATGTCACCAAAACAAGCGAGAAACACGCTTTTCGAAAGTTCTATCATCCTTAAAAATATATTTTTTATTACCTTGTCGCTTTGGTTTGTTTTCTATTCTCTGAAATTTCCAACAAATTTCCTACAATCAACAATAGTCTCAGTCGACAAAGGACCTCGAAATAGTCGAAATATTTATTGACATTAAATTAAATTCCATCGATTTCACCAAACCACCAATCAATTAGAAATTATATTGTTCATTTAACATTCGACAGATTTTAATATTTCAACTAATACTCCTCGTAACACAGAGACTTTATTAAATTATGTTCCTCGGAGTAGGGACCATCACGTGAAGAAACAGCACAGCACAGGCGGGCAATCTCTGATTAAAATGCTGCGCCGTAGCAGGATGGTGCCACGACTCACGCTTCAGAAGAGTCCCGAAATCTCTAACTTTTTTATGTTGCCATTACCTTATATTATGCTTCCAGGGTGAACATTATAGGATGAACATAAAATAATTTTACTTTTCAGAGTGTAAAAACATAAAATTTAAAACTCATAGCGGTTTATGTCATTATTATCGACATACTAATTAAAATGGACTTTTGTAGATACGTTTTTGAAAAGAAGTATCTGTGTTTTTTTAAACAGGTAAGTGCAAATACCAGTTTGAAACAGTTTTAAATTAAAGTAGTATATATTTTAGACTGTACAAGCTAAACCTGTCTTATTTCCCTGATTGAAAAATTTCTGAAACAGGTTTTTGGTAATGATGGTATTCTGGTAAAACGGAAATGGGCAATTACATAACTTATCTTCTTTATTATTTCTTGCCAAATATATTCCTTCTTGCACAGCAATTGCACTTCTTCCCAAAAGAATTATTGCAATTCAGAATAATATCACTATTTTTATCCTGAGAGAGCATCGTCTTGGAAGTGGCACAGAAACCTTACTCAATCAGACTATTGGTTAACAAGTGGACATTTATACCCACAGGCTGAAGGGTTTGTAACGGCTATCCAAGTTAGGGTTCTGCGAACCAAAAACTACGAAAAAGATGTAATGAAGATGAATGTGATAGGCAAATGCAGAAAATGTGAAACTTATGGCGAATCAATTGAACACATTATGGCAGGCTGTAAGGCATTATCAGACAATGCGTATATTGGAAGACACAACCAACTCGCAAAATTGATACAAGAACTTGCTGTTAAACACGGGCTGCTTGACTATTCTACACCATATTACCAATATATTGTCCAGCCCCTGTATTGGAAACAAAGAAGCATGTGATGAATTGGGACCGATTTGTTATCACGGACAAAACAGTGGATTATAACAGGCCTGGCATCCTCTTCATTGATAAAACCAAACAAATAGCCTCTATAATTGATATTGCAGTTCCTCTGGCCAATAACATTGGGAAAACTGAATTAGAGAAGATCAGGAAATATGAGGAGCTTGTAATGCAATTGAAACAGATCCGGCGGTTGGAGAAAGTTTTTATAAATTCCTTGGTGATCTCACCGGAAGGAGTGAAGTCGAAAACTTTAAAAAAGAATCTGAAAAATTGAGAATCACCAACAAAATTGCAAACTGTTGGATAAAAGGCAGTCTTACTTCAGACCTGATACATTGTTCGAAGGTTTTTATAGTAATCTCAAGTGGGATAGGGTGAATTCCCTTTTCATAAGAGCAGAATCTGGTTCTACGACACCAAAAGACAAATTCCTTATGCCCAGTTTGACTTAGAAATGAAGTCACGATAATAACAGGAAGAAGAATCCGGTCCGGATAGCCGAGATAGTTAAGACAATAGTGTCGTGGCGATCTCGGATTCGATTAAGGATCGCGGGTTCGAATCCCACCTCGGGCACGGGTGTGTCGTCCTTTCCTCTCTCATCATTATCATCATCATCATCATTTCATCTTCCATATCCCCAGGGCTAACAACCCTGGGGGATAAAATAAGATCCAACTAAATGCTGATTCCTTAATGAAAAGAATTACACGCACCTGCTACCGAGATAATGAAATTGAGCCCCGGTAAATGCAGGGTGCCTCCGCGCGTTGTCCAAGGCAGCCTATTAGCGGGCAAGAAAAAAAGGAAGAAGGCAATAAGACCCCTCACTACACTTCCAAAAAAATCTGTAAATAACGTATGAAAATCGCACTTCAATATGACTTTCCGCTCAATCCCACAACGGACACATTTCCGTTTCCTGAATTCGTCTCGCACTGGCTCGCACGAGACGCAAGGGAAACGCCTTGATTCCCGCCGCAAGGCCGCCGCAGCTAATTGAAGCGCGTCCGCGCTCTCGGCGTCACGCAGGAATGCGACCCGCCCCGCCCGCCCGCCCGTCCGCACGCACGCGCGTACGTGCGAGCACGTGGCGCACGCGGCCGCGAGCCGACGCGGAGCTCCCAGTGTAAACACGCGGTGACGTCAGCGGCGCGCGCGGAAGAGCGGAAAAGCGTGGCACGGAGCGGAATGAAGCGGGACGGGAGAGAGGGGCGGGGGGGGGGGCGGAGTGCAACCAGGCCGCCAGCGCCGCCGCGCCACCGCACACGCCAACCGGCTCCCGACGCACCCACGGGGAGCCGCAAACGCTCCCAGCACGCTTCAGTGCTACTCGCGTCAGCGGCGCCTCACCACGCAACGGGGAAGGCGCAAAAGAGATGATTTTTAATCAGATTGTCTTCAATTAAATCGGATTTTTACGTTTTGAATCAATAATTGAATAGTTCATCCTCAACCATAATACGAATAATTTAAGAACTTTATTTGTTTTTTTTTTGTTTTTGTTTCTTTGTTGTTTTTTGTTTTTGTTGTTTTTGTTGTTTTTTGTTCTTGTTTTTGTTTTTTATTTTACTTTTTAAATTGATAGTGTGCAGAGTTACACAATGTATTTAGAAAGATTCCTGTACAGAACAACTATTTAAATTAATTTCTTGTTGAATTTTCTCTTTAGCACATTGTTTTAGATTTCAGAGTATCAGATAGATTGAGATTACAGAGAGAGATTTTTAGTTAAGATTTTATTAAAGTGTCGATTAAAAAATAGCAAAATGCCAATTATATCCATTTATATTCATATCTGAAAACATGTATACGTTTTAAAGCAATAAATAAAATCGCAAATGTTTTCGTTTAAAGATTACCCCACATAGTTTACACACTATCAATTAAAGAATTTGGAGGTTTTGAAAAAGACTCCATCTGGGAACAATTTCATGAAAAGTACCCGGAATCAAAATATTTTTAACCATTTCATTTAAATGAATTTTGTTAAAAAATATTTAATTTAAATTAGAGTTGAAATCAGCCATTTCAATCCACTTAGATTATCGCCACCTTACTCAAAACGTTCATTAAAACAAGTACGTGAGGAATATGAAGGTTTGAAATATTCGTAACAGGAGCATTGTGCTTCCCCTGTTCAAACATTTACGTTTTATGAACTATCAAACTGAAAATCGCGATTGGAACAAAGTGATCGGTTGCGGTAAAATTGTCATTAGGCACATGTGTTCCGTTTTTATCCTCATGAAAATTGAATATTAAGGCACTCGAAACGAGTGAAACTGGGTGAGATTAGCGTTTTGTTTTAATAAATTCATAATAATGAAGATACTAATCCTACAATTTAAGGACGTGCTATCAATATCATTACATCAAATTTGAAAAAAAAAATAATATCCTTTACATTTTGTTATATAAAATTCATCGTTTCTCAAGAACATGTGGAATATGACTGATACCAAATAATTTTGGGCGTAAAAATCTGAAAGATGCAGAACAACGTGGCGAAAAATTAATGAATGTGAAAAGTGAATAATACCTTCAGCACATTTGAGTACGTGTACAGATTCTTCAAACACGATACATATACGAAATTCTACAGCATCTACCCTAATTGTCAGACCTTCCTCCATGACATTTCGATCTCGTATCGGAAGCGAAACTGATTTGAGTGGGATAGCTTGTGCTACGTCAACGAAATGTGATGTCAGACGATTGTCTCATAGAGAGGCTCAGGGTATTTGATGCATTCCGCATCATTAATAGGCTCTGGCGGGCTCTTTGGATTTTCATCGGAAAGAGTAAGTGACATAAATTCATGTACGCACGTGTAATTTACGAAATATTATAGAAAAATAAGCACATTTGTTACGAATGATTGATAATCTTAATCTTGTGTTTCCTTTATCTGGATAAATCTATGTTTTGTTCAAAATTTATAGTTTTGTCAGCGTTAGATTAAATCACGAACTGCCAATTGCATATCTTAATTTTTTTACCCTGATCCAAATCATCGTAAAACAAGTTTCCATGACTTCCAACCCTGGTACACAATCTTATTGGAAAACACATTCAAATGCTTAACACCTCCCCACGACTCTTGGGCCACAACCATCTACGAGTGTCCTCCACCGTGATCCACAAGCGCAAACTCTTTCCTCCGTCGCCTTAGGATGCTCTTCGGAGATCGGATTCCCCCGGAGAAGAAAGACACTTGTAAAAGGATCGCTGATCCCTACCACTCAACGCCAGGAGCGTTGCTGAAGGGGGAAGGGCGGAAGAGGGAATATCACTTCGAGCGACACCACACAAAGCGAGAAAAAAAGAAAGAAAACTGTAGCTGCTTTTCTGTTGGGAAGAATTTGGGCGTTAAGAAAAATACGATTTAACATGCACGTAGTATTAAACTCCATATTCCAACGATCGCGGGACACTCTTTAAAGAAAACTGGAGGTATTACAAGATACTTTCTCGTATTATTTATAACACTTAAGTACATAATATCAGCAATTCCAGCTAAACCCTTGCAAAAATTTTGTACATTTTAATTTGATTTCATGTTGCCTCAGGCAGCGACGGGTTATTTCCCTTGGGACACGCCTCATTGAATCACCACATCTCTCTGCAAGTTTCCCAAGACGGCAAATATATTTGCTCCGCCTGGATTTTCAATCCGAGCGCTTTGGCTTCGTAATAAGTGGCATCAAGACATAAAAAGGGCAAAAATTTAATTTTTGAAAATTAAAAATTGTTCTTGAAAATGGCACCTCAGTAATATAATTCAGCGTGATGTGTTCTATCGCTGAAAAAGTTAAAAGAAAAACATTAAGAGTCGTTTTCGAGAGGAGATATTTTACGTATTTGACGAAACTTTTCAATCATTTTGTGTACCGTTTTTTTCTTTCAAAACATTTAGTATTTATCTTCAAAATATTGTGATCATTTTGTAATTGTAGTCAAATCGTAACAATTTCCCAAAAATACATACAGTAGTTTCTAAGAAAAACGACTTCCATTTTCTTTCTTTCAAGAGAAAGTAAGGTTAGCGCACAATACACTGAATTCTATGGCAGAAATACCTTTTTCAATATAGCTTCTGAATTTTCAAAAGTTAAACATTGCTCATTTCTTCGAATCTTCCGTACTTAACAGTTTTTCAAGAGGTGACAGAAATATTTGTTTTTCATTTAATATCTTAATTATGTTTATTTGCAAAGCTACCAACGTTAACTTTGTTGCCACGTTCTTCCAATTTTCAGGAGCTCCAGAATCAAGCAAATATTTCGTTACCAGTCTTAAAAGCAAGGAACTGGCGATAACACAGCAGCATATTATAGGAGTGATTACTAGAACTTCCAGTAAATGACCAACCTAAAGCCACCATTTTGCGGGAGTGGAAATTCGCAACTTTCCTTCCACTCACAGGACTGGCCTGTTTCATATTCGTTTAGTGCTCGGTCCACAAAAACTCGAATGGCCGCGCAAGAACGACCCATTCGACGCGGCGCCGCACCGCGCGGCCGTAAACGTTCGGCTGAGCCCCGCGCCATCTCCCCAGCCATCGCAGCGGCGTGTGCGAGTCTCGCTCAGAGACGGCCACGATGGGAAGGCTTTTCCAATACCTGTTTTGTTTTCAGATATATTTATAATTATTTACAGCGAAACTTCGTTTCTATATATTTCAACTCATCAGAAAATGATCTACTGAACACGTTAAAAAAATGAAATCTGGTTCCTACATTCGCATATTATAATCATAATTTTATAAATTTTATTAATATGAATTATATTATGATATTAAATATATGTTATTAATCATAATATTAACACATTAGATTGTTTCAATAACAGAACAGACTAATTCACCGGATCTGTTTCAAATCGTCGGATTCCAACTCGTCGTTCGCTCATCGAGTCCTCCGTTTCAGTCAGTTGCTGATGGCATATGTTGATCTACGAGGAACGAGCGACACTTCCGTCATCCTATTACCCAGCCTTCTAATCTTATGGTCCAGGGACTTCATGCGTCTTTCATGCAGGGAGGCTGACTATGTGTTGGAGTCACGCGAGAGAGAGAAGTGATTTCTCGTGGTGGTCGCGGCGTAGTTGGCTTTCTCATATCCCGACGTATCGTATCTGAACCATCATGTTATGCATAATCAATTATCTCTGATAATCATCTATCACCCCTACCATCCAGTGGTGATAGAGAACCTCGAATATTCCATCTGGCCAAGTAGTGGTCATAAAGACGCAAGCCTCGTCCCTAGCGTACGCCCCGTAAGGAATACCACACTCATCATCTGATCCTTCCCCTACGCAAGTGATGAGTAAGTAATTCGAGGAGTCGCTCGTGCAACGCGTGCATCTGCCCCTAGTCGCCCTCCCAAAGATACTGGAAGATCCGCCAGAGGTGGCTCCCGTCGACCTTCGGGGTCGGGTGACCGCCACCCCGCATCCTTCCGTTGCCCTCACCGACACAGGTATTGCCGCCAGAATTTTTTTTTTTTTTTCAAAGTGCTAAAGCAAATGGAGAAATGAAACAAGTATGGAATGTCTTGTGTAATAGGCGGCGATTTAATAAGGTGTACTTGGTAGTTAAGTAGTTGCGTTAAGTTTCCTTGGCCTAAACAATCGCAAATTAGACCCGGCTAATTTGACTTGCTTCACTCGCGCGTTTCCAAGTCAATGGCGAGGCTCCGCAAAGGACATAAAACATCCTTGAGCCCAGCAAATATCCAACGCATTACATATAAAAACACATATACAGATTACTTTACTCAACCTCCTCGTTTAACTACTAAAGTATTCTAACTTAATTAAGTACGTGCATTCCGCAAGTGTTTCTGATATCCATACGCCGGCTGTTTGTCAATCAAAACTAAAGCATATCCTTTTTTTCGCATTATTTCTAAATTTGCAATTTTCGAAAATTCAGAGAGTTCAACGAAAATGAGACCTGTGTCATTCTTTTCGGCGTCCTTCGTTCTATTCCTGGAGAAAATTTCAAGAAGAAATTTGGACCGGTTTTTGAGAAAAAACGTTAATTTTTTAATTGCCTATATTTCGCGCCAAATTACAAGAAAACTACTCATATTTTCGGAAAATTGAACATGAACTTGTTTTAAAGATCCGTCTTTAAAAACACATTTCATTAAGAAAAAAAACTCTTTGTTCAATATTATGGCTGTAGGAAGACGCCCAAAAAATTGCATCTTGGCAGTTTTTAAAAAAATCTGGGATTTCAACGAACATACGACCTGCATCATTTTCTTCGGCGTCTTTTACGCTATCCCAAGTTAAAGTTTAATCAAAACATTTGGTGCCAGTTTTGAAACGGTTTTGAAAATGTTTTTGAGGCTTCATGTAAAGAACCCTCAAAAATTAAAATATCCATTTGAAACTCACAAAGCCTGAAGTTCATTCAGATCGATGAAGGAATATCTGTTTTGAAGAAAATCGTCTCAACGGTTTAGGCGCTAGCGCTGACCACAGACGGACAGACAAAACACGTTTTGCCGTCACTCGATTTTTTGGTATCAAGGACACACAAAATGTGTATTCTGGCTACAACAAGTTAGATAATTTTTTTTCTTAATTCAACAACAGGATTTATCCACTTCTTTATTAGGGCCCAACAGTAAATGCATTTCTACCGAAAATTCGCCGTTTTCCGGCGTTCGGTTACAAAACTTTCTCTTCTTACGAAGTACCTTCGTAAGGGCAAGAGTGTAAAAAAGGTTCTCCCCCCCCCATGGCCGCCACCGTCGCCGCGTCCGCCTGGCCTCTCGCCGCCCACGCAGCGCCGGGATCGATGGCCGGATTCCGGCGCTGGAGAGCCCTCTCCCCTGCGCACAAAGGGCTTCCGCCACGTCCGCAAGATGACGGCGGCACCGGCCTTCGAACCCGCGCCCTCCGTTCCCCCGTGCGGCCACGCGAAATTTGCGAAAGAAAGAGGGAACCACAAACTCTAAATTGGAGTGATTTCATGTTATTGGCAATTGTGGAATTATCGGGATGAGTCAGAATTCAATAAATGTTTTTGGCGTCAAATGGTTTCAAAGCTATTTTGGCTTTTTTGGCGTACTTGGATATAACAGCGAAATTATCGCGAAATGTGTTAAAAAAGGAGAAAAATTGATCTCTCCACGTGTATGTTCTGTAAATGCAAGTACTGTGGTGTTTCACATAGACATGCTCAAAAACCCACATTTGGAATATTTTAGCTAAGTAAAATAATGGCATTGTCATGGTGACAAACGACTGCGCGGAGGCGTAGGAACGTTTAGTATGATTATTACACCAAAGTCGCAAAATTTAGTGAAAATTTTAGCAGACAGCGACAAATAAATAACGATATTTTAAGTTGTGATATGCTAATGAACAATAGAGACGAGAATTATCTAAATTTTGTAAAATTGTAATAATTTTAATTGACGTCAGCAGACAAATGAATGGCTTACCTTCATAAGTAATTAAGGGTGCAAGACATAGCAAAAATAGCGAAATAAGACGCTTGAAGTGTTTAAGGAGGCGGGACGCTCGAATAAATTGCACAAGTAAGTTATTTAGAAATCGTGAGTGAATATATGTTGGAATAAGGAAGAAAATGCAATTTTCGCCACGAAACAATGCCTGGGAGAAAAGACGAAAGAGACAGTTCGTTGTTTTCCGAGCTTTCGTGGTGAATGCAAGCAGCTAGGGTACCAGACGGCGTACGGATTTCGTAGAGAACGGTACGTGTTAAGGAGGTGTCGAGACTCGAACTGAGAAGTCGCTTAGATTGTGTTGAGATTTATTAGTGAAGCGAATGATGAAAATCACAAACACTTGTAATGGCAACCCAGACCTGTGGAAAGCGAGATGATGGAAGCTCGTTTGACTGGTGATGCGGTTCCAGCGTTACCGAAGCTTCAAAAGCGAAGTATTTCTTTTTTTTATTGACTGTCAACATAACTTATGTCAGAAGGCCAAGTTATGTGTTTTGAGAAACGATATAAAGAACTAGTCACTCACAAAAATAATTGTAAAATGGCCATGATTAAAGGGAATGAGTATTTGAATGTTAAGTGTGAGTGATATAAATATTTATGTTCTGTGTTGTTTTTGTCAACTGTTTATGTTTCAAGGATATTTTTCGTTGTATGTGTTTCATTAACGATGTCATTGGTGAGAGGCGGCAACGGTGCCGGTATTTTATAATGAATAAACCCAATGCGGCGATTGATGGTGGCTTTGAAATAAGAATTCACGTTTTTTTATTATTTCTTGCTTATTATTAATATCCTGCAATTACGATAAATACCGTATTCTGTATGGACGGCTTCGCACCCCACGATCCTAAAAAAAGTTCTGTGAACGGTTCAGGGTGGTATGTCACATGCTCGTGCAGTTGTAAGTGAACAAGTATGTAAAGTAAGTAAATAAGAAGAAACAGAGAACACACCGCCCGTACCGTTTCAGCATATTCAATTATATAGCATAATAGCTCTTTACGACAAAGAATTTGAAGATTTGACATTAAAGTTTGTTTTAATCCTCCCGTGTCATTTGCAAATTGCAATTCTTTGTCACTGTGGCGGTTTTTGTTAGGAAAATCCACGAAGAACAAAGCGTCATCAACTGTGCATGAAAATGTATGTTCTTATAAAAATGCTTGGCTTCTGAATTCGAATAACTGCATTGTAAAACACGCACTTGCATAACAGCATTCTTGGAATCAAGACCCACATTAGAATTCAGGAGTATGTTTGTCATCTAATATGTCATATCAGTATGAAGTATGATTCTACACACATGTACGCTATCCATTTTATATACATAATGCAGCTCGTTTTTAGTAACTTTGTGAGAATAATGCTCTCAAAATGGACTTGTTATCCTCATATCGCGAATAAGTGCACCCAAGCAGTTCGAAATTAACAGAGCGTTATCTTGTATCTGGAACCGGAGGTAACTTTTTAAGTAGATCCCTGTTTACTCCAGTAACCCACAAGTCGGGCAAGCCGTTCGGATATTTAAGTTTTTAACTACTTTATTGTTATATTACCTTAAGAAATGTTAGCTTTTTTAATCTTGAGAAACAAATTTCGTTTCTGACGTTCAAAATAGTTTCCCCGAGCAGGTTTCTACGCGTTCCGTGCGCCTGGCAGTTAAGTGACTACGAAAAAGTTCATTTACTGATCCAGCTAGCGCACCTCGGAGATGCAATCGACCTAAGTATGAACAGCTTACCGGGCGTGGTGGAGATATGCAGATGCGTGTTCGCGGGGCCAACGAGATCCTACGTGCAAGCTCCAATTGTGAGTAGTTTCGACACAAGCCAACAGTGTCGAACCACTGCCTGGTTGAGAACCATAGATGTCATGCAGTGGCGTGGTGTAGAGGGGGTGGTAGTTTTAGGCGGACGACAAAATTTCACAATAAATGATAATAATAATAATAATAATAATAATAATAATAATAATAATAATAATAACTCCACCTAGGGAGTACACGACCTTGCAGTTGGTGGTGGAGCTTGAGTACCCCCATGAGCCTTAAAGCTATGTCAGTGGTAGCCTAGCTACCGGTGGGGCCTCCCTTGCTGAATGGGTTGAAGGTGAGGGGTCAGACGAAGAAGTACTCCATTTTGAGGAGAGTGGGAAGTAAGTAGAGAGGGAAGGGTCATGAACCTTTGGACTTCCTGTTGTCGGCCCATAGAGGGTACAGGAGAGAAACTGGTTTGGCACACCAGGCCACTGATTAGAGTGGAGGCCCGAACCTTGCATTAGCCAGCGAAGGAGGCTGCCTTCAGCAGTCAGTGAAAATCCCGTAGGGTTTAGTAATGCCGACTGGCGATCGGAGGGACCCCTTGCTGGGCCCTGCGGGGGGATGCCCGAGGCCACTGTGGGTCGCAGTAACGGATGGCAGGAAACAACCCGAGGGTTAAGTGTGATCTGTGAACTCGAACTTGCGTCCTGCGAATCTTCAATTCAAACCAATGAGCAAAATGGATAGAACAAGCAATGTAATGAATCTTAACGTGCCTTGTTCTACCAATGTCCCATACCTGCTCAGAAACCGAGCTAATGTCACCTTGTCGACGTCTGGCCATCCCACGGATGCTAGTCCCAGGGACCCAGAGCCGGCAGTAGCTCGAAGCCATCGTCAGAGATGGACCCGGGATGAATTAAAGGAGGTGATGTGGTGCTTTTACTACGCAAAAGCGAAAAATGGGGGCTCTGAAATAGAAGTTTTCAAGGTATGGAGAGAGCGGAACCCAGATATGAGACCTACCCTAGACTCAAAGAAGCTTGCCAGTCAACGACGATACATACTCAGCAGTGGAAAATTCACAGCAGATCAACTTGCTGACATTGAGAGAAATGCGGAATATGTACTTCGCTCGAACAATCCACATGACGAACATGTAGAACTTGAAAATTATGATCCCGTTGAAGGTTCATCGCTTTCCAGTGAAACACACGTCAGTGGTGAAAACTCATCTGGCAATGAATTACACGATAAGGACATGATGCGAAATCTCCTTCGGCGCGAGATAGAAAGAGTTAGTCAACTTCCGTTTGAATCTCGCGAACCGTTGAGGAGAATATACGAAAATGCCAAAGCTAAAAGAGTGATAGAAACACTGAATTCTGTCTTAAATGAGGTGGTGGAGACCCCAGGCAGAGATCTAGATATTACTGAAATCAATCACATCATATATGCAACTGGATATCTAGTATCTCAGATAATTTTGGGGCCAGCCAAGAACACCGACGGCCGACACCAAAACAGAGTAAACAGCTCTGTACCCCCATGGATGAACAGAATTATGAAACGGATAGCCGACACCCGGCGTGAAATATCATTCTTAGCTGAGGCATCTTCTAAATCAATGCACACCTCTAAAGTTCAACGAAAAATATTCAATGTTGAACAAAAATACCAAATTGAAAATGACACCAGCAGGCTAATGGTAGTTGAGAAGCTAAAAGAGAAAATTCAAGCATGGGCTCAACGAATAAGAAGGTACAAACGTAGAATAGATTTCCGTGTACAGAACCGGTTGTTTGAAACAGACGCGAAGAGATTCTATCGCAATCTGACTCAAAAACCGAATGGCAAAGCTGTTACTCCTTCAAAAGATGACGTCGAAGCATTTTGGGCAGGAATCTGGGAAGAGAGCAGATCCTACAACAAAGACGCATCTTGGCTTCAATCTGAAGTTGATGCTGCCGATGAACTTGTAGAAACAGTGGAAGATGTTCACCAATTCTCGGAAGAGGACCTCTTCAAAGCAATTAAGAACATGGGAAACTGGAAGTCCCCCGGGATTGATAAGATCCAGATTTATTGGATTAAGAAATTAACAGCAATACATTCTCATCTAGCAAAGGCTGTTAATAAAATTTTTGAAAACCCAAAGGAAATCCCGGAATGGCTCACACGCGGCATCACGTATTTGGTACCCAAAGCGGGAGACAGCTCTTTGGCGAAGAACTACAGGCCAATTACTTGTCTGCCAGTACTGTACAAAGTTATAACTTCAGCTATAGCTGACAAAATGTATAGACATCTAGATAAGAATCATCTAATGCCAGCTGAACAAAAAGGATGCCGTAAAGGCTCTTATGGGTGTAAGGAAATCTTGCTACTGAATAAAGTCATCTTGAATGATGTAAAGAAACGCAAACGTAATTTGAGCATGGCTTGGATTGACTACCAAAAGGCCTTTGATAGTGTACCACACGATTGGATTTTGAAGACCCTGGAGATCTATCGATTTCATCCTAGACTTGTTGAGTTTTGCAAGGCTAGTATGAAGTCGTGGAGTACCAGGTTACTAATCCACAGCGGAAAGGAAGCAGTAGAAACCAGAAGTATTCAGATTAACAGGGGTATTTTTCAAGGAGATTCACTATCCCCTCTGCTGTTTTGCATTAGTTTGATCCCACTATCGAGACAGTTGTCGCAAGCTGACTTTGGTTTTAAGCTCCATGGTGATGAAAGGCCAGTATCACATTTGTTTTACATGGATGATCTGAAAGTGTTTGCCAAGAATGAAGCGATTCTCTCCCAAATGCTGTCTGTCGTGAATGACTTTAGCAATGACATCTGCATGAAGTTTGGTCTTGACAAGTGTGCAAAAATCAATTTAAAAAGAGGGAAACTCACAACGTCTGAGAACATTGAAATTGATACGCACACTGTGATTCAAGATCTTGAGCCAGGTAAAACTTACAAATATCTGGGCATTGAAGAATGTGAAACCATCTCGAATGACAGAATGAAAGAGAGAATTCGTAGGGAGTATTATAGAAGAGTGAGACTGGTCCTGCAGTCCGCTCTGAATTCCAGGAATAAAATATCTGCAATAGGTAGTTTGGCGGTACCTGTAGCCGAATACAGTTTTGGACTAGTGGACTGGACTGAGCAAGAAATTCGCACCATGGATCGAAAAACCAGAAAACTGCTGACAATGCATCATGTTTCCCACCCTCGAGCTGATATACATAGACTTTATGTGTCACGTAAGGAAGGAGGAAGAGGCCTCAGACAAATTGAGGCCTCCTGGCACAACGCAATAGTCGGGTTGGGTAAGTATGTAGTCAGCCATCAAGACGACCCTCTAATGAGGCAGGTCATGAAATCTGACCGAAGAATGGGAAACAGAGGCATTGTTAGTGTAGCAAGAAACATTGCGAAGAAAACTAGGCAAGACACGTCGAATAACACAGACACTGAACTTCTGATGCTGCTAAACATGAAGTGTGAGACACAAAAAATGTTAAAGAAATCGTGGAGAGACAAACCACTCCACGGTCAATACCTAAAAAGAATGGACAAGGTGCAGATCAATAAAGATCAATCATTTATGTGGCTTAAAAGGGGAAGGATGAAGCCAGAATCGGAAGCACTTGTAATAGCTGCCCAAGATCAGGCCTTGAGAACACGACATTATGATAAAGCGGTTCTCAAAATTTCCCAAGATGACAAATGCCGCATTTGCCTGGAGCAAGTAGAAACCATTGATCATATTGTCTCAGCTTGTCCAATCCTAGCAAAGACCGAATACCTTAAAAGACATGACAGGGTGTGTAGCTACCTCCACTGGCAGATCTGTACCGCCCTCGAAGTTCCAAACACATGCCCTAAGTGGTACGAACACTCACCGAAACCGGTGACGTCTGTTGGATTGTGTACGATATTGTACGACCAACAAATTCAAACTGATCGCACGATAGCGGCAAACAAACCGGATATAGTTATCCGGGATTTGGCGAAAAAATCGTGTTTACTTATCGATGTTGCTGTACCTTGCGATCAAAACGTCGTTACCAAGGAGGCAGAGAAACGTCTTAAATACAAGAGTTTGGAAATCGAGATCAGCCGAATGTGGGGCGTAAAAGCACAGGTCGTCCCGATAGTTATCGGAGCTCTGGGATTTGTTCCGCAAAATTTGAGTAAGAACTTGTCTAAACTCCCAGGTAATTCAAAAGACTGGGAAGTGCAAGAAATTGCTTTATTTGGAACAGCCCACATTTTGCGTAAAGTATTGTAGAGGCACTGATAGTCACCGAATCTGCTCCTTAGGTAGCTGGTTGCAACCTGGAGTAGATTTTATATTCAGCCGACTCATAAGATCTTTAGTCGTGATGTAATGGAATAATAATAATAATAATAACAACTCCACCTAGGGAGTACACGACCTTGCAGTTGGTGATGGAGCTTGAGTACCCCCATGAGCCTTAAAGCTATGTCAGTGGTAGCCTAGCTACCGGTAGGGCCTCCCTTGCTGAATAGGTTGAAGGTGAGGGGTCAGACGAAGAAGTACTCCATTTTGAGGAGAGTGGGAAGTAAGTACAGAGGGAAGGGTCATGAACCTTTGGACTTCCTGTTGTCGGCCCATAGAGGGTACAGGAGAGAAACTGGGTTGGCACACCAGGCCACTGATTAGAGTGGAGGCCCGAACCTTGCATTAGCCAGCGAAGGAGGCTGCCTTCAGCAGTCAGTGAAAATCCCGTAGGGTTTAGTAATGCCGACTGGCGATCGGAGGGACCCCTTGCTGGGCCCTGCGGGGGGATGTCCCGAGGCCACTGTGGGTCGCAGTAACGGATGGCAGGAAACAACCCGAGGGTTAAGTGTGGTCTGTGAACTCGAACTTGCGTCCTGCGAATCTTCAATTCAAACCAATGAGCAAAATGGATAGAACAAGCAATGTAATGAACCTTAACGTGCCTTGTTCTACCAATGTCCCATACCTGCTCAGAAACCGAGCTAATGTCACCTTGTCGACGTCTGGCCATCCCACGGATGTTAGTCCCAGGGACCCAGAGCCGGCAGTAGCTCGAAGCCATCGTCAGAGATGGACCCGGGATGAATTAAAGGAGGTGATGTGGTGCTTTTACTATGCAAAAGCGAAAAATGGGGGCTCAGAAATAGAAGTTTTCAAGTTATGGAGAGAGCGGAACCCAGATATGAGACCTACCCTAGACTCAAAGAAGCTTGCCAGTCAACGACGATACATACTCAGCAGTGCAAAATTCACAGCAGAACAACTTGCTGACATTGAGAGAAATGCGGAGTATGTACTTCGCTCGAACAACCCACATGACGAACATGTAGAACTTGAAAATGATGATCCCGTGGAAGGTTCATCTCTCTCCAGAGAAACACACGTCAGTGGTGAAAATTCATCTGGCAATGAATTACACGATAAGGACATAATGCGAAATCTCCTTCGGCGCGAGATAGAAAGAGTTAGTTAACTTCCGTTTGAATCTCGCGAACCGTTGAGGAGAATATACGAAACTGCCAAAGCTAAAAGAGTGATAGAAACAGTGAATTCTGTCTTAAATGAGGTGGTAGAGACCCCAGGCAGAGATTTAGATATTGCTGAAATCAATCACATCATATATGCAACTGGATATCTAGTATCTCAGATAATTTTGGGGCCAGCCAAGAACACCGACGGCCGACAGCAAAACAGAGTAAACAGCTCTGTACCCCCATGGATGAACAGAATTAGGAAACGGATAGCCGACACCCGGCGCGAAATATCACTCTTAGCTGAGGCATCTTCTAAATCAATGCACACCTCTAAAGTTCAACGAAAAATATTCAATGTTGAACAAAAATACCGAATTGAAAATGACACCAGCAGGCTAATGGTAGTTGAAAAGCTAAAAGAGAAAATTCAAGCATGGGCTCAAAGAATTAGACGTTACAAACGTAGAATAGATTTCCGTGTACAGAACCGGTTGTTTGAAACAGACGCGAAGAGATTCTATCGCAATCTGACTCAAAAACCGAATGGCAAAGCTGTCACTCCTTCAAAAGAAGACGTCGAAGCGTTTTGGGCAGGAATCTGGGAGGAGAGCAGATCCTACCACAAAGACGCATCTTGGCTTCAATCTGAAGTTGATGCTGCCGATGAACTTGTAGAAACAGTGGAAGATGTTCACCAATTCTCGGAAGAGGACCTCTTCCAAGCAATTAAGAACATGGGAAACTGGAAGTCCCCCGGGATTGATAATATCCAGATTTATTGGATTAAGAAATTAACAGCAATACATTCTCATCTAGCAAACGCTGTTAATAAAATTTTAGAAAACCCAAAGGAAATCCCGGAATGGCTCACACGCGGCATCACGTATTTGCTACCCAAAGCGGGAGACAGCTCTTTGGCGAAGAACTACAGGCCAATTACTTGTCTGCCAGTACTGTACAAAGTTATAACTTCAGCCATAGCTGACAAAATGTACAGACATCTAGATAAGAATCATCTAATGCCAGCTGAACAAAAAGGATGTCGTAAAGGCTCTTATGGCTGTAAGGAAATCTTGCTCCTGAATAAAGTCATCTTGAATGATGTAAAGAAACGCAAACGTAATTTGAGCATGGCTTGGATTGACTACCAGAAGGTCTTTGATAGTGTACCACACGATTGGATTTTGAAGTCCCTGGAGATCTATCGATTTCATCCTAGACTTATTGAATTTTGCAAGGCTAGTATGAAGTCGTGGAGTAACAGGTTACTAATACACAGCGGAAAGGAAGCAGTAGAAACCAGAAGTATTCAGATTAACAGGGGTATTTTTCAAGGAGATTCACTATCCCCTCTGCTGTTTTGCATTAGTTTGATCGCTATCGCACTATCGAGACAGTTGTCGCAAGCTGACTTTGGTTTTAAGCTCCATGGTGATGAAAGGCCAGTATCACATTTGTTTTACATGGATGATCTGAAATTGTTTGCTAAGAATGAAGCGATTCTCTCCCAAATGCTGTCTGTCGTGAATGACTAGCAATGACATCTGCATGAAGTTTGGTCTTGACAAATGTGCAAAAATCAATTTAAAAGAGGGAAACTCACAACGTCTGAGAACATTGAAATTGATACGCACATTGTGATTCAAGATCTTGAGCCAGGTAAAACTTATAAATATCTGGGCATTGAAGAATGTGAAATTATCTCGAATGACAGAATGAAAGAGAGAATTCGTAGGGAGTATTATAGGAGAGTGAGACTGGTCCTACAGTCCGCTCTGAATTCCAGGAATAAAATTTCTGCAATAGGTAGTTTGGCGGTACCTGTAGCCGAATACAGTTTTGGACTAGTGGACTGGACTGAGCAGGAAATTCGCACGATGGATCGAAAAACCAGAAAACTGCTAACAATGCATCATGTTGCCCACCCTCGAGCTGATATACATAGACTTTATGTGTCACGTAAGGAAGGAGGAAGAGGCCTCAGACAAATTGAGGCCTCCTGGCACAACGCAATAGTTGGGATGGGAAAGTATGTAGTCAGCCATCAAGATGACCCTCTATTGAGGCAGGTCATGAAATCTGACCGAAGAATGGGAAACAGAGGCATTGTAAGAATAGCAATAAGCATTGCGAAGAAAACTATGCACGACACGTCAAATAACACAGACACTGAACTTCTGATGCTGTTAAACATGAAGTGTGAAACACAAAAAATGTTAAAGAAATCGTGGAGAGACAAACCACTCCACGGACAATACCTAAAAAGAATGGACAAGGTGCAGATCAATAAAGATCAATCATTTATATGGCTTAAAAGGGGAAGAATGAAGCCAGAATCGGAAGCACTTGTAATAGCTGCCCAAGATCAGGCCTTGAGAACACGACATTATGATAAAGCGGTTCTCAAAATTTCCCAAGATGATAATTGCCGCATTTGCTTGGAGCAAGTAGAAACCATTGATCATATTGTCTCAGCTTGTCCAATCCTAGCAAAGACGGAATACCTGAAAAGACATGAGAGGGTGTGTAGCTACCTCCACTGGCAGATCTGTACCGCCCTCGAAGTTCCAAACACATGCCCCAAGTGGTACGAACACTCACCGAAACCGGTGACGTCTGTTGGATTGTGTACGATATTGTACGACCAACAAATTCAAACTGATCGCACGATAGCGGCAAACAAACCGGATATAGTTATCCGGGATTTGGCGAAAAAATCGTGTTTACTTATCGATGTTGCTGTACCTTGCGATCAAAACGTCGTTACCAAGGAGGCAGAGAAACGTCTTAAATACAAGAGTTTGGAAATCGAGATCAGCCGAATGTGGGGCGTAAAAGCACAGGTCGTCCCGATAGTTATCGGAGCTCTGGGATTTGTTCCGCAAAATTTGAGTAAGAACTTGTCTAAACTCCCAGGTAATTCAAAAGACTGGGAAGTGCAAGAAATTGCTTTATTTGGAACAGCCCACATTTTGCGTAAAGTATTGTAGAGGCACCGACAGTCCCTAGATCTACCCCTTAGGTAGCTGGTTGCAGCCTGGAGTAGATTTTATATTCAGCCGACTCATAACATCTTTAGTCGTGATGTAATGGAATAATAATAATAATAATAATAATAATAATAATAATAATAATAATAATAATAATACGACCGAGAAGGAACTTTTTAACTTACAAGCAAATGTGCCATGCTACAGCCTTTTAAAGATGGGACTATCTCACAAGTCAGTGAATCTGCAGGGTGCTTATTTGCAAAGTACGTTTCGTTGACGGTCAAGTGAAAGAGAAACGCCTCTCAGAGACCGTGGATATAACTCAATATCCCCCACAAAATTTTATAATGATACTACTTGGGACCTGCGACCGTCCTAAGCTTGATGATGAAGACGAGGCCAAGTATTTCGCTCCTGAGGCAACCTGCCAGCTCCATCTCGGCGAGAGTGCAGCTTCGCCGGCGACTCAAGACGTAAGCCGAGGCGGGGGCGGGGCGGGGCGGGAGTTGGGGGCAGGGGTGGAGGCAGGGGCGGGGGCGGGCAAGGCACCCGGGAGGAACGTGCGCACTTAATAGGCAATTACGCGGGGTGCGCCCTCACGAGGAAGGGCTTGGCTTCATTTTAAGGGGCGCGTCCGAACCCTTCGGAAAAGGAGACGGCGACGTGCCCCTGATCAATAAGCAGGCACCACTGACTATCTAGGGTAAGACAGGTATGGCACGTGGCATGAGCGCATGGGCACCAACGACCAACATTCTACATTTGAGGAAAAACTTGGATGGCAATAGAAAGTTTCGGGAATTTGATAAAATTATGACAGAAGCGTATCAACTGTAAGGTTGCAAAATACCTCATTCTATTCGTATTCACTAAAGAGATCGAAAAGAAACAAAGTTTTACTTTCACAGTTAAGAGGCTATTTACTCGCAATAAATGCGATCAAGTTTTTGAACATGTATTTCGCTTAAATGTCGCTTGACAACCATGCTCTCTCTCTTCTTTAAAGCACAAATACTTGATGATTCACCGCAGAGTAGTACAGTAGTTTGAACACATTTGTGATGGTGAAATATATTGTCACATATGTGATTGATTTGGTAAGAAAATTATTTGTTCTGTAACTCAATGATTGACGATGTGTGGGTGAGTGGTGGACATATCTCGAAAAATCATCCACCTAATCGTATTGTCCTTTGAAAAAAAGGAGTCTCGTATTTTAAAGGGCATTCAGAAGTACCCAATCACTCCTGTCAAAACGCATAGCAAATACCAGCCCTACAAACCAGAAGAAAACCACGAAGTGCATTATACACTTTTGTTTTCGTAATGCAAGTACATAAGAAGGGGAATATTAGCAGTAGCATTTTAACAATGACAATAATTAAAATTCAGATCCTCTCACTTCTTCCGAGTAGCCAAATTGGCTGATTGGAACCTCACTAACAACGCTACAGGAAGATTTACTGCCACGCTTGTTCGTAAAAATTCTACTTCAATGTCCAGTAATGTTCCACACGAATCAATAAAATGATCACTGGAAAACAATACTTCGGGACAGATGAAATTATTTATCTGTAAGTAAGAAGCGAATGTGTAGTTTGAGAAACGCAGAAAAGAACTAGAGGTGCTATAGAATGGCACAGACTTTCTTATTAGTTTTCTATTTCCTTTGGTCTCGGCTGGATGTAAAAATTGTTACATTTGAGGAGTATTTTAAAGGTATTTAGCTGATGCATGATGAACCACTTAATTTTCTCTTCCTTTTTACAAATCTACCACCGACACTACATTTATTTCACATTTTATTAATTTTTCGGTTTCTCAATAGTTGAACAAAAATATTATTTTAAGAATATTAAAGAACAGTACAATTTCGTCCTAAATAGAATTTTTCTTTAAAAAATTTGGAGCCGTTTTTTAAGAAAATGGCGTTTGAGCGCTACTGTAAGTACAAAAATTGAACCTCTTTTTCTCAGAAAAGTTTTGAAAAAATTCATTCGTAATCATTTAAAGCACTTTAATTCCCAAATACAATAGTGTTTACAAATTGTTAGCAATGTGCATATTCACGGCTTTGTCAAAAAAATTATAATTGTGTAATTTAAAAAAAAAGAAAAAATACCTTAAAATGATCTTTACGTCATATTCAAAAGTGCAAATAACTATCCGTTCCAAACGTTTGAAGAAAAATTTAAAGCCATTTTTGAGAAAACGGCGTTTGAAAGTTTCTGAAAATGTGTAATTTTGAGCAGGTTTTCACAAAAAAAGGTTGCGTTTTCGAGAAACTTTATCCGATATTATTTTAAGCACATGTACTCATAAACATAATAATGTGAACAAATCGCCGCAAATTTAAATATTAACAACGCAAGAGACAAGTAAAAAATATTTTTGTAATTTTTTAAAAAACAACCAACATAACGCTTATGTCATCTCATAGAGTACATTAGGCACCATCCGTACCAAAAGTTTAAAGAAAAAATTTGGAGCCGTGTTTGAATAAAACCTTGTTTTTCTACTTTTTTTAAAATTACACATATTGCATGTAATATTGCGCGAAAACGACTAAAATCTTCAACAAAATGAATATGACCTTAATAAAAGAACCTACTATGGAGAACAAATTTTATTTCAAGGAAAAATCTCTATCTTTAATTTTGTAGTTGGAGGAAGATGCCGAAAAAATTCAAACTTTTGCAATTTTCTAAAATTCGGAGTTAAGCAAGAAAATCGGGCCTACGCCACCTTAACAAGTGTATTTCACTCTATTCTTATCAGAAATTTAAAGAAAAAGTTTGGAGCTGTTTTTGAGAAAACTTTGAAAATGTCCGGGGACTTCACGTAAAGTAGTCCCAAATTTTTTAGAAACTTTTTCAAAATCTCAAAGCTTCGACTAGAGGCAGATGGACAGGGTTTTCTTCAATTTGGACAATAATTCTACGAGTTGTTTAGGCGCTAGCGGTGTTAACAGACAGACAGACTGACAGACAGACGTTTTGCTTTCAATAGGTTTTTCGGTATCAAGTACCCACAAAAAAGGAATTCTGGATGCACAACGAGTTAGGGGATTTTTTCCTTCTTAATTTAGCAACTGGTTTTATCCTCTTATTCGTTATCAGGGCCCGGCAATCAACTTTTTCTGCCGAAAATCCGCCATTTTTTCGAGAAGCATTACATAACTCCCTCTATACTATGTATATTACTCCGTATATACGTACGTATATGGGAAAGTAAAAATGATAGACTTTAAGCAGTTATTCTATACTTCTATTTATCTTATTTATCTATTAGGATTAAAATTCAAAAAAAAAGGCATTATACCACTCTGAGACATAATTTTCCCTCGATAAACGTCCATTACAAATAAAATAGATAGAACTGGTAACACCTCTCACTAAACTTTCTTCCAACTTAGAACGAAATAAAAAGTCACAAAATCAGATGACCCTGACAGATCTTCGTGTACAGAAATCGACCATTATCACAATCAAATCTTTTAATGGCAGAAAGAAAACATTATTTACAACTAAATAGCATGTACAAACTCTCGGTGGCAATGAAAAACTTACATATGTTATTTGGATTAACGGAGAAAATATTTTCACGATGCTCTTTTAAGTAAAATCTGCCACACAGACGAAACATACTGTCTTACCTCAGCTGGTTATCGCTAGTATATATGTAAACTCTACCACTGAAGCGAAAAATCTATTTTGCTTGTACATTTCGTTATCTTCATAACACTTCGGTACAATTTTCACACCCACTCGAATGACAAAGATTGTTGAAATGAAGGTAATGCGATAACATACGGCGTGTCTAGACTACGCAGTCCATGCATAACTCGGAATACATAATTATAGACATCTGAAAACATTTCATTTCACAATTATCAGATCTTGTTGCCAAAGTAATCATCATACTAATTCTTACGATTCCATTACCTTTGCAAATAATCTCATTAAATATTTCACATATGCAGCTCGTTAAAGATCAATTCTGAACTAATAACCTGAATCAATAGCTTTTGCAAATATGATACAAGTAAACGATCATTGTGCGTTTCTCCCACTGAGTGTAGGCAAGGGAGGAAGCTACTGACCCCCCTTTTCACGACAGGTGGCCAGACCTGCCTTGAAATGATGGCCTGCATGGATGGCAACGATGATTATATCGGGAGGGGAAGGGAAATTATGACATAATGATTTAGAGGGAGATAGTTCCTACGTTTTGCTGTATTTCGCAGTAGAACTACTAACTACAAACTATAATTAATTAATAAGTAGTAACATATTAAAATTAATTTTACACAACAGCGAGACTGACACCATTGTGTAACACTACACTTTACTCGAGGGCTCAGAAGAATGAATGGGATAATAGTTCAGACGGGCTTTACAGTGGAAAGAGAACGTCACAACACAGTGGTGAAAACATTCATAGCTCACGTGGGCACGTATGCAGCCTTGGCTACGCGTTCAACAAGACGCTTTCAGCCGCTGCGCCACAAAAGTCAACTTGGCTTGAATCATACAAAAACGAACACGAAAACGGTAGATGTCCACTTACGACGCATCAAGTATTTTTCCAAACCGAGATTTTGTGCGCAATTGACAAAGCAATATTGCCACGGCGGTGTCACGACACAAGTATTTGTTAACGTGTTCTGCGAACATTTTCTAAGTCACCAATCTTCTTTTAAACAAGCGAAGTACTTACGTTACGTAACGATCTTGCCAACACATGTTTGTCACGTACAAAACAAATGCCTTGACGAACAAAGTCTAAACTCCTGGCGATACGACTGCGTCATTGTAGGCTAAAAACACGGAACGCAAGAACTCCAGCGAATGGCCTGTGAACTCTTCGCATGAGAAGGGCGGTTTCACGTACGTAAACCTCCTACCAGCGTTGTAACCAGAACTTTTGTTTCGTAGAAAGCTCCCCTCCAAACGATATTCGACTAGCCAGGGTGGTCATTCTTCCTCGAACCACTGTTTTCCCGTTTTTAGTCATTTCACTATTTTTCCTGTAAAATGACTACAATATATATATAATATGTATGGAATTTCACACTATTTTGGGAAAATAATATTACAATGGCAAGGCTTGGGTATCTTTTATCAGTTTGTCTTATGCTTTCGCTATGAAAGACACAAAATTAACATTTGCGTAAGAAATAAAAATTGTTCCAAAAACAATGTTCTTTAGGGAAAATCATTTAGTTTTACAATACTCAAAAATTTATCTGCATTCTGAAGAATTTTCTAAGGTGTTTAAATGTTTCCCAGTTTTCCCCATCGATAAAATTCCTGGACTTTTCCCGTTTTTTTCAGAAAGTGTAGCCCCCTCCCCGTACATTAGTGAAGACCTCTTCACGTAATATACCGCTAATCGAGGTAATGAAATTTTTCAACTGGGCAAGATAGTATAAAACCCTCCTAATCAGGAATTTACGATATCTTTACTCATCCTCCATTTACTACAATATAGGAGAAAAAATATTGAAATCACAACACGATCTTAGATTATAAAATTCTTGTTTACGATGCTTTCAAATTAACTTCGCACATACGTCAGCATTACGGCCTGTTACTGCTGTTTCAAGATGGTTAAGATGATAGCAAGAAGATACGTACACGCAATTCTGTACTCGAAACTCGGGATGTTTGACTGTATTGATGGATTTTGTCACGCATTACTGTCACATAAGATGCTTTGGAGGTGAAAGTTGGTACACACTTCAGGAGTAAACCCAATTTTGTCTGTAAAATACTATCTAATCTTTGATTTTCCTTGTTTTTGCATGTTTTCCCATGTATTCCATATGCCACTACCGTAAACGTTTAGTAATCTCATATAACATGTAGTATTGACATAAACTCGTTTCGAACTCTAAGCATTAAGCTTTTTTTCTGAGAGAGAGAGAGAGAGAGAGAGATAGAAAGGTCGATAGAGATAGAGAGAAGCCTTCCCACAGCCTACACGCCTGCCTCTTCCCATTACGAGCTCCAGTAACTCCATGTACTCGTACCTACCATAAAGGGCAATGCATTCTGTACTCCCCTCCAGACTTCGTTTACACAATCACGCACACACTGACTACTGTATGTCAATGTCAATACCACTTGCTCGAGCGCCATCATTTACTCCACGATCGACTTTTTCTCCAAAGCCACAACAGAGCAGAAATGCTTCGCGGCACATTACACAACCTGTGGAGTAGTCCAGATGCTTGTAAAACCACAAAACCACACTCTTCACCTTCTGTTCTGCACGACTTTTGCTTAAAACCATATTCAACTCCATACGATTATACTGTAAGAATCGATATGTGTTATAATAGTTCATTTCATTCCTCCAAGAACAAATTACGCAGACGTAATTCAGGCGTACACGTGGGCAATAGGCGTCGTAACGTAAGTCAGTACTACTACGTCAGTATGTAGGCGCAGACTAAATTACGCAGACGTCAAGCATGTTCAAGCGGGAGTTATTGAGAGAAAAATTTAAAAAATTGGTAATTTGTTCGTTTTTTTTTTCGAACATTGACTGAAAGTATGTCAATTTTATAGACATTGTACTAATTGATTGAATATATTCGTTGTAAATTTATTCAATTAATCCGTTTTTTGTTGGATAAGAGGATCTGCCCACCGCTATCATCACTCGCCACCACTCCCTCCAGCGCGACCTCAGGGCACCAACTGATGTCCCTGCGGTGCCTCTGGCCGGGAGGCCCCAGAGCTCGAGTCCCGATGTTGGTTGAATTTCGACACCAGCTATACTGCGATTTTTCTAACTTTGCCCCTCAAATACCATCTTCGCGATGGAATATGTCATGGTATTTCGCATCTTTCTCAGTCGTGCCGCTAGATTTTGCATGATCGCGACCGTATCAAGCAGTGCTTGCGATCATGCGACTTCTACCGGCTAGACCGACGAAGACGCGAAATGCCATGTGATATTCCATCGCAAAGATGAAAGAAGTGAGTGACCTTGAGGGGCAAAGTTAGAGAAATCGCAGTATAGATAGCTAGGTCACATTCAACCACTGTTTGGAGGAGAATTCTAGTGGCCGGCTGCTCTGAACGGTAGCTCCATAGTTTCTTCGATCAACACCAGGTGAGTGCCGGAGCAGTAACCTAACAACCGGGCCACGCAACGTGCGCGATCTTTCCTTTCCGTTCTTTGACTTATCCTCACCCCTTTGACCTATCCTCACACTTGCACCAACATGCACTACACTACCACACATGCCGGAAGACCAGTCGGGGGCTTAGAGCTTGTCCGGGCCGAGGACGTGCCCCACTGCTGAGATACCTTGTTGAGGGAAAACCCGAAACCGAAGGTAGGTCGGCGCCGGACCTCGCTACACACTGGAAAATCACCACCTCCAGCGATGAAAACAGACACTACACTTAAGGTGCTAATGACCTTAGCAGTTGACGCGACCGGAAATCACTAATCAATCAAGCCACCACAAACGGATGTCGTCGCTGCCTCGAAATCCTCCGGCACTGCCGTCGCCTGCGCCGTTATCATCTACACCAACGCCGACGCCAACTCAACACCCATCGCTACAGCCGTCGCCTCCGCCACCGGGGCGTCATCATCGTCTCCATTCCCCCGTCTCTATCCCTGCCGTCACCACCGCCGATGTTGTTCCCGCTCCGGGCGCTTCGCTTCGCGGTCCAGTGGCGGCCACGCGGCTATTAATACCAGCACTACCTCGCGCGCACCTCGCTCCAGCCGGCCGGCAGGCAGGGCGCTGCACTTGGTGTGTGGGGGGCCCGCACGCGAATCGCCCGCCGCGCCGTTGCCCTCGCACAGAGTGCCGGAGCTAGACAATGTTGGGCCCGGGGCAATGCTGAAACGTCACTTCCTCCGACCCGGAAAAAATTTAAAATGTGAAAGTTGTGTCAAGAAACCATATGGGTTATTTTATTTCAACAAATAAAAAAAGTTACAACGTTTAAGCAAGAAAAAGTTTTTGGAAATATATTTTAAATAAAAGTTTTAAGTAAAAGTATTTAGTGATCACATAATGCAATTTCCGCTGTGAACTTAAAACGCTAAAATTTTCGAACGAACTAGAAAACCTCTTATCATCCTCAATTACTTCACAATTCAAGTGCCACTCTGAATTCGTATCCTTTGTTTCACACTGCAACTGACTTAATCGGAGAATTGATTGTATTGAATATAGTTTTAAGATTAACAAAACCCCGAAAGTCAGAATATTCAAGAAATTATTAGTGAATGATAGGACAAAAGTTTACGAACATTTTTGATAAATACACGTAAATGGGGAGCTAGGGGGGTAGGGTGGCTTGGGGGTAGGGAGGGGGGGGCTGGAGGTGACTCTCAACACCTAGGAGTCCCGGGTCAGTAAGTTTGAGCCTGGCTGACTTAGTTTTGTGAGTTAACTTTCTGGGCTGAGACTGGAGCCCCAACGCCAAAAAGCATGCATGTATAGTGACATAAATAAACCGTGTTTGCTCATTATTACTGCATGCATCAGTAACTTTTGCGCTGGGATATCCTTCGTCCAACATTATAATAGATATTAAGTCATTCAGTTCTCACACGATCTTCTTTCATAAACTAACCTTGTAGTCAGACGTCGGAATCCCCCGTCGAGTTACGACTATTTACGGAAATCCACACGTCGCGAAATTTTAAACGCAATCTTTGTTAAGTGCTGTTTTTTGACTTGAGTTATGAGTTACGATATACACACGAGGATCATTACGAAAGTCGTTAACTGCATCGCAGACGTTTTAGGTATTATCAACGAACATTTAAATGTTCGTCACATGACATTTCACTGCATCAACGCATGGGCTAGGTCAAAAATTCTCCACTGAAGTCTCCAAACATTTTCTGGACTTACTTTAAAGCACCTAGTACTGTAAATGAGCACATGATTACGTAGTGTACGAATGGCAGATTCCCAGCCAAAATAAATTCCGTCCTTTAATTCAACGAGATCGTAAGTTCTACTGACCAGACAGCTCCGGCGTTTGTAGCAGAGACTGAAGAATAGAAGTCTGTCCATGAAAGTGTCAAAATTCAAATCCCTGGCGCGATGAAACACCCGTGCCCAAAAGACCCTAAATCGACACCGGAGGGACACTTCAAAGGTAGCTTGGCTCGACAACCGAGTGAAGAATAAGTACAAAAGACCTTGTCCTCGCAATCTCATCCTAACGCAAAATAATATAAAACTCATATTCCGAATTTTCTACATCCATAATGCATCATGGCCAATTTTATATATTGTCTTCCTACAACCCCAATGTTTTGATTTCCATAACACCATTGAAATTAGTGGTGCTACAAAATGGCACAGACTCCCTCGTATGTTTTAGTTTCCAATGCTCTTGAACGAAAAATGATTTTCTAATTAATTTTCTGTTGAGTGATCAATGCGAAATGTAACGAGAAATACGAGTACAACAATGTCTAGGTTACGTACATGAAACTGCGAAGTCATTCACTTGTCAACCGCTGTTCAAACGAAGCACGAATTGCAAAGAGAATGCAATTGTACCCGTGGATTCCGAAAATTCTAGGAATGTAAGTGGTCGACAGGCCATGGATTCCGAACTGGAATCCACGGGGTGTATAATTGATGTCATTCGTCGATTAAATACACAGCAGTTACGACTAAGAAAACAATTTTCTCTACGACTACTCCGGAATGAATACATTTCTGCACGTTATCGGACGAAGTAATGATGACAATTCCACAAGTCGTGAAAGAATATTATTCTCGCACGGCTGTCGATCAATCACATTCGTCTTAGTTCATTATACCACGACAAAGGGTTCTCGCAGTCGCCTACAGAGGCGCTGCGTGCTCTGCCGCGGCTGATCGCAACTGTCGTAAGACAGTTCTTGCCACGAAACAGTATGCGAATTGGTGTTGAGTTTAAGGCGCCCATTGAGTATTTTTAAAATATCAATTTCAAAGTCGTAGAGAAAGTATAGTCTTCTACTCGCGTAGAATGGCTATTATTCTACGCTCGTTTAAGAATATACTATACTACATATAGGAGCAAGAAAAATCCTCTTATACGGTATAAGGAAGTCACAAATGAGTTTTTCTGTCAGAAAACAGCACTTTTCGCGGCTAAATTACATGACACTCTCTATACCACGCATATTACTCCATATATGAGAAAGTAAAATGGCAGGAGACAACTTCGATTACGTAAACACCGCAACCACAATTTTTATGTGCGGGTCTATAGGTTTAGGATCATGTCGATTTGATGTGCTATTACACAAAATTTTTATATAGAAAGTAATAATAGTTATTTATCCACCAAGGGCGATATAAGCTTTCTAATGATCGAACGGCGACAAAAAGCCCGAGAGCCTTTGGTCCGAGGGCTTTTTCTCGCCCAAAACCATTAGAACCAGTCATATGGAGATCATTAGAACCTGTGAACGGGCGATAGCCCGTGGTACACAAATGATTTTATTATTTACCTAATTTTAATTATTTACTAATTAACTAGTTGACTCGGTTTTCAATTTCATATTTCCCTCCCATAAATCCCCTTTTGCAATTCCCTCTCATAATTCCCTCCATAAGAGAACATGTAGCAACAGTCAACTGTTTTCATATTTGTCATGTCACCACGATCCTCTCGATCTAGGTAAGTTATGCAGTGAATATGGAGTTCCGTATGGAAGGCAATAACAAGCAATAACGTATCAGTAAAAAAAATTAATGTATTTATTATTTTCTATACACCAACATGCATCGATTTGCCTCGAAAACATCTTCAAAACGAAAGAGGTAACTTTAGCGATAATTAGCTGCTAGACTGAAGCATACACTGACTTTTTGCGAGCAGCAAACCGCGATAACGTGGTTTCAGCGATGATTTCACGCGCCATATGCATAATAAACGCTCCTGGGCGGGTAAATAAACGCTCGTCTCCCGCAGCTGTCTGCCACGCGCACGGACTGACAGAAAGGAACCGCTTAAAGCTGTGCCGCGGGAAGGATTTTCTTTCGAGAAAACTCCACAACTGAAAATTTGACGTAACATTCAGGAGCAGACTGACGGAGAAAATTTGACGTAACATTTTGCGAAATTCGTTAACAAAATTTTGACACATTTTCATTTCAGCGAGATTTTACAAATCTGGCAATAATATACTTGCCGTAAATGTATAACGAGGTGCTGTAACGTTGCTGCTTCCAAAATACATAACCATGAACTAGCTGATCACGTAAAAGTATCATGTTTCATTTCGACTAGGCAGCGAAAGCAATGATTGAAGATTCAAAGTCCACGAGGTCTCACGTTACAGACCCAAAGGTGTTCAGTTTTCGACCTCAGCTACCAGTTTAGCTCGCCCAGGGCATCAACTTACGTCATTGCAGTGCCTCTGAACGGGAGACCTTAGGGTTTGAGTCCCGACAGTGGCAGGATTTTAGACACTACCTAGATAGCTGGGTCGAAGTCAGCGGTTTTCTGGAGGAGAATCCTAGCAGTTGCCTGCTCTGATAGGCAGTTTTCCTTGGTTTCGCCGATCGGCGAAATGCGCAATGCTCCAGGCGAATGCCGGAGCAGTATCCTAACAAACTGGCCATGGACCGCACGCAATCATTCCTTCCCGCACGGGCATTCGCCTGGTGTTGATTACAGAAAGAAGTCTAAAATTAGCTGGTCTCAAAAATCCTGCAGTAGCCGGGACTTGAACCACGAGATCTGCTGGGAGCACTGCAGCGACATCAATTGATGCCCTGAGCCACATAAGTTAGTACGAAGTTGGGGAAAAACCCACAACCCGTGTAGGCGCCACATTTCACCATCCAGCAAGGGAAGATCACTGCTGTCTCCCGTGAAAAAACATCCACTTCACTTACGGGGCTGACCTTAGCTGTTGGCGCGCTCGGGAACTCAAAATAATCAATCGATCTAAGCTAAATAGCTGGCGACGGATGAAAGAATTGCAGACTGCCCTAATAGACCGATTCCATAGTTTCCTCTTATCTATTCCAGGCAGATGTAAAAGCTGTTCAAAAACAAAACACACGCACGCGCACGCACACACGCGCGCGCGCGCACACACACACACACACACACACACACAAATCGCGCAAGATTCTTTGTTCCCTACCCAAAACCCGACTCCCAATCTTAAGGTCGAACAATGCCCCCATCTTCATATGTCCCATCACCCATTTATCTAAAAGTCTCTGATAATACTCGAAGATTCGGGATGCGGTGATAGCGGAAAGAACGCGCGAAGAAAAGGAGGGATGGCAGCTCTCTCACTTTATAGCTACGTTGTCTGGAAGCGGCTCTGCACTCGCTCGCCCCCTTCTCCTGCACCACTCCGGGCCACGAAATTCTTGCCATAGAACGAGAATATGAAATTGTAACGATGAGGGATATAATATTTCAACAAGAATTTCTTGAAAAGTATGTGAGACGGCCCCAAAGAAAAAGATGTAAGAGTAATATTAAACAGTCTGTCCTCTTTCTCCCTCTCCCCCTGACTTTCAGGACTTGTGATGGCACTACAGAGGTAGCCACATTATTACAGTAAAAATCTTTGCTTGCCTTAACGAATTACAATGTGTCCTGGGAAGCACCTGAAGGAGTAAAAGCTTGATGTGTAAATCCTGTTAATGTCACTGGAAATGCATACATCAGTTAATGATATAATTAGGCATGACCAATACCTACTGGTCGTATTGAACCAATGATCCACTCAAACAAATGAGTGTTTTAGAAAAAAAATCGTTCATTTCCATGCCTGATTGTGCTCCTTTCAACAATAGGAAAGAAAATTGGAAAATACACTGATCAGTCTGTGCTTCAATGAGCTACAAATAGCCCTGAAGTGAATCCCACAGAAAATATTCAATATATTACAGTCAAAAAAAGACTGAAAAAAGGAGGTACAATCTAGCTCATAAAACAACTCACTGACTTTTCGTAAGAAATTGAAAAAATGGATTAAAAGTTGATTTTCAACATAAGTCCCAACAAATATATTAATTATAAATAAGATCATGTTTGTAAAATATTTGATACCTGTACATACAGTTTATTGTTAAGATCTATGGTTACAAATGCACTTTTGTCTCATTCACTAACTCTAATAATTTGGCCACCTCAGTATTATGTTGCACGTGTCAATGTTGGAAGCAGTGGGCTAAGAGTTAAAATACACAATGTGACGAGTTTCCTTGCTTGCGTTGTGATCTGTCATCGTTGGTGGACTTCCTCTTCTTACATGGACTTAAAAACGTTGTTTCGCGCAAGTACACTTGCTTGAAGTGAATATTTCATTTTTGTTTGTTCAAGTTGTTGCGGTAGTGCGGCTACGACAAGAGGGGTCGGGAGAGACAAAGTTATCTTTTTTGATTCTCCGTTTCCTTTCCCGAAATTGGGAAAGCAAAAGTGTAGCATCGTTGGAATAAAGTCAAGAGTGGATTTTTGCTTTGAAACAAGAAAAGTTATATGATTATTAAAGGTCTACAGTGACCATTTATTACAGTGCCCATTTATTAAAGGTACTACCATCTTCATAAATGCAATCCAAAGAACTAAACAGTTTCTTGTCATTCTCATCAGCAAACGAATACAAATTCTCTAAATGTTTGCAACAATATAAACAATCCTTTAAAAAGAATCTTTCAACTGAGCTCTCACAATAAAAAAGCTGTCATTGACATTCTTTGCCTGAACATTTTGAACAAACCCAACTTCGTAGTATCTACAAATCGCTAATAATTTGTGGGCCTTCAAAACTTTGTGCAAAAGCTAAGCCCAAATATTACGTAGCTCAGCAAATGAACTGTTCACTTCTGGTACCAGGGTTATCAAAGCATATATGCTAATTGTCCCGCAACAAGGGGCCTAATGAACTCAGGAAGGAAAAGGTATTTGAAAAATAAAAATTTGGTACAAAGATGTTAACATTTTTATTTTTAATCGGAAAGAACACTGACAGCACGTTTTGGTCGAAAAATCTGTAATATGTTATTACAAAATTATTTTAAAATAAAATAATTAATCCTTCAGATTCGAAAATGTAAACGGGTATCTTTCATTTACAGTACATCACAGTTCTTGATATCATTAAAACTAATTAGGGAAAGAAATACTTATTACGCAAAAAGTTATTAGAGATAGCCTTAGATTTTAAATACGTGGCTTACAGGCCATCAAAATTTGAATATCACACTGAACCCTTCAAAAATGTTTTACTATAAAAATGTACGTCGAATAATATTTATTTATTTACTGAAATTACTATTAATTATGTTTATTATAATTAATATATTGAAAACTTAAGTTAAATTATAGCCAATTTGCGTCAAGTTAGTGCTTAACGTTCACCCACTCCGTGTAAAATTACGAAATAGTTTTGGACACTATAAACATTCGTGAACTTTTTCAAACAAATATTTAATTTTAATGGAGGAAATATTTATATCGATGATAATAATTAGTACAATGATTGTACATGTACGTGTACATAGTATATGTACATTATTATTGTCTAAAATTAATATTTAATTAGTCCGATTGTTCATAAAAAATATGTAGTCCCTTCTACTCCAATAGCGCAAGCCCCGGAAACCGTTTTGATGAACCTTGTCCTATCCGATGAAAGGGCACGTGGATCCACATCTTCAATACATTATTGTTATTATAATATCGCACGTTATCGTCATCGCTAAGCTCAATATTTACTTCGAATCATTATCGAAATGAAAAGTTACTGACTTGATACATAAATATGCCCGATGGAACAGTGCTTCTTCACGCAAATTTGCTACAAGAGATTCGCAGACAAAGTCAACAAACAGAAAGAAAGGAAATAGCACCGTGAATAACAAGCTGACACGAAACACAAACCTAGGCAAACGCACAATACAACCCACAGCTTACTAATGCTCTAGGAAACCCTTACGAGCACACAAGAACAGGCCACAGAATACTTTCCAGCCAAACATTGTGACGTCATTCTGGATATATCTATTGCACACATTAATACAAACGTCACCAGCAAATTTCATACGTATTTGGTGTCCAACCTGAGCATATATGAATGTAATTATTATTCAACTGTGGTAATACTGACACAACAGAACAAGCAATATTAAGAATATTTTAAGGCATGCGTTTCATGATAAGCTTGCTCTGAAAATGAATGGGGAACCACTGCGTTGGTGTCGTGAGACGAGTTACGTCACTACGCTCCGTGAAGTCACAGAAGTAAAGCAATTCGAGACCCCACGGATTCCTGGGCGAGCGATCGTGTGAGAACCGCGGTTACTAACGGCGACGCCGAGCCCCTGGCCGAAGGAATAAAATGCTCTGCCTCACTGCGACGTGACGAGATAAAAAGTTAACGGAGGATTACTCCAGATACACTCAATGCCTAAGAAGGACTAAGAGACGTGTTGCGAAGATATAACAAATTAAGAATTAACAAATAAATAAATAAATAAAAGATTTTTGTGACATGGAGCGAGTGTATCAGTGCTGGATTACCAGGTAAAAAAGTCAACTTCAAACGCCTATCTTATAGGGAGTTTTTCGTTATAAAGAAGTTCGTTTTAAGGTTTACTCTCCTCTCTTTCAATCCAACCTCTCGCTACTTTTTCTCTTTTGTCCTTTTGCCCCACGCTCCATCTGCTCCCTATCTCTTCCCCCTTTCCTCTCTTTACCTCTTTGTCTTCCTTCCTCTCTACTCCCTCATATTTATCCTTTCTTTTGCACGCCTTTAATCTCACTTTTCTTGTATCTCAATATTCCCTCAGAGCTACCCCACATGCTATACCGTACTGCATCTTCAAACGGCATTATAGGTTGTTCAGTCATAAGAACGATTTTTTGACACTCAATGATGCTAAGTTAAAGTGCGAAGCATGGTTGGTGATTAAAATTAAAAATGATTGACATCCATTTCACAAACATCAACTCGTGTTTGAACCGTTTATTCTTGACCCAATTATTCTTGTCATTCCGCCAACTAGAGAATGTTCGCAAGATATCAATGTATTTACAAAGCTAGAAGGTATGAATCCTTCAAATCTTCCTTTTTAAGAAATATTATTAACGTGCATAATTCTATGATTAAAATTTAGTTTTTGCGAGTTTAATCAAAAGCGTGATGGAAGTAAACAACGCTGGGTCTTTGAAATTCGGAATTTATCCGTTTACATCCGTTTGCTGACTTAAATCACACGCGTAGATATTTTCATCTGTTTTTCGACACGATTTATTAATTCTTACAATATTATTTTTCGTGACGATATTGGAACAACAAATCACTGGTGAAACTACCCTTAAACTCGCACGCTACACGCACTGAACTGACAGTTTGAGGCATTAACAGCCAGCGCTACAGCCCATACGACCAACTTAGGTGGCTCAGGGCATCAACTGATGTCACGGCTGTGCCTCTGACCGGAAGGTCCTCAGGTTTGAATCCCGACGGTGGCAGGAGATTCAACAGAAGCTAGATAGCCAAGTCGAATTCAACAGGTGTCTGGAGGAGAATTCTAGCGGACGACTGTTCTGATTGGCGGTTTCTTCAATCAATAGGTGTATGCCGGAGAAGTACCCTACGAAACGGCCACGAATCGCGCGCGATCTTTCCTATCTCTTCCTTTACATATTCTCACCCCTTACTTACACGCATACATACATGCATTACACTACACGTCAGGAGACCAATGGGACGCTTAGAGCTTATCAGGGCTGGGGCGGTGACCCGCTGGTGGGAGATACCTGGTTGGGAAAATTCCGCAAGCCCACATGTAGGTCGGCGCCGCATCTCGCCGTCCAGCAGGGGAAGATCATTCGCCACATCCCATGATACAAACGTGCACTACGCTTACGGGCCTAATGATCTTAGCCGCTGACACTCATAAATCGATCAATCAAATCCAGCCCATATGACTAAAGGAAGAATACATGTCGCAGAGCCAGGCGGTCTGCGGCGATGCCTATTTTATTACCTGTAAAAATATCCTCTACTGGCCTGAACGAACCATACATGAATGAACAAGTTAAACTGTCGCGTGGTAAGGCTCACGTTGTCTTTGTCCAGAAGAAAACGAAGGGACAATTTAGTGCAGAACTAGTAAACCTGTCATAAACCACAATCGAGATCTGCGAAGACCTTGATCTAAGAGTAATTAAATTATTTATGACGTACTGAAACATTTTAAGAGCAAAAAAATTAAAACCTCAATTATAAATGATTTGCAATAAAACATTACAACAATTCCCTAGATTTAAATGTAACAAATATCACAAAACCTGTTGGTTTGGTGGGAATCATTACTACGATTCACAAGCAGGTTCTTACTAACCAACTTAGGTAGAGTACAAGACATCCCCTCCTCACCCATGCGTATTATAATATAGACATGATTTCTTGGTCCCTAAGATTCACTTATGATCTTGTACAGCGCTCCTTTTGAACAAAAATGGCTTTGGATCACACTGTATCCATCTCCTTTTCACCTCCTCATCGCCTGCGTCGCCGACTTCTTTAACGCCACCGTAGCCGACACGCCTCCTGTTTGGCCTAAATGTCCTCCACATACTGACCGGGAGAGATGGCTCAGTTCATCAACAGATGTAACTGCAGTCCCTCTGAACGGGAGGTTCTAGGTTCGAGTCCCGACGGCGGCAGGATTTTCGACACTAGCTTGTCAGCTAGGTCGAATTCAGTCGCTGTCTCGCGACCGGCTGCTCTTATCGGTAGTTTTCCGTGGTTTCTCCGATCAGGAAAAAAGTTGACGGACTGTGCACCAGCGAAAATCCACAACGAGTATGATTTTTTGATTGATGGGCTAGATCTCCGGACGCGTCAACTACTATGAGCATAAGTCCTTTAAGTGCAGTGCATGTTATATTCTAGAACATAAAATACCGTGCCAACCTACACGTTGGCCTGCAAGGTTTCCCCCTCCCCACCTTAGCAGGATACCGCTACAGCCGGGATATGCTCTAAGCTCCCGACTGTCCTCTTGACGTGTTGTAGTGTATTGCACAGAAGTGTGTCTGTGGTGGGAGATATGTATAGGTAAGGGTAGAGGAGAGGGTAAGGAAAACGAAGAAAAGATAGCGCGCCGTCCGTGGTCCGTTTGTTAGGGTTCTGCTCTGGCATTCATCTGGTATTGATCGTAAGAACCACAAAAATCTACCGGGCAGAGCAACTGGCCGCTAAAACACTCTGGTTGTACTCTACCCAGACTAGTAGCTATTGAATAGTGGCCACCATCGGGACTCAAACCTCAGAACCTCCCGGTCAGAAGCGTTACAGAGGCGAAAATAAAGCCGCTTCTGAGCCGGCCACAACGAGATGAGCCGCTTTGAAGGCAACCTAGACAGCAGATTCGACAGGAATGAATCGAGCGATCAATCACATTATTTGTTCTTGCGAGGCATTGGCACACAAACGTCTCCACCATATCGGAAAATATTTGATAAACCCGAGGACGAGCCTTCGGCCACTTCAAAGGGCTACAGCTCTTCGCCGGGAGTTCACGTTTCACGCTCTGAATCCAGAGGATACATAATAATGTCCCTCATAAGAGATAGTGGAGAGGAGTGCGGGCCGGAGGCCACGCCTCAGACTGCGCCACCGTGCGTGACCTGTCGTCGCGTCAGAAGCCCACCTAAGTGGCGTATCGCCCCTCATCCCCGGCCACGTAGCACCGAGTCAACACTACCCTCCCCCTCCGCCAGATAGCACGCCGCGCGCTATCGCCCACGCCGCGCCGCCCGTGGCCTTGGCGACTCCGGGAGAACAGATAACGGAGCGCCGCTATGCGAGAGCACCAGAGGACGAGCCCCTACAGCTCCATACACGGACAGTTCAGCAAGCAGGATAAATTGAAAGGGACCGTGGCCGCCAATGTAGCGGATGATTTGCGCGCGGGTTTCAAATCTCACTCTGCGATTGCGCTCGTTTTGATCATTATCTTTGTTTTTCGGTGAGTGTAACAGAAATAAAAATATGAAATGAAAAACCAAAACATTAGCTGTAAATGGATAATGTTTAGATGCGCGTTTTCTAAGTCAACTGCGATTTTTTTAAACAATAAAGATATGCAAATTTTACAAGTTTTGTATGCAACATTTACAATTAATTACGATCAACAAACAACACAATATTCCTCACGTAATACTTCGTTCTGAAGAGTCAAACTGTGCGAACTTGTACACAGAATTTGAACTTGGAACAATGAATTTGTTCGTGAACTTAATACATGCCGGACAAATCTTAACCATATTATACTAAGTATACTTTTATACAGTTAAATAATACATGCACCGGAAAGGACGTATCGTCATTCTAAACAGCTAACTTGCTCCTATCACAGTCGCAACGACGTCTATGAGGTACGCACGTTTCCAACACAAAGTTGGTCCTCAAATTATTCCAGGACAACAGCACTTTCAGTGACTGTAGTTTAATTCTGTTCTGAAGCCTTCGACAGCCGCTACAGCAGCGCGCGCCGCCCTCAGCGCATCGCGACGCGAATCCCGAACCAGGCATGCGACATCATCGCCAACAAATCATCCATGTTTCTAAACGTCTATATTAAAACTGAAACACCGACCCAAAACCATTGACCTTCAATATATATATATATATATATATATATATATATATATATATATAATTATATTAAGTGTGATATATATAGTATTATAGTATAGTATTATATTAAGTGTATATATACACTTATATATTCATATATTATAAATATATTAAAATATTTTATTTATATTTTTAAAACTGAATTAGTTATCATTGAAGTTCGTGCGGAGGGGATGAGGTAATTTGAAACCGGTTTCGATCATTTTTAATTGAGATTTAACTGAGAAAACAAAGTTAAACTAGTGGTGCTAAACAAAGGCAGAGACTTTCCCTTATTACTTTTCTATTTCCGTGGGTCTGGGCTACCTATTCGGAATTGCCACTTACTCGTGCCATTTTTGAAAAAACAAAAAAAAATCCAAAAAATAAACTTTACGCCATATTAAAGAGTGCAATTAGCACTATCCGTTTCAAAAGTTTGAACAAAAAATTTGGAGCCATTTATGAGAAAATGGCGTTTGAGCGTTTCTGAAAATTTTGAGCTAGTTTTCACACAAAACGGCTGACTTTTTGAGAAACTTTATATGACATTATTTAAAGCACATGCACTCATAAATATAATAATGTGAACAAATCGTCACTAATGTAAATATTAACGACGTTGAGAGACAAGTCAAAAAATTACATTTTTGTAATTTTTGAAAAACAAAAGAATTGAGCAATATAAAGAATTGAGCAATTGAGCAATATGCAATATTTATGTCAACTCGTGGAGCTCATTAGGCACTATCCTTACCAAAAGTTCAAAGTAAAAATGTAGAGCCATTTTTGAGAAAATCGTGTTTTAATTATTTTTTAAAATTGCACATATTACACGCAATATCGCGAGAAAACTACTAAAATTTACGAAAAATTGGACACAACTTTCCCTACACACGAATATTACTCCGTATAATAAAAGAACTAATAATGGAGAGCAAATTTTATTTGAAGAAAAAACTCTATCTTCAATTCTATAGTTGAAGGAAGGCATCGAAAAAATCCAAACTTTTGCAATTTTCGTAAATTCACAGTTAACCGTGAAAATCGGACCCATGCCACTTTTATAAGTGTATTTTACTCTATTCTTACAAGAAATTTAAAGAAAAAATTTGGAACCGTTTTTGAGAAAATTTTGAAAATGTCCGGGGGGCTTCCTGTAAAGTACCTCCAAATTTTGAAGAAAGTGTTTCAAAATCGCGACGCTTCGGGTGGCACCAGATCAACCAGCGAAATTTTTTGGAAGAAATCGTACTTACGGTTTAAGCGCTAGTGTTGTTCACAAACACCGCACGGACTGACTGACGGATGTTTTGCTTTCAATTTATTTTTCGGTATGAAGGATGCACAAATCAGGGATTCTGGCTACACCACGTGTTAGGGTTTTGTTTCCTTGAATTAGCCACTGGATTTATCCACTTTTACATTATCATGGCCCGGCAATGAATTTTTTCTGCTGTAAAATCGCCGTTTTCTTGCGCAGCATTACATAACTTTCCCTATACACGAATATTACTCCATATATACGTACGTATACGAACAAGTAAAAATGAAAGCCCCCAAAGCGCTTTGCCTGTAGGTGCATCACCTGAAAATCCAATCTTTATTTATAGCAATAGAAATATCTTATTTGTACTTCTGGAGTTGTTTTAGTACATTTTCATTTCGCCTTGCTTTTTCCGATTTTAGCATCTGTTGCCTATTTTGGCATTTTGTCTTATTTTTGCCTTTTTCTGCCATTTACATAATTATTTCGCTTTTCTATTTTCCAGGCACCGATCTCAATCAAGTGGGCTATGTACCTACAAGCCTGGACAATACAAAGGAACAGTCGTGCTTTGTCTTTTTGTGGAAGAAGAGGTTGTGTTAAAAATCAAAATGAACTAGTGGTGCTACAGAATGACACAGACTATCCCGTATTAGTTTTCTTTTTCGTTTGGTCTCGACTAGCTATTTGGGACTTGCCACTACTCTTGACAGCACCATCTATCGTACATCAAAGTATATTTTTTTGACATTTTCTGAATTTTGGGGTTTCTTAATATTAGAATTGAATTATTATTTTAAGA